>JAMPIV010017191.1:0-82500 GCA_024509875.1 Oreohelix idahoensis
TCAAGAGTAAGGGAACGAAGACTATTTAATGGACTATTTAGATAACTAACAACATATTCTTGGTCAGCAAGTCTTCAGGTACACTAATATATGATTTTTATGGGGCTAAGTGGCTTGGTTCAAAATTCTATCTTTTTTTTCTATGTTAGTTGTTTATTTTTAAACTACCTCCTGTTCAATTCTTTTTCCATGTACTTTCAAGCTAATTACGTCATTCGCAATAAGAGCTAAGCGTGTTTTATAACCGTAGTGTCCACATGTTCTAACGTTTACATCGTATTTTTGAAAACCGCCTAAGGCAAGGCTAGCAAGTTGATTTTATTTTTAGAAAAAATGTGAGACGTGATTTGCGTTGGTTATCTATCCGTTCTCCTCCCTTCTACAGTGTATTTTAGGCAAATACTTCTTTTGAACTTGGAAAAGTGGTACGTTTGTCTCAAGGACGAATTTGAAAAATAGGGTACCCTTTTTGGTTCGGTCAATGCGTTATCAAATAATACGCTGAAGGCGTAGGCGACGACTACGATTCTCGCCGAAATTTTTAAAACTATCCTATCTTTGACTTTATGCACTATACTGTTATATTCTAATTTAGATATTGTATTTAGAAGTTCAACACGGGGGGGGGGGGGGTGAAGTGTTAGAGACGTTACCATGCTAGGTCCACATATTTTTAATGAGGTGCTGTGAACAGTTCCCTTCCTCGCTGCCCTTGCCGTCCTTACTCAAGAGCAGAGTCGGGTTTCCATTTACAGATGGGTAGACTGGAGCTGCGACACTACCATGTAGGCCTATCGATCCTGGAACCTAGTAACTATACCGCGAGAGGAAAGCGCTCTAACCAAATGGGTACCTGACTCTGCTCTTGAGTTAAGGAAGGCGAAAGCAGCGAGTAAAGGAACTGGCCACCTCTATTTCATAAAAGCTGGACCTAGTATAGTAAAGTCTGTAACACTTCACTCGCCTACGGCAGTATCTACTGTAGGACAATCTTTACATTGTTTGTTTCTTGCCGTTATTGAGGTGTGCTTTAGTGAGATTGTTCATAAAGAAGGCATTATGATCGTAGCGTTGGCCATGTCTTTGTTCTTTATCCTGGCAAAACTTATACTCAGAGGCGTACTTAAGGTATTTGGCACTTGGGGCAGATTCTTCCTTTGACACCCCCATTAAACACACAGAAAAACATAATATGCCTGCATATAGGTTTATAAGCGGTACAGTACTGCCATAATAGTGTTCGATGGCACCTTCAGTCTGACTGTATCATGAGTGGGCCACCCCCTTCGAAACCTCCTTAGTACGCCACTGCTTATTTTGATTCACCTTTCCGTCTGTCGTTATCATTCTTACAGAGCATGGAGCAACTACTGCAGCTGGTCCCCTTGCAGGAAACCTGCACCAAGCAGTCACATGCTCTTGCAGCGGTGGTTTATGTAGCGATTTGTTTTAGATGATGCGGTTGTCATTCCCCCCCCCCCCCCATCCATGCCCAACCTCAAGATAGTCATATCGTACAACATGCCAGAGGATGGAGTAGTCCTATTCCTTCTTTGCTTGTTCAGAGACCCCCTGGAACAACACGGGGGCCCGGAGAGACTGACACTACTAGTTGTTGTTCCATTGCCGTCTGTCGTTGCACATATAGGCCCCTATCTATTCGAACAAGGTTTAACAAACCATGCATGGCGGGAAAAAAATTAACGAGATTCTTGGAACAATACAGTAAAGAAATTTATCCTCGTTGCGCTTATCCGGCTTAGTCTTGCTAAATACTCATTGGTTTTATAAATATCCTGATGGCAGTACATTAATGAATTTATCTCCTAGACTAAAACTTACAAACAACGTTTGGGTGTTCAGACTATCGTCAAAAGTACACACCTTGACAAATGTATTTGGTTTATCCGTGTTCAGTGACACGGCAAACGGACTTCTCTGGGCCCGCTGAGATCTGTATATATTCACTATAAACGTTAGTACGGCCACAGTAACCTCGCTTGTTATTTCATAAATAGCTGGGTGGTTTCTTGGTACAGGTGAACGGTCTCACACGGACTTACCAACTCGGGCGCATTTGGTGACAGACTATATTTCTTGGAGAAGGAAATATATATTTCTCTTCTGGTGAGTGTTATCTTATTAGTGCAGACTAGACTCTTTGAAGAAGGAAATATTCCATTTCTCAACTTGTAATTGTTATCTTTTTAGTGACCAACTAGACTTTTTAAAGAAGGAAATATACATTTCTCTTGTGGTGAGTGTTATTTTTTTAGAGACAGATTAGACCTTTTGAAGAAGGAAATATTCAATTTCTCTTCTGGTAATTGTTATCTTTTAGTGACCAATTAGACTTTTTGAAGAAGGAAATATTCAATTTCTCTTCAGGTAATTGTTATCCTTATAGTGACCAACTAGACTTTTTTAAAGAACGAAATTTACATTTATCTTCTGGTAAGTGTTATCTTTTTTAAATTAAGTTTTGCTTCCTTTTGGCACCTCGCACCCCGTTCAACTATGTCCATCGGTTATACGAGGGCACATGATTAAATATTAAAGACCTGGCGGTCAGGAATAAAGGTAAGCCTATAGGGTAAATGTTATCTCAGTTAAGTGACAGAATAGCCTTTTTGAAGTTGGAAATTTTGAATTTCTCTTCTGGTAAGCGTTAAATATTTTTTGTGAAAGACTAGATTTTTCAAAGAAGGAAATATACATGTCTCCTCTAGTGAGTGTTAGCTTTTTTTTTTGGGGGGGGGGAGGAAGGAGGGGAAGAACCTTACTTCGGTTTCGTGCCTTACATAGACGGATATGAACTGTTTGCTTTGTACTATTGCAGATAGAAGTGGAAAAGCCAGGACAGAAAGTGTAGCCGCAAATGCTATAGGCTGCAAAACGTGTCTTTCTATCATTCATTCATAACCCTCCACTCCCAAAGTAAGGTGACCATATTTTCAAAACCCTAATCCGGGACAAAATAGTAGATTTGACCTATTTCAATGCAAAAAATCGGGACAAAAAGGTAAAGAAAAGGTCAAAAGTCGGGACATGTCCCGGAAAAATCAAGTTGATGTCAATTTAAAATAATTTACATTTTATATATACATTTGAATAACATTGAATAACATACATTTTACTGTATAAGTTTAACTACTTAAACTAATAAGAGAGAAAAACATCAATAATCCTTACTTAAGGTGAAGCTGAGTTACTGTACTTTTCAGATGAGTGGATTTTTATCAATAGGTCCTTCTTTGCAAGCAGCATCTTAAAAAAACTCGACACATGTTTCCTCACAGTTCACTTTGGTTGTCAACATAGCTTTCAAAGTTTCAACACCTAGCTGTGTTTTATCACTTGCCCATAAGCTGTTCATAAAAAAAAAACACTCTTTATGTGGCAGCATTTGTTCCAGGTAGACAGAAAAAAAACTCTGCCAACTTCAAAATATTTGAAAATGTCACATTATTGTTTTTGAAGTGGGAAACCATTTCAATCCAACGTTGTGGTGGCAATGTTTTTTTTGGCACTCCATTCACTAATTTTCCGAGAAGTAACAAACTGCTTCATATAAACATATTCGTCATAAATTTCAGTTTCTGTAAAGTGGGCTGAAGGTAATGTTTGAATCACTAGTGATGATGATATCTCAATATCTGCCCTAATTGGTATTCTGTTCAGCGTTACCCAGCTGTAGGATTCTAGGTCTTGAAACTTTTTTGCAGCCCATTTATTCAAATAATTGAAAGCTGTTTCATAGAACGAAGAAACGCTAGCATGAAACTTTTTCTCATCCTCCTTTGGAAGACCTTCCATTTCCAGCTTTTCAAGGATTAGCTTCTCTTGATGGCAAGAAACAGTCTTCCAGTTTGGACTTCAAAATAGTTTTCAACCTGTTGAAGCTGTCAATGACTTCAAACACAGTGACCGTCTGTCCCTCTATTTTTTGCACTGCTTCGTGGAATGGAGAGGCCTGCCTGTGAACAAAAACAAGCCATGCCTCAGATAGAGGATTTTCAAAGAATGTCTGTATAAAAACTGGGCATCTGTCTTGAGATTGAAAATATGATTTTAGAGGCAGGAACATCTGAAGAACCCTTTCAACAGCAGGCAGCAGAGCAAGCCACCTAGTCTGAGCATAACCTAAGATCATCTGGAAGTCTGTTTCCACAAACTGGCAAAACTCCTTGAGTCTTTCAACTCCTACTGTGTATGATTTGAAGAGAAGATAAATTTTAGCAATAATCAGCTCAACATCAACAGGCAGTACATCTGCAGCTGTTCGAACAGTGTTGTGGAAAATATGACCTGCACACCCAACTCCTATAAGACCATGTCCAAGGTTTTCTTGCAGTTTTTTGAAAACATTGTTCTGTCCTTTCCTTTCAGCACCTCCAAAATTGGAATTTGTGTTGTCTGCGCATAATCCAACTACTTTCCTGTCTAAACCATTTTCAGTTATGCAGTCATTAAGAAAACTACTTACAATATCAGATGTTTCACCTGGCAATGACTTTAACTCTAATATTTTAATTTTCACTCCATTACTGTGATCAAAGTATCTGACAAGCAAAGGAAAAATCTTGAATTCTTTGTGGTTGGATGCATCTGTCAGTACCGGGTACAGAAATAAATGTAGACTTTTCTAGGTCACACCTTAACTCATTTAGAATATGGGGTGCCAAGACATTTCGAATAATAGCTTCTGTTTTCGTAAGTGCACATGCAAATTTTGGCTCTAAAGTAACCTGAAGTAATTTTGATGTGCAATCCATAGACCTGAAAGTATGATTGTGTAGCACTGTATGGTATGCAAAGGCGCCTTCTATAGCAGCTAATTGCTCTTCTTGGTCACCAATTTTATCAGCTCAGAAGAAAGTGGTTAACGACGAGCTTGATGCAGCTGTAACGACGGCTCTCTTATTTTTCTCACTGCTTATGTGGTTCTTAATATCACCACGTCCACTATGGCTTATCGAAAACCCGGAGGCACATATATTGCATCGTACACTGAAGTTTGATGTACTCTTTTTAATAAACGGATATTCCTTTTGTAAATCTTCATTGAAACTGCATTTACGCTTTGGTACCATTTTCTTACAACAATAACAAAATATGCACAAATAGTTCACCGTTTAAATTAAATAAACGTATACCGTACGCAAAATCTTGGTACTTTACCACTACCTAAAATTTCAAATAACTGCGAATATCACATTGGAACTACAAAACTAATTCACGGTCCTGACAACCTCTTGTGCTGTGTCGGCGCCAGTTCACTAATAATTAAAAATTCCCTCAAGTCAGCCACGGAATAATAATTTTTTTTTAATCTGTGAGATTTATGCCAAATTGGCAAATTCGTCCAAAACCGGGACAAATTGGCGTCCCGGATTGCATAGAAAAAAAGTCGGGACAAATTATCAAAAATGGTCGAAAACCGGGACTGTCCCGGAAAAACCGGGACGTCTGGTCACCTTACCCAAAGGAGCATAGGCCTTCAACAAACACATGCCAAGTCCTCCTGTAACGTGCCATCATCTCAAGTTCTTTCCACGTTATCCTCATCATTTTCACCTCTGTTTCCAGCTCTCTTCTCCATGTGCTTCTTGGTCTACCTCTGCCTCTCTTGCCGTGTGGGTTCCAGAACAAGGACTGCCTTGTAATGCTATCAACAGGTTTCCTCAGCGTGTGTCCTATCCATCGCCGTCTTCTCATCTCTTGTCCCACTGGCACTTGTCTGGTTCTTGTTATCATTACCTGCATTTATTCTCATTATTTTGTCTTTCTATCAACTAGTGCATTATTCATGCAGAGAAATGGACTTGTGTACGAGAGAGTGGACTTGTGTACGAGAGAGTGGACTTGTGTACGAGAGAGTGGACTTGTGTACGAGAGAGTGGACTTGTGTACGAGAGAGTGGACTTGTGTACGAGAGAGTGGACTTGTGTACGAGAGAGTGGACTTGATTTCTGTCTCCTGGGAGTATCATAGAGAACAAAGAAAAAATAGGATTACTATTTTCTCAGGCTAAGTCATAAATGACGACTAACAAGAGGTTGTGCAGAGGGCTGACAGATCTCATCATACAAAACAAGTTGCTACAGATACCATCACTATAAAAGCACATATATGCTTAGGTGGAGGCTTTATATGTGAGGTCCATATGCAGTTGTATAGTATATACTGTAATAATAAATATTCATGAGAGAATAGTGCATATATATATATATATATATATATATATATATATATATATATATATATATATATATATATATATATATATATATATATATATATATATATATATATATATATACACAGTAGAACCTCTATAAGTTGACCACCCAAGGGACTGTAGCAAACCGGTCAACATACGGAGGTGGTCAACATACGGAACGAGGCCTATTGTTCTGATACTTTACTTCCTTGAACAGCTTATATTGGAGAATACAGTATCATACGAAATCATACATAATCACAACATCAAATCAAATCATCAACATCTGTTTTATCATGGTTTAATCATTCTTTCTGAAAAAAGGAGTCAATCTTGGTCTGTGTCTTATTCTTATTACAAACATAAGTGGAGAAAGCACTCTCAACGCTGGCTACACCACTCAACATACCTGGGCATTTTTCCACAGCAAATGACTTCAACTGCATTATCAGATGCCTGACAGCCTCTTCTTTTGGAATCTCTGCAATTTCTGTGCCATCGTCACTTGCTTCTTCAACTTCCTCAGCTGCTTCATGCACTGTTATGCTTGTCTGTACTTCCGTCAATATCGCTTGGAAAATTACTTCTGGGTCAGGTTCATTACAGGTTGCCACCTCATCATCTTCTTCTTCTTCTTCAATCCTTAACCACCGACCGTCAAAGCAGTCAGTGGCCATCACGCCTAGTGGCGTCTTGTAGGGCAACAACAAATTGATTCCACTTTGCACGGTCGGTGGCCATCCTTCGTACAGTGCCCCAACTCTGGTTCATTCTTTGCATCTCAGCCTCCACAGTCCTCCGCCAAGTTGTTTTTTGGTCGGCCTCTCTTTCGCTTTCCTTCAGGGGTCCAAAGCATAGCTGTTCTTGTGATGGCATCGGGGTCTCTTCTGAGGACATGACCAACCCAGCTCCAGCGTCTGCCAGCTATGATGGTATGCATGTCCTCTTGCTTGCTACGAGTAAGCAGATCTTGGTTGGTGATGGTATTCGGCCAACAGATTGGTGAATTTTTCTTAGGCATGTTGTGTGAAAAGAGGACAATTTTGACATTTCCTTTTCTGTGACTCTCCAGCATTCCGCACCATAGAGAAGCACAGAAAGCACGCAACTCTCGTATAATCTTAATTTTGTGCTTGTGCTGTATTGGGAGGACTTCCAGATGTTATTTAGGCTAAAGAAGGCTGTTCTTGCCTTATTCATTCTGATGTTGATGTCTTTGCCTGCCCCACCGTCTGGTGTTACTATGCTTCCTAGGTACCTCATCATCCATTGCAACAAAACCTTCAAAATCTACTCCTTTGAATTCTGCCATTGGCGATGGACTGTCCGATGGGACTAAAACGTCATGCTCTTGGGTTGTGACAAATCCACATTTCTTGAAACACTTCTGTATCGTTTCCGGCTGAACTTTATTCCAAGCAGAACTGATCCAGAGGACAGCACCCAGAGCGTTAACTGATACAGCGGATGAAGTTGCTTCCACAGGCGGACCACAGATCTGTGTTTTAGTAATGACCCACTGCAGGAGCTGGGCCCGGTAGTGCATTTTAAATGTTTTGATGATGCCTTGGTCAAGAGGTTGGGTTTTTGAGGTCGTGTTTGGAGGCAGAAATTTCAGTGTCACGTTTGTGAGATGCTCCACTTGTGGGTGGCCAGGACAGTTGTCTACTGTCAGTAGAATAGACCGTTTCTTCTTCTTTATTTCTCGGTCGATGCCCCTTACCCACTCCTCAAATAGGGTGCCAGTCATCCATGCGGATTTGTTTAATCTCCAAGTGACGGGGAGGTCTTCGGGCTTCAGGTTCTTGAATGCGCGTGGCTTTTCCGATTTACCAATCACCAAGTGACCAAGGGCTTTAGTTTCTCTCCGGTTGAGCTAGCGCAAAGCATAAACTGTGAAACATTCTTTGGAAGGTTTTTTTGCTCTTACATTTGTCACCCTTCATGGCGAGGCTCCTGTCAGGCATCGCCTTGAAAAAGAGTCCGCACTCGTCAGCATTAAAGATGTCGTCGTCTTTGAAGCCTCTGGCGAAGTAAGGAAACTTTTTGATGAACTCTTCCACAACTTCTACTGGAACTTCATTGGATTCACCACCACACAACACTTTCTGGGAGATGGCAGGTCGCAGTTTAAATTTCTCAAGCCAACCACTTGATGCTTAGAAATCTTCTGCAACCCCGAATTCCCTTGCAAATTTTTAGCAACATCTTGAATCATCGGCCCGGAGATTCGGGCGTTAACTGCCCTCATTTGTTTGAACCAGTTTAATGTGGCTTCATTGACTTCATCTAGGGGAGTTTTCCTCCTTTTCCGCTGTAGATCTCCGCTTTCCTTACCACGTCTCTCCAAGTACTCATGTTTACGTTTTTGGATGTTGCTAACTGTGGTCTTGCTAACCCCAAAATGTTCTGCCGTCTTTCTTTGGCTGCTGCTGTCCAGAAAATGTAGAAGATCAACCTTTTCCTTCATTGTCAGCTCCTTGAGTTCTTTCCTTTGGGTTATCAAAAAGGTTAGGTTAATTTTGTCAACGATAAAGTGTATAAAACACAGTCTGAGAGAGAACTTACAGTTTAGTAGTTGAATTACTATCAACCGGCAGGGCAGTCATAGCAAGAATGAAGATTTTGCTTAGAAGTTGGTCTTTTTATATTGCATGTTTGCGAAAATAATCAAAGAGGTTAGGTTAATTTTCTTTGTCGGCAAGCATCATTCGAAAAGCGGTCAAAAAGCCTGTGCCGACAAAATTCAAAGAGACTGATTTTTTTAAAATTTGGTCAAGTAATAGAAAATAAATTACTATTGTGTATCATAGTCCAAGTGGTCAAGATACAACTTACAGAGGTGGTCAACTTATAGAGGTCGTCTTCCATTGAGTACATGTGGTGCGTGTCCGGTCTATGACAATATGGTCAACTTCGAGAGGTGGTCAATGTAGGGAGGTGGTCAACTATGGAGGTTCTACTGTATATATATATATATATATATATATATATATATATATATATATATATATATATATATATATATATATATATATATATATATATATATATATATATATATATATATATATATATATATATATATATATATATAAAATATCATGAGAGTCCGATTGGCAGACTTCTAAGAGCTATTGAATCTCGCAACAAATTACACTGACTAACAAAAAAAAACTTTTTTTTTCTTTCTCTAACATTTCTATGTTTTTCTGGTCAATTTTAATGCGCTGTTTTTAAATCTGCAAACCGTTTTTTCTCTATCAGGTCGGGATCTCTAGAAATACGCAATTGAAGTTTTTTAACAACGCATACAGTATTACAACATCATTCGTACAAGAAGTATAACAGTTATGTAGGCTTGAATTTCTTTGCAGTCGACTTTCGTCGGTGAATGGCATGTGGTACATCGCGATGAAGCATCTAACAATAATCGGCAAGCATGGTCACACTCCACCGTCCTTGATAACGTGACTCCATTACGGCGATATCTTGATGGAATCGTTCTCCATGTTCATCGCTGACTTCGCCAAGGTTGTCAGGGAAAAAGTCAAGATGCGAATCGAGCAAATGGATTTTGAGGGACATGATAAAGCCCATAATTCTGTATGCATCTATGCACTGCTTAACAATATGCAACATAGTCAACAGATTTGTGATTTCCCAGAAAGTTATCGACGATCGATTTGAATGCCATCCATGCGCGAAGTTCACTACCATGTAACAAGTTCTCGAATTGTTTGTCTGCAATAACTTTCCTAATCTGAGGTCCTACAAAGATACCTTCCTTTATCTTTGCATCGCTAACTTGCGGAAACTTTTCTCGAAGATAAGTGAAAGCTTTGCTCGTTTTATCTAACGCTTTTACAAAATTCTTCATGAGCCCCAACTTTATATGTAACAGTGGTAAAATGAAGCTGTCTTTGTTAACTAATGGCTCGTGTATTACATTTTTATGCCGGAGCTGCATACGATCCCGGATAGGCCACACCTTTCTTGCATAATGTTCCTGTCTGTTGCGGCTGTCCCCTGCACATCGGAAGCAACAAAATTTAGTATACCCAGTCTGCATGCCCGTGAGAATTGCAATGACCTTAGGTCTCCACAAATCCGCCATTGGTAGTCATTGTACTTTATTTTTTCCAAACGTATAGCCATATTGTCATAAGTTTCTTTCATATGAACAGAGTAGGCGACTGGAATTGATGAAAATAAATTTCTGTTATGCAATAACACGGCTTTTAGACTAGTCTTGGAAGAATCGATGAAAAATCGCCATTCGTTGACTATGTGCTCATGACCGTTTACATCTTTGCAATAGCAAATGTCATCGTTCATCTCAAAGTATTGAACAATTTCTCTGTGTCTATGACGAAATTTAGATATCGGAGTATTGGGCGCTAAAAGATTCCATTCTTTTGAGTCGCGAACCGAGTAATTCCGCTTGTCCTTTGGTAAGAGCGAGATCACGTATTAGATCTGAAAGTCCTGAATGGTTAATTAAGTAAACACCATCATTCACCGGTATGTAATCTGAGTCAGAATTAGTTTCTAAAGCAGGTAAACTATCACTTTCTGATGGTTCATTCACGTCCAACGGATTATGTTCTGGTGGTACTTGGATCGGACACGTGATTGGATCATGAGGCACTGGTTTCGAAACCAATTCAATATTTGAAAAAACCACAGACTTTCTAGTTTTAAAAGTGAAACCATGGATATTTGTTAAGCAGAAGTAACAATCAGTAGTGTGATTTGTATGTTCACGCCATATTACTGGCACTCCAAAAGGCATCGACTTATGCTTCGGCGATTTTTCGTAACCAACCTGCCAATGTATCAAACAAACTGCATTTGGCTTCCAAGATTTATTTGCATCATCAACTTTCGAATCGAAATAAAGTTCATATGCTTTCTTTAGTAATGGTGTAAAGTTTTTCTGGTCAACACCATCGGTAAAATATCCGCACACGTAACAGAACAGATCAGCCGAATTTCTACAACTTCTAGAAGCCATATTTTGCTCAGAATTATTTCAAAACACAGTAACTATTTGAAAAATCGCGTAACATATGTCATGCATCTTTTAGCAGTATAAAAAGTAGAATTATGTTGCTTTTTATTAATTTTTAATAAGTTATATAGTAAAAATGAAACGGAGCAAATAACGGTTTCCCAAAAATATATTTATTCACAAATATCTTAAGAACCCGACGTGATAGAGATAAACGGATTTCAGATTTGAAATCAGCGCAAGAAACTGACCTAAGAACACTTATTCTTATATAAGAAAGAAAAATGTTGTTTGTCAGTGTTATTGGGTTCCGGATTTGAAACTTGGTAACGTCATGCTCTAGTCCTCACAGCAGTATATGGGTCCACGACTGTGCTTTTGAGTTAGTACTGTATTTGCTGAATGTTTTACATTACCTTGTACATAAATCAAATCGTCTGCTTAACTATCAAAATAATGTCCTCTGCAATAAAGACATCAGGAATAGTTTTTAAAAAACACACTGTCACAGTATAATAACTACACCTTCATGACATTATCCTCTAAGCTCATATCAAACTGCGAGAGGTCACACAGTCAACATACGTGTAAACGCCATTCACAAAGCGTACACGAAGGTGTGCTGACAATCTCCCTTTTTAATAAAAACAATGCTACACGTACGAATTCACTAACAACAGCAATAAATTGTCAGCAATAACCATGTGGCTGGATCAACAAGTCCTACTACCATTGGAATATAAAACAAGGCTGTACAAAAACCAGCAACCATAAAGAGAGCACAATCAAAATATAATACGGCTTCTAAAGCCGGCCAACTGACATCTTTATCTGTCAGGCTTCCTGTCCACTCCTCCTCATTGCACCCTTTTGCACCATTTTCTTTTAAAGCTGCCAAAAGATATGTTTATTCCATCAAAGCCCATTGCGCAACAAAAGATATTATATGACATCTACCCCCTTCCCCAGAAAAGAAAACGGAGTTTTCTTCTCACTGAGAGTAGTAGATTGCACACCAAACAACAAAATACATGACAAAAAATATAAAAAATTGACACTGGTGTACGTATACGTCGTGCCTACGAACACATATAACTCAATATCCCAAAAATTACAATCTAGACAGAGCATCTGCCACGACATTCAGTCTACCCTCTAATGGGATAATTGTGAACTGGAACTGTTGTAGCAATAAGGCCCACCGAGTCAACCGTGAGCTTGTCGACTTCGAAGATTTCAAAAACAGTAAAGGTCGATGATCTGTCTGAAGTACAAACTGAGACCCTATCAAGTATCGGGACAGTTTTCTTCTTCTTCTTCGTTCGTCCTGAAAAGGACGGTGGTTGCGTTGTGTCTGTTTACTCCTAAGCTGTGATATCTGCACCTTTCGGTCGACACATCCAACTTCTGCACGGCATTTTTTAGGACCGGGTTTGCTTTCCCATTTCAATCCACACTCGCTCAGCCAGACTGCACTGCTGCAGACTGTTTCCTGGACCACCACGTGGAGGTGGAGTGCGGTCTTGACCAGCTCTGATTCGCTGGTCCTGACGAAGGCAGTCAAGCTATGAGTCGCTGACTGCGTTCTCTATTGTTGCGTCTTTGGGTCTCGGGACAGTTTTGACACTGCCCATATTATAGCCAGGCATTCTCTTTCGATTGGTGAGTACCTGGTCTCCGCCGGTAACAGTTTCCGACTAACATACATCACAGGATGTAGCGTACCCTCGTGTTCTTGCATAAGACATGCGCCAATGCCCACCGATGACGCGTTTGTCCGCAGTATAAAGGGTTTGCTCCAATCAGGCAAAGGAAGGATTGGTCGTCTGGAAAATAACACCTTGATTTTTGATAACGCTTTCTCGCATTCTGGCGACCATACAACCCTGTTAGGCATCCCTTTACTAGTACGAGAGGTTAAAGCATCAGAAATTGTAGAAAATTGAGGGATGAATTGCGATAAAAATTGACGAGTCCCATCAGGCTTCTGACCTGCTTCTTAGTCCTTGGTGCGTGTAGTTCTAAAATTTTTGTAACCGTGCCAATCTCGGGTTTTAAAAGATTATTACCTACTATAAACCCCAAAAAATTCAACTGCCTGAAACCGATACAAGTCTTACTAGGGCGTGCCGTTAAGCCACGCTTACGTAAACAACGCAACAGGGAAGACAACCCCGACATATGTTGTTCCCATGTTTCATGGAACAGGCAGATGTCATCGATGTACGTAATAACATCTGTACGATGACCTAGTAACTTCCTCATCATTCTGACGAAAGTTGCGGGCGCATTAACTAGCCCGAAACACATAAAATTAAACTGAAATAAACCCTTTGGGGTGGAAAATTCCGTCAAAGGTTTAGCCGACTCGACAAGAGGAACCTGCCAGTATCCCCGAGATAAATCCAGTTTACTAAAAAACCTGGCATGGGAAAGTTGAGTAAGGAGGTCTTCTTGGTTCGGTATTTGCTCAGCGTCAATCACAGTGACACTATTTAATTTTACGGAAGTCGATGCAGACACGCAAGGACCCATTTTTCTTTCGTACCACGACCATAGGGAAGGAGTACGCAGACTCCGATGGAGAAATGATCCCCAACCGTAACATGTCATCTAGTTCTTTTTCAATCGCCGACTTGAAATGTAATGGCTGCGGATACGGCTTTACCCTGATCGGTTGGTCGTCCGTCAGGATGATAATGTGGCAGATCAAATCGGTACGTCCTGGCAGATCAGTGAGAACATCCTTAATCTCTCCAATGACCGATCGTGCCTCAGATTTCTGTGTTATCGTTAGGTCGTTACATATCTGCACATTCTCCAAAGACTCAAAAGGAGCAAGGGGAACGAAAGACAGCTGGAGATTAATATCATCTCTTATGTCACCCAATTCATTAATGACCACTGAACATGCCACCATCGGGGTCTCCCCAGACACCCTAGTGTCCACCCGTTTTAGAGCCTCTGGCCGTTCTATATAAGGTTTTAACATATTAAAGTGGAATACCTTCTCCTTGTTCCGAACCTGGATTAAAAAATCAACATCCGTTACCGTCTTAAGCACCTTAAATGGTCCCTGCCATGTAATGCTCAAACGGTCTTCCTTTGATGGAAGAAGAAGCCAAAACTCTTCACCGGTAACCAGGAACAGTAGTTTGGATCCGCGGTTAGCGTATTGCCGGTACCGCGCCCCCGCCATAGATAAATTATTACGTGCCACGGCACACGCTTTGACAATACGGTCACGCAGGTTTATGACGTATTCGTAACTGGAAACGGAGGACCCATCAGAACGCCCACCAACCAGTATATCTTTCAGAATGTGCATTGGGCCCCTCGGATTCGCCCCGTACAAGTTAAACACCCAACCATTCCACCCTCAAACCAATGTAGTTCAAATGGGGACAACCCGGTGCTCTCCTGAGGCGCCTCTCTATAGGCAAATAATACTGCTGGAAGGAATTTATCCCATTCTTGGGGAAATTCAGCAGTGACCTTGGCCAACATATCCTTCAATGCGCCATTAAGACTTTCCCATACCCCGTTTGACTGGGGATGATAAGGGCTGGTGAACGATTGGGAAATGCCCAACAATTTAGTGATCTCGGCCATTTCCTTAGAAATGAATTGACTTCCCCTGTCTGACAATATCACCTCGGGAAACCCAAACCTACTGAACAACATCTGCAGCGCATCCGCCACAGCCTGAGAGGTTATAGTCCTCATTGGCACAGCCTCGGGTCATCTTGTGCACAGATTCACTATTGTCAGAATAAAACGAAAGCCTCTCTCTGATGCAACAGAAAGCGGACCAACGATATCGATTGCAACTTTCTGGAAGGGGCGAACCGACACATCAACAACCTGCAACGGAGCCTTCGGTAATTTACCTATATGTGTCACTGGCTGGCATACCCTGCAATACCTGCAGTATACCTTAATGTCTTTGTTGTATGCCGGCCAATAGAATTGTGACAGAACTCTATGGCAAGTTCTTGCAACCCCTATATGTCAAGCAAACGGTGAATCGTGTGCCACCTGCAACACCTTTGATCTAAAGGCAACCAGCACAACCACCTGGCGCTTGAATTCGAATTGGCTGGAAAAGCATCTGGTAAGAACATCATTTTTCAACTCAAACCAGTAACGTGCCTACTTCGTGCACTTTACATCACCATTATGGGCCAAAGTGTAACATTTTTGCAATGTTCCATCAGCTCGCTGCTGTTGGACAAAGTCCGATGCTGGTACATCGGGACCTGTGGAGGCAATACATGGGACCGAGTATGATGTCGGTAGTTCCCGCTGTATCGTCAATGAATTGTCGTCTGCTCCACATTGGGCACAACTAACCGTTCGACCTGCCATTTTGTGATGTCGGCCTGGGTACAGTCACAAACACAAAGCACGTTCCCTATAATCAAATCGACCACTGAAGCCTCAAGAACACACGCCTGCACCCGACCAGAAATAAAGGGTGTATCCACTTCTATAATGGCTAGGGGGTAATATTCAACATTTCCCCCAAATGTCACGCATCCGACAGACTTACCAATAAGGCACGATTTGACAAAAAATGATCTGCGCACTCCTATCTTAGTGCAGCCTGTGTCCCTCAACACAGACACCAACTGGTTCTGAACCATGCCCTGGTGTAACTCTAAGCTTCCGCTCCCATCGAGAGAAGAGATACAAGGCAGAGTATGACCACAAATCAGTAATGGTCTGCCATCAGGTTCAAACAAAGGCCTACATCCCTCGCAAACCTCGTTATTAAAGGTTTTCAGAACGCATGCTGCATAACCCTTTTCTGAATTGTTTGGACAGACTCTTGCAGCATGTCCCCTTCCGTCACACGCGCCACATCGAAGCTGACCACCATAATCTTTTGTAGGACTACCCTTTTGTGAATTGAGGAGTTCTTGCTCCCGTTTGTCCTCTCTGTCATTCGTTTTACTCGGACCACTTCTTCTATACCAGCGATGATCGGGATCTCTGGTAGTGTCTATTCGGACCTGCCTCCGAGTAGACCTGTCATGTCTATCTCCCGTGTATCTAAACGGAGATCTATCTTGACGGTAGAACGATTGTTTTTTCGGAGATCTGTACCCCTTAAAATTATCATAGCTCCCATGTGATCCATGCCCACTAAAGTATTGCCGATCAAACCTTCTCCTGGCAAACATGTCCGCACATTTAGACCGATGTTGCCGGAAAGGTTTCCCAATAACCTTGCCAACACATGTAGCGAAAGGCTCAGGGACAAAGGCCTTGTGAATTGTCTTACCAGGGTGAGCAGTAACGTACTGCCGCCCCAACTCTGCCATAGCAGTAATGTCTCTGGGTTTGCGTTCTTGAAAAAATGCAACCATGTCAGATCAACATGAGGACAACACCTTGTCCCTCAAAATGAGATCAAACAGACCATCAAAATCTCTGTTTGTTCCCTCAAGCTCTGTCCATCTATTAAGGAGAAGTTTAATTTTGGTGACAAAAGAGCCGAAATCTTGGTAGGCACTACGCATCGCATCTCTGAAACGAGAGCGATACCCTTCGGCTGTCAGCTTAAACTCTCTCAGCAATGTTGCCATTACGGTATCGTAATTATTTCTGTCAGCCACAGGCAAACTATATACGGTTTTTAAAGCAGAGCCGGAAAGCAATGCAGATAACAGTGAAGTCCATTCTTCCTTCCTTGCCCTCCAGGCAAGAGCCTCTTTATAAAATCTCTCCAAAAAGAAGTCCATGCTATCTACTTCCTCCCGAAAATTCGGTAATCGTAGCCTATAAGCGCGAGCTGTCTCCCTAGAAGTCGAACTAGGATTGCCAGAATCAAGCTCCAACTTTTTTATTGCAATTTCTTTGTCCGCCTCAATCTTCATTTTTTTCTAACTCCATCCATCTTAGATCTGCCTAAATTTTTTTATTTTCTGTATCTGCTTGAATCTGTTTCAGTTCCCCATCTGTACCTGCAGTTATGAATATACCTGATTAAAAAAAACAAGCAGGTGAAAATACAGTATGACAAGTCAGTTCCTAATAAGAGATCCTGTGAAACTAATCCTTGCTTGTCTATACCCAATCAATGTCACAATACAATGACACAAACTCAAGCTCAAAAAGTGGTAGTTTTTGACGAGGACATCCGCATAATGGCTAAAAAATGATGTGCGTACACCTACTCTAATCACACTAATGCAATCGTGATTTTAGAAATACTTATTATGTAACAAACGAAATCAAAAATCCATATACTATGAACAGTACACATAATGATGAGACACGAACTCACTTGACAAACAAACACCAACAGTACGATAGGAAAGTGATGACAGATATATGAGATAGAAACAAATAAGTATATACAAACCGTACTGTTAATAAACGAGAACAAGGTGCTTGTCAATATAACTTATGTACAAGAAAGCAAGAAGAAAACTAGAGAATACGACAGCAAAGCACGACGAAAGAGAATACTTGCAAAAATATGACACCATGCATACAAACAAAACAATCACCGCTAAGACACTGAAAATGTGCACGCTCAGCTATGCAGGACAGTCAATATGGTCAGCTCTCTGTGCCTGTACCCCACTGCAAAACTGACAGTGTTATTGCCTAAAGAAATCAGTTCAACAAAATCCCTTTCCCATAAGAAAAAAATAAAATGTTAAACACGCCACCAATTCCACCCTCAAACCAATGTATTACAATAATAAGACAATAAAGACGGCACGAAAACAACTAGTGGACGGTGAAGCGACGAGGTCTGAAGCAAGACAATATCAAAGGGCAGAAAGAAGTCGCACCAATAATTTAAATACTTAAAACAAATGAAATTTCAAATGAAATTATCAGGGACAATGAAAAGAACAGATAATAAAATAGTCACAGAAAAGCATCACTGCAAATACCAGCATATGGAAAAACGAGCTAAACGAAAAAAAAATTCAAATGGATGAGCAGAGTAGACCAGTAATTAAAAACATGATGATAAGGGAAACACATAAAATAAAATGACGTCAAAAAGAAATCAGAACGGCAAAAAGAAAAGAAAACAAGAAACATAACTAAATTTATGACTGTCTTTCTGTAGACTGAATCCCTAAAGTTCCAATACCAGCTCCTCAATCGAATGATGATACTGAATCATGAGACAAAAGCACGAATAGTACCGACAAATGTTAGTGCCACAATCAGTTACGCTTAGTGCATTCTGCACTGTCCGGTTGCGGCAAAATGTTCTGAACAAATTCAAAGAAAAGATGTACAATCGGCGTCAGTCATTCTCGCATCTCAAGCCTTGAAGCCACCAATGGGTGTAGTAATAAGAAACTTCATCACTGTTCAGTATCCTCCAATTCCGTTAAGCTCGCAAAATCCACACCAATGTAAATGGCCTTCTTACGTCTGTGTCCAAGAAAGGCTTTACCAGCACAATAAATGATAACTGGTAAACTCAGCGACGACTATAAATCATCCTTTGTTATCGAATTATGGCTGCAGTAAGAAACGACATAAAGTCCATCAGCAAGACATCACGTCTTTTATCAGCAGCGTAACATAGACGAGTGCATCAGAAAATGTGTTATGGTTGCACCCGCCATTCACGTATATTTTTTATCAGCACGACTACAATGTTCTGTCTCATCAAACGATATATAGCAGCATCAGCATTTACGGCTAATTCTGCTCAGCAAATCCCGTATAGTTCCTCATCACGAACAGTTTATCAGCACGACAACGATAGTCGGTAGTATTCACAAACGAGTAAAATTTTCATGCAGACAAAAAGTCACTGCAGCAGAGTTGCGCAATAAGCATGCACAGACAAGGCAACGTATTCACGGTAGAGGCGAACTGAACAATGTGTACTGGCATGTACACACGTGTAGTATTGTCATAATCTGTTGTACCACAAATATCAATGTAGGCGACGTCTTCGTGCTCTCAGAAGGTAGGCCACCAATGGACAACCGAGAACCAAACAATCAGCTGGCAACTGCAACGACCGACAAATTAAAACATCTTCGCCTACGCCTGGATGGAACTAAAACATCATATTGTCCACCACAATTACGACAGACCCAGAATTAGCTCTCTAAATCAATGACAATGGAACTAATCCCACAATAAAACGGCGTCGTCGTCGCCCCAGCCTACAGGAACTCATTGAACCTTAGCTTCATAGTACTCAAACTGCACAATGAGTCAATCCACGAACTTGTAGCTTGTTTTCGCCGACACAACGCCATTGCAAAATGTCCTCATCAGAAAGACAATCCCACATATAATGTGATTCAACTCAATCGCCGACAAAAGCCTCGAGAACTGTAAACTTGCAATGAGAGAGCCCGTACTAAGATCAATAATACAAATATCCAGATACTACCAGTCACTAACAACGTGGAACGATAAAATACATCTGTATAGAGGACCCGAGCCCCAAAATATGTCACAGTATAATAACTACACCTTCATGACATTATCCTCTAAGCTCGTACCAAACTGCGAGAGGGTCACACAATCAACATACTTGTAAACGCCATTCACAAAGCGTACACGAAGGCGTGCAGACAATCTCCCTTTTTAATAATAACACTGCTACACGTACGAATTCACTAACAACAGCAATAAATTGTCAGCAATAACCATGTGGCTGGATCAACAAGTCCTACTACCATTGGAATATAAAACAAGGCTGTACAAAAACCAGCAACCATAAAGAGAGCACAATCAAAATACAATACGGCTTCTAAAGCCGGCCAACTGACATCTTTATCTGTCAGGCTTCCTGTCCACTCCTCCTCATTGCACAATTTTGCACCATTTTCTTTTAAAGCTGATGTGCGCACCAAAAGATATGTTTATTCCATCAAAGCCCACGTGCGCAACAAAAGATATTATGTGACACACACACAGATGCATATGTAAATAGATTGTTATTGTTATTGTTAATCAGAATCGACGTCATTGCACTGCAGGCAAACCCATAGGTGTTCAGTCTCCCGCAGCAAATGTCGAAGGGTATGAATGTCACAGACGATCTCAGCTAACCCTGAATCGTGGGATTCTATAGTACGACCCTTTGTAACGACCCCTTTGTATAGCACCAGAGCCCCCGAATAGTTTGGTAACTCTTCATCAAACGGGAATTTATTTTCACCTGGACTCATTGCTATGAAACCGTTCCACGCAGATGGCCAACACGTTGGCTGATTAATATGTGGACAGTTTATCTACCGGTCGTTCTGGTCATCGCATTGATTTAAGGATAGATTAAATCACGCCCACGGACATCGCCTGAGCAATGATATGAAGTTATTTTCATTAACTTGGGCAGTGGGGGCGTTGCCTACTTCAAACAGAGAGAGCGGAACAGGATCAAACAGACACGGAAGTGGTTTCAGGAACGTTGAGCGGGAGAGATCAAAGCAGTAGTGGTCCCGGAAACGAGACGCAAGCTTTCCTGGCGGAATTTTCGCACCTCTATGTTAAGCGCTGAACCGATCGAAGACGAATCGGACGCAACGAAACCAGGGGACGACACCTCTCTTTATTCTGTCGGTCAGATCCCCGAAAGTCTCCTGAGATTAAAAAAAGTGTTTACTTTCTCATGCCCCCCTCATCTTTAATTCCATTTTAAATATATACAGACTACGTAGAAAGTCATGCTATCATTCAGTTGCCAGAGATTTTAGATTCACTAGCTATCGTAGAAATTTTGCTAGATTTCCATCTGAATTGGTGGCTACCATTGGAGTGTTTCTTTTTCTGTGCACGGTATAATATATTTGTTAAAGTGATCAGTGGTCTAGTGCTTTCATTTTATTTCATTGGATTTTGTGTTTACTTACGTGCAAGGGGAAGTCAGCGCTATAAGTGGGAAGATAACATCAAGAGATGGACGGGAAAGAGTCTATCAGAGTGTACCACCAAGACAAGAGACAGATGCCATTGGAGATCCATTACAGCCAACCTTCGTTGTGGAGATGGCAACTGATGATGATGAATCTATTTAATTAAACTCATCCCAAAAGTTCCAGTGGTAAATTTAATGATATATCTATTGTAACATTTCCAAAAAATAATAGATGCTTAAATGTTAAAGTAACTTTTAAAGTCGCGAAGGAATTTATAATTAATAAATTTAGTTAAGTCCTATATATATAGATGTGTATTTTAACCATTAGACTCGTGACGTGTTTTCTTAAATACATAATTAAATACGCGAATGTATATAATAGCCTTAACGGTAAATTTATCGCGCGTTAAGAATATTATTTGATTTTGAAGTATGATTATGTTGTAATGGGTTTTCTATCTTTTTCTCCAGAATGATCACCTTTGCGATCCCAGCATTATTAATAAATCATACAGAGAATTTCAGACTCGGTTCATAAAACTTCCAGATATATTGATGAAACATTTTAAAATTAATCTTGTGGCGGTCCGGTGCGGCTTAGCTATCATAATTACATAAAAGAAAGCCTACCCAAGAACATTTAAATATTATCATCAAATTTAATTTCAGTCTGTGAGATAAACTGGAAGATGAACAGTACCAGTAGCGATAATTTTATTTACTGCTCTAAATGTGAGAGATTACCGATTTACCTGACTGTGACTGAGTCTAGTTTTTCCTCACTGGATTAAAAAAAAAACTTTACCGGTCAGTTGCTATCATCACGCATTGAAGGAATTATACCATCACCTCATTTTCACCCCTGTGTCGAACTGCGTCAGTGCCATCCCATAGACTCCTTTTTATATAATAAACCACCAGAACTCTTAGGCCTTCAAGTCCGGCGATAAGTGGGAATTTTTTCTATCAACTAACCTCACTACATCTGGGGCGGGACATCGAAGGACTAGACAGTTTCACATGTCAATAGTTTAATTATTGTGTACCTAATTCTATGGATTGTCTGATGCTGCAATCGGTAAGTGTGTGTGTATATGAGTGTGGATCTTCACAGCGTGTATAAATTACAGGAGATTTATTTTTGCAAAACCATTTGTTAACTTGCCTACCGGGTAACACAATTTTCTGTATACCCTGCATTGTTCCTTTAAGTGGGATAATTTGTTAACTCTGTTTCATTCCCCCCCCCCCTTTTTTTTCTTTGCTTAGTAAACGGAAGACACAATTGGGATAACAGTATTTTTGTCTACCACCATACCTAATATTGTAACACCTCTTTCAGAGTAATTAACTTCACTGTTAGGTTACATTACCTACGTTCCTGATAACTATCTATCTTGGGACTGGGTTTACCTTTGTTTAATAAGCGGGAAGGGTTTAGTCGATACCAATCTTCTTTACCCCGCTCCTCACCTTTTTAATTGTATTTTTCGGTACTTATGATACTTTTTATGTAACACCTGTTGGATGTTGTGATTGAGTTTAATGCTAATAAACAGCATAAACATATATAGTACTGTGTTGGACTACCAAGGCCCAAATCCCTCATATTTGTTTAAGATAGTTGTATCCACGTCGTCTGTGTGTCTGAAGCACCAAATCGGTGTGAGCGCAGATGTGAGTCTGGAAAACTGGCAAATAATTGTTTGACCAGGAGAGGAAGAGAAGATTGAGAGAAACGATTTGTCGTAAATAGGTCTGTCTTTACTCTCCTCCAGCACTCCGTGGAGCATCATATTTAATCTCTACATTCCTATCACTGAGCCTTTCACCATCATTCTACACTCTAAAACGGACTACTATTTCTAAGACTCTTTCTCTCAAAATAAATTTACGACAATATTTGGCTGGCTCGCCGGGATAAAGATATTTTGAGTCTGATCTAAGTCTGGGTCTAACTAGATAGAGTGTGAGTGATCTGTCTTTTTGATTTAGGGAAATAAATAAATAATTAATTACACCCCTAGACAACGCCTTTTAGTATTTGGGTCCCCATCGAGGCCCGCTCCTTGATGTGGAGATGGGGCTCAAGTTCAGCTATCAGCGGCTGAAAAACCAAGACTGGCCAGGGCCTCCTACACTCGAGCAAGACCACAGTCTGCCGTAGCAAGTCAATGTGCTGAAGACGGAGGCAACCAGCCAAGAGGCGCACCACAGCAATCAGGATGCCACGCACATGCGCTATGGAAGTATGCCTATATCTGCAAAACGTTATGGCACTCGCCCTGTGACGGACACCCAGGCAGGCGCAGTGCCGGGCCCTCTGCCTCGGAAGGGCCCAACCCCTACTACTGGGGGTCCTTCTCAATTGCCCCGTGGAGCCAGGAGGCATGAGAATAGAGCTACTGGCCAAGCAAAGAAAAGACCATTTAAAATAATGCACTGGAATGCTGAAGGCGTCAATAGTAAATAAGACGGCTACAGCAAAAAATTAGAGCTCGAAAATATCTTGAATGAAGAGCAAGTAAATGTATGTTGCTTGCAAGAAACCCACCTCAACAAGGACATAGCCTTCAAAATCAGAGGCTACCAGTGCTACCGATCTGACCGAATAGACAGGCGAAAGGGTGGAATACTGACACTCGTGAGGAATAACATCAGTGCATGTCAGCTTGAAACATATATGGAGGGGGCGGAATACCAGATGCTTCATCTCAGGACAGAAAGTTCAGAATTCCACCTGCTCAACTACTACTGTCCGAGCGACCGCCCACTGGCACTAGATACAATCCCAGCAAAAGAAAGACTGATTGTATACGGAGACTTCAACAGCCACTCACAGAGCTGGGGCTATGATCACATGGACAGGAGAGGTGAGGAGCTTGAAAACTGGCAGGATGACAATGGGCTTATCCTGATTAACCAGCCAATCGACCCACCAACCTTCTACTCGAGATCATGGCACACCACCTCTACACCAGACCTGGCATTCCACTCACCCAGCCTGGAGTGGAACACCACACGCGTTGTAGGGAAACAACTTGGAGGCAGCGACCACCGGCCAGTCTTCCTAATTGTGGAAAATGATATTGTCAAGGAGAGCAGCACTCTCTCTAGGTGGAACTACAAGAAGGCAGACTGGACAATGTACCAGCACCGTACTAGTATACTGGCTAGAGATCTGACTGTAGACAAAGACATCAATAAGCTAGTCGATGAATTCAGCAGATGCATATTACAGGCTGCTCGTGAAACAATACCTAGAGGGGCTCGTAAGCACTACAAACCATATTGGAATAGTGAACTAGAGCAGCTGCACAACGACGTGGAAACATCTCGAAAGCAGGCAGAGACCAATCCATGCCAAGAACACCACAATAACTACCAGCAAGCTAAGGCCAAATTTCAAAGGGCCAAGTTGCAGGCCAGGCGAAGAAGCTGGAAGGAGAAAACAGAGTCCTTGAACTTCGAAAGAGATACGAGGAAACTGTGGAAGCTGGTAAAACAACTTAACGATGAAGGTACAGAGAGAAACTCATGGATTGCTCTGTACAAAGATGGAAACATCCTCATGGGAAAACAGGCAGCTGATCACTTTGCAGACTCCTTTGCTAAAGACAACAACATCGAAGTTAGCCCAGAGAAGCAACAGGAGACTCGTGAGAAACAACAATACGCAGGACGAGATGGAACCATACCTGAAGTTATGGAGGCACCAATCACATTCAGAGAACTGGAGCTTGCAATATCCAAATTGAAAATGAGAAAGTCGCCAGGAGTTGATGGAGTGTCCAATGAAATGATTAAGAACTTGGGAACCGCAGCAAAAACAAAGCTGCTGCAGATCTTCAATATCTGTTGGAACTCAGGCAGAGTTTCACAGACCTGGAGGGAAGCAATCATGATACCACTCCTAAAACAAGGAAAAGACAGTTCCACTGCCTCCAGCTACAGACCAATCAGCCTTACAAGCTGCCTCTGCAAAACAATGGAACGTATCATCAACCTCAGGCTACAGTGGTACATTGAAAGTGAAAACCTTCCTGTACCACAGCAAAAGGGCTTTAGGCAGTGTTATTCCACCGAAGATCAGGCAACTTACCTTTCCCAAGAGATTGAGGATGCGTTCCAAGATAAGAAACTGGTACTAGCAGCATGGATAGATCTAAGGAAAGCATTTGACAAGGTTTGGAAAGAAGGGCTTCTGAAGAAACTGAGAAATTGTAGAGTGAATGGTAAGATGTACAAATGGGTGAAAGCATACCTGCATAACAGAAGAGCCCGAGTACAACTAGATGGCCTCAAGAGTAAGAAAATTCTACTGCGTCATGTCGTCCCTCAGGGAGGGGTTCTGTCCCCCACACTTTTCCTAGTCTACATCAACGACCTGGTTGCTGAACTACCACATGGAATGAAAGTGGCAATGTACGCTGATGACCTGGTAATATGGTGCACAGATGAGCATGCAACAGTGGCCACCAAACTGCTACAAAGAGCTATAGATGCCCTTAACCTCATGGGCAAATAGATGGTGGGTCAGCATCAATACAGACAAGTGCAGCACTACGCTCTTCACCCTCACTCCCAAACAAAAAGCTGGTGTCATCAAGATAAACGAAGAGCTCCTGAGAGAAGATAAACAACCCACCTATCTCGGAGTTACATTCGATGATAGGCTGACATGGAAGCAGCACATCAACAAAGCAGCAACAAAGGCCAGGAGGAAGTTAGCCATCCTGAGAAAACTAAGTGGAACCACATGGGGAGCCAGCGGGAAAATACTTAGTAAAGTTTACCAGCAGGGCATACGACCACACCTGGAATATGGGTCAGCTGCGTGGTGCCCAGCATCAAACACCACATTACAAGAGCTAGATAAGGTGCAAAACCAGGCGCTTAGGGTCATCACGGGGGCAATGAAATCAACGCCTATAGTGAAGATGGAGAAAATGGGGAGGATACAAGCACTGAGAGAACGCAGAGACACGAAAGTGCTAACACAGGCAGAAAAGTTCCTCTGTATGCCGAGCCATCCAAGGAAGGACAGATTCCAAAACCTAGCAATGGGGCGACTGAAAAGAAGCAGCTTTATCCACCAGGCCAAACGATTACGTAGACAAACCTCAGACCTGCCTGAAGTTAACAGCCCCCTAAAGTCTGTGCCAGAACAAACCCCTTGGAGAGAGGAGCATGGACTACCAGTACACATCCAAACAAAAGTGAAAGGAATATTCGACAGGGATGAACAGAACAGCGTGCAACGTAGGACAGTCACTCTCAGTTTCCTGGATGATGAATACCCACAGGACCTCTGAGTCCGAGTATACCCGGATGGGTCAGCACAGAATGCAGTAAAGAATGGAAGAGCAGGAGTGTACATAGAATACCCAAACAACACTAGGGATACTGTCAGAGTACCAACGGGGAAATTCTGTAACAACTATGATGCAGAAGTCCAGGCAATCAAGGTGACAACTGAGAAACTATTGAACACCAATCTCGGTCCACAGCCTGTAGTATTCCTGACAGATGCAAGATCAGCACTCCAAGCACTTCAGTCCAGAAAATTGCCAGGCATACAAGCCCTACTTTCTGAACTGTGCAACCAGCGCAGGGTCACCATGCAGTGGATACCGTCTCATTGTGGAATACCAGGAAACGAGAGAGCAGATGGACTGGCTAAAGAAGGTGCTACAGACGAGCAACCGGATGTACCAGTTACATACCATCAGAAGAAAAAATGATCACATCTATCAGAAACCCACCAACACCAACGCAGGATGACTACCAAGCTATGAACAGATCAGAACAAATAGTCATTCTGCGCCTCAGAACAGGACACAACCGCCTCCGCAGCCACATGTATACATAATTCAAGATTGGCAATTCAGCCATGTGTACATGTGGACAGGCACCCCAGACTGCGGAGCACGTACTTCAAGATTGCCCCGAATATGATATATTGAGGCAAACCCACTGGCCCAGAGAAACAACACTGGAAGCAAAACTATATGGACCTCTGTATGAACTACAAAAAACAGTGAAGTTTATACAAGAAACAACATTGCAGATATAGACAATATAGTTCAAGCGAACGAAAGAAGAAGAAGAAGTATTTGGGTCGTCCACACAGCATACTTACAGGTTGTTTTCTTTCCACAGCAGTAGAAAGTACGGATAATCATAAATTCGGGTAGCTAAATTATACTCTGGCGGAGTAAATTAAATTTTTTTTCTTTATAAGATTAGCTGGGATCGCGTGACTGGTTTTAAAGTCACTAAAGGTTTTTGAAGCGTTTGAGTTGAGCTAAGCTAAAGACGGATTGTTCTGATTTTTAAAAATTAAGTTAACTACGTCTTCTCATAATTGACTTCAGGGACGGAGTTTGTTGTTAGAGAATTAAAATTTTCGGGGAAAATTTTTATATATTTTTCCCGTTTAAATTGTTTTAATATAAATCTTTCTCTACTGTTAGTAATAGTAGATTTTTTCTAGTGTAACTTACCAATTAATTGGCATAGTTGCTTGCGTTAAAAGTTTTAGTGACAATAATAGCGGCGATAAGTTAACACAGGAGGTAACACAAGTAAATTTTTTTATACTTTGTGTTTTTTTTTTCTCGTAGCGGCTTTGAGTCTTTCCCCTGCTTGTTCTTTCGTACTATTCTCTAGTCATACTACATCTTATTCTTTGACAATGGCAGAGAGGATAAAGATGAGATCCATCCTGAGGCTGGAAGCGAAAGAGGCAGGACTAGACACAGAAGCTGCGAATCTGTTTATCAACCAGGAACTGGAAATATATGACGCGGAGAACCAAAGAGAAGAAGCAGAGAGGAAGGAAGAGAAACAAAGGGCAGAAGCTGAGAGGAAGGAAGAAAAAGAGAGAGAAGAGAGGGCAGAAGCTAGGAAGAAAGAAGCGGACGATCGTCAATTGGAGCAGAAGAAAATTGAGGCAGAGATGGAAGCTCGCAGGGAGAGAGAGAGAGAGAGAGAGAGAGAGAGAGAGAGAGGGGGAAAGACAGCATGAACTGGCGCTTAAGGCTTAAGAGAGTCGGGGCGCCTCTACTTCGAATAACGGAGAGCCGTCTTCGCCCCAGTCTCAGTCAATTTATCTCTCCAGCACTCAGTCTGCCCAATTAACAGCGATGTCCTTTGCTTTAGAGGCTTTTCCTAGCCCCAATGAAAAAATTGACACCTTCGTTGAAAAATTCGAACGGCTTGCAAATCTGTATGGGTTAGAGAGTTCCCGCTGGAGTCTTAAACTCTCAACTGTACTCAAAGGTAATGCGTATGACGTGTACACGAAGCTGGGAACCAACCAACATGATTATGACATGCTAAAGAAGGCCTTACTAGAACGGTTTGAGATGACCGCCCGAAAATTTCTGCAAATGTTCAGAAACAGCCGGAAAGAGAGCACGGAAACTTTCCCACAGTTCTCTTCACGTCTCACGGGCTATTTGACAAAATGCATCGAATTATCGGACCTACCTCTTACATATGAGGGACTCCTTGAACTTGTTCTTGTGGAGCAGATAAAGTCAACTTTGTCAAACGAAACCCGTAGATTTTTGGCTGAACAGGGCGCAGTCAGACTTGAGGACATCCTCAATAAGGCCGAACGCTATACCAATGCAATGGCCGAACTTCCCCGCACGAAACGTAAACCCACAGATGAGCCATCTCGAAAACAAAATCTAGAGCAGTCATCCTATTCTTCCAATTCCTCTCAGCATTATAACCAACGAGAAAGAAATAACCAGAGACCTCCCCAGGAAAAATCGAAATTCTACAAAACCCGATACCACCCCAACAACAATTCTGATCAACCCACCCAGTCTACGTGGCAGCGCGGCCACCAAGGTCAAGGGAAAGGGAAGACACCTACAACAGGTACGTCTGATCAGGGCAAGCAGACCGGCCCTAACCCCGTTGGATGTTTGCATACAGCCTCGAAAGGTAGAGTCAATATCAGTGATTCTCAGCCTGAGGGGGACCGACCCTCAACTCGAGGAACTGTAATTTTGAATGGTACCTCAACTACTTGTCTCTTTGACACTGGACTAAGCTTCAGTTGTATCTTCGCTAGGCACCTAGTCAAAACCGGTCAGGAGACAGAGGAAACCGTCAAACTTAGTGGAGTTTTCACGAGTGATGCACCCAGGACGCTGCCTATCGCACTGGTAGAAATACACTCTGATTTTGTCAGAGGTGTTATTAAAGCGGCCATAATGGATGATCCGATCTACCCAGTTATCCTGGGATGTAGATATGTGTTTATTGGGAGACCAAAGGAGCCGATTGTGGCAGCGGTAACCACAAGAGGGCAAGCCAAGAAAGAGAGAGAGAGCCTGCGCCAAATTTGTTGCCGAATGAACTGAAGGAGGCGCAACAAAAGGACACTACTCTGGAACCCTGCTTTAAAAGACTGCCCATGGCTAAGGACCTCAGACACAACGGAGACATCTTTTCTAAGGATGGCGTATTGTATCGTAGAACGGGCAACCCGGACACGGGGAATAACCAGCTCCTAGTACCGACGCAGTACAGAAGCCAGATCTTAGAAATGGGGCACTCTCTTCCCTTTAGCGGACATATGGGACAAAACGCCACTATTCAGCGAATAAAAAACCACTATTGGTGGCCAGGAATGAACTCTGACATTACCAGGTATGTGAAATCCTGCGCCCAGTACCAACGGGTAGCACCAAAGCACTTGACACCCCCAGTACCTATGGGGCAAATGCCAATAGTGGGTACTCCATTTGAACGGGTTGCTGTCGACATCATTGGACCCCTAGAAAGGACCAAAAGAAGGAACAGGTGCATCCTGACCTTAGCCGACACTTGCACAATGTGGGCCGAAGCTGTACCGCTACCATGCATAAATTCCAAGCATGTCGCAGAAGCCCTCGTGCAAATCTTTACACGGTTGGGATTCCCTCAACAAGTTTTGACGGACAATGGATCCCAATTCCGTAGCCTGTTAATGGAGGAGATCTTTAAGATCTTGAGGGCCAAACATATCCACACAAGTCCCTACCATCCGGCTGAAAATGGGCTCGTGGAACGTTTTAACGGCACCCTCACCACCATGTTACGTAAGCTGGGTCAGGAGAAACCGGAAGACTGGGACCTATATATATCGGCTGCCTTATTCGCCTACCGAGAGGTTCCCCAAGCGTCTACGGGATTCGCGCCAGCTACACTTTTATTTGGCAGACCTATTAAGGGGCCACTAGAAGCCTTACTTCGGTCCCTGACAGACCAAAAGGCTGACGAGACAGTCGTCTCTGCAAGCAAGTATGTATCTGAGCTCAAGGAAAGGCTAAAGCTAGGATGGGATCTAGCTACTACCAACCTTAAGAAAGCCCGCGCTAAACATGCTAAAAGATACAACAAAGCTGCAAAAGAGAGAGAGCTCCAATGAGGAGAAAATGTTTTGTTGCTACTGCCAACCGGAAGCAATAAACTTCGCATCGGATGGCAATGGCCGTTTACCGTCCTTAAAAAGATCTCACGTACCAATTACAAGATCTCCATCAAAGGAAAGGAGAAGGTCTTCCACGTAAATCTACTTAAGAAATATCTGGAGAGACCGGTGCCATCCTCCAAGCATCTCCTGGCTGTCGCCATAGTAACGGAAGACGAGGAAGATGATGATGGTTGCATGGAGTATCCATTGCAACCCACAGAATCCTTTAAAGATGTCAAGTTCGGCGACAATCTCTCACTAGAACAACAAACAGAAACCAGGGCGCTACTAAAACAGTACAGTGCAGTCTTAACGGATGTACCTGGTCGAACAAATCTCATCGAATTTGATATGAAATTAACAAACGAGACCACTGTTCGAACCAGAGTTTACCCCATCCCTTACGCTAAAGCTGATGCACTTCGCGGAGAAATAGACAAGCTGCGTCAGGCAGGAATTATCAGTGAGTCTACATCTCCTTACAGTTCCAGTGTAGTGCTGTTGCAGAAGCCCAATAAGGAAGTTCGGCTGTGTATAGATTACCGGCTGCTAAACGCTGCTACGGAATTCCAGCCCGAACCTCTCCAAACTGTTTCTGAGTTGTTCACCAAGCTTAGCAAGGCAAAGATTTTCTCCAAGATTGACCTCAGTAAAGGTTACTATCAAATACCAGTCAAGGAGGAAATTAAACCCTTGTTAGCTTTCAGCACTAGTGAAGGACATTACACACTTAATGTGATGCCATTCGGTTTGCATAACGCACCAAGAGTGTTCACCAGGATGATGAGGAAGCTTCTAGAACCTTTGCAAAGTCCCCATATCCATAATTTTATGGATGACATATTAATTGCATCGGAAACCTACGAAGAACATATTGCTACGGTTGCTATGCTCCTCAGGAGACTACAGGAAACTGGTCTCACAGCCAGACCTAGCAAATGTCTCATCGGGTTTGAACAGTTATTCTTCCTGGGGCATACTATTTCCCACGGCTGTTGATGGCCTGTTCAGAAGAACGTGGAGAAAATAGTGGCAGCAAAAAGACCCCGAACGAAGAAAGACGTACGTTCCTTCATATCACTATGTGCATACTATCAGAAATACATCCAGAACTTCAACGGACTGACGGCACCTCTGACTGACCTCACAAAGAAAGGTTGTCCTGATAAGGTCATTTGGGATCAAAAGTGCGAACACGCATACAGCACTTTGAAAGGACAGTTGTCTGCATACCCCATTTTGAGGTTGCCTGACCTCAAGAAACCTTTTGTATTACGGGTCGACGCGTCAGGTCAGGGCATCGGGTCAACACTGCTTCACGCCGATGACAGTGACCCAAACATGCTATTTCCAGTTGCCTATGGCAGACGGAAATTAAATAAAGCTGAATGGAACTACAGCGTAGTCGAAAGAGAATGCCTCGCTCTGATTGACGGTATAAGACGCCATCATGAGTTTCTCTATGGTACATCTTTAACGGTTCAAACAGACCACGCTCCGTTAGCATTTCTTGGTGCCAATAAAGAATTTAACGCAAGGATCATGCGGTGGGCCCTTCTTTTAAGCGTTTATTCTTTCAAAGTAGAATACATTCCGGGAAGACAGAATGTCGGGGCTGATTTCCTGAGTAGAAACTGGACTACAGACGAAGAGGAAGAAGTTGAAGATACCAATCACCAAAAAGCTACCGATCAGGGCAGCTTCATTGTCAGAAATTAAACATGAAAATATGTTTTCATGTCTCAAAAGAGGGGACGATTGTCACAGACGAACTCAGCTGACCCTGAATCGTAAGATTCTATAGTACGACCCTTTGTAACGACCCCTTCGTATAGCACCAGAGCCCCCGAATAGTTTGGTAACTCTTCATCAAACGGGAATTTATTTTCACCTGGACTCATTGCTATGAAACTGTTCCACGCAGATGGCCAACACGTTGGCTGATTAATATGTGGACAGTTTATCTACCGGTCGTTCTGGTCATCGCATTGATTTAAGGAAAGATTAAATCACGCCCACGGACATCGCCTGAGCAATGATATGAAGTTATTTTCATTAACTTGGGCAGTGGGGGCGTTGCCTACTTCAAACAGAGAGAGCGGAACAGGATCAAACAGACACGGAAGTGGTTTCAGGAACGATGAGCGGGAGAGATCAAAGCAGTAGTGGTCCCGGAAACGAGACGCAAGCTTTCCTGGCGGAATTTTCGCACCTCTATGTTAAGCGCTGAACCGATCGAAGACGAATCGGCCGCAACGAAACCAGGGGACGATACCTCTCTTTATTCTGTCGGTCAGATCCCCGAAAGTCTCCTGAGATAAAAAAAAGTGTTTACTTTCTCATGCCCCCCTCATCTTTAATTCCATTTTAAATATATACAGACCACGTAGAAAGCCATGCTATCATTCAGTTGCCAGAGATTTTAGATTCACTAGCTATCGTAGAAATGTTGCTAGATTTCCATCTGAATTGGTGGCTACCATTGGAGTGTTTCTTTTTCTGTGCACGGTATAATATATTTGTTAAAGTGATCAGTGGTCTAGTGCTTTCATTTTATTTCACTGGATTTTGTGTTTATTTAATCTATTTAATTAAACTCATCCCAAAAGTTCCAGTGGTAAATTTAATGATATATCTATTATAACCTTTCCAAAAAATAATAGATGCTTAAATGTTAAAGTAACTTTTAAAGTCGCGAAGGAATTTATAATTAATAAATTTAGTTAAGTCCTATATATATAGATGTGTATTTTAACCATTAGACTTGTGACGTGTTTTCTTAAATACATAATTAAATACGCGAATGTATATAATAGCCTTAACGGTAAATTTATCGCGCGTTAAGAATATTATTTGATTTTGAAGTATGATTATGTTGTAATGGGTTTTCTATCTTTTTCTCCAGAATGATCACCTTTGCGATCCCAGCATTATTAATAAATCATACAGAGAGTTTCAGAATCGGTTCTTAAAACTTCCAGATATATTGATGAAACATTTTAAAATTAATCTTGTGGCGGTCCGGTGCGGCCTAGCTATCATAATTACATGAAAGAAAGCCTACCCAAGAACATTTAAATATTATCATCAAATTTAATTTCAATCTGTGAGATAAACTGGAAGATGAACAGTGCCAGTAGCGATAATTTTATTTACTGCTCTAAATGTGAGAGATTACCGATTTACCTGACTGTGACTGAGTCTAGTTTTTCCTCACTGGATTAAAAACTTTACCGGTCAGTTGCTATCATCACGCATTGAAGGAATTATACCATCACCACATTTTCACCCCTGTGTCGAACTGCGTCAGTGCCATCCCATAGACTCTTTTTATAATAAACCACCAGAACTCTTAGGCCTTCAAGTCCGGCGATAAGTGGGAATTTTTTCTATCAACTAACCTCACTACATCTGGGGCGGGACATCGAAGGACTAGACAGTTTCACATGTCAATAGTTTAATTATTGTGTACCTAATTCTATGGATTGTCTGATGCTGCAATCGGTAAGTGTGTGTGTATATGAGTGTGGATCCTCACAGGGTGTATGAATGACAGGAGATTTATTTTTGCAAAACCATTTGTTAACTTGCCTACCGGGTAACACAATTTTCTGTATACCCTGCATTGTTCCTTTAAGTGGGATAATTTGTTAACTCTGTTTCATCCCCCCCCCCCATTTTTTCTTTGCTTAGTAAAGGGAAGACACAATTGGGATAACAGTATTTTTGTCTACCACCATACCTAATATTGTAACACCTCTTTCAGAGTAATTAACTTCACTGTTAGGTTACATTACCTACGTTCCTGATAACTATCTATCTTGGGACTGGGTTTACCTTTGTCTAATAAGCGGGAAGGGTTTAGTCGATACCAATCTTCTTTACCCCGCTCCTCACCTTGTTAATTGTATTTTTCGGTACTTATGATACTTTTTATGTAACACCTGTTGGATGTTGTGATTGAGTTTAATGCTAATAAACAGCATAAACATATATAGTACTGTGTTGGACTACCAAGGCCCAAATCCCTCATATTTGTTTAAGATAGTTGTATCCACGTCGTCTGTGTGTCTGAAGCACCAAATCGGTGTGAGCGCAGATGTGTGTCTGGAAAACTGGCAAATAATTGTTTGACCAGGAGAGTGGAAGAGAAGATTGAGAGAAATGATTTGTCGTAAATAAGTCTTTACTCTCCTCCAGCACTCCGTGGAGCATCATATTTAATCTCTACATTCCTATCACTGAGCCTTTCACCATCATTCTACACTCTAAACCGGACTACTATTTCTAAGACTCTTTCTCTCAAAATAAATTTACGAAATGAATGCTAATTGTTCCTGTTGCGCACTGGTTGTATACACGGTGGATGCGTCCTCTCATACGTCCATCCCTGCTGGTCTTACGTTTGATGCCGAATTCCAGCAATCTTAGCCTTGATGATTCATCGATTGCAGTGTCATTTTCTAATAGACGAGCATCAATCGCCCTCAGTATTTCTTACTTATCCATGGCCAATGTATATGTAAATACCAATGTATATGTAAATAGATACAAGTGAAGAAACACCATCATGAAAGTACCCGGACCTTTCGGCTTAATTTATCACTGTGACCCGGAACACTGATAATCGTAAAGGATTGTTTATATTTGGTATTGCCTGTAGTGTTCTTTATCAGGTGGCATGAACCTTTACTGGGCCATTTTCTCCAACGTGCTTACAGATTATCTGTCTGTCTGTCTGTCTGCCTGCCTGCCTGGCTGGCTGGCTGGCTAGCTGTTTGTGCCTGCTTGTTAATTTAACGTGGGATATTCTGAAAATTTATTCTGAAATTAATTATGAAAAATATCATACGGATAACTGGTAGATGGCAAAAGAACAGTTGGGCGACCGCAGCTGAGGTTCAAAGATGTGTGCAAGAGAGACATGAGCGCACTGGACATAAATCCAATAACCTGAGAGGATGAAGCTGCCGATCACACCAAGTGGCGATGTTCTCTGTGGCGCAATCTCAGATTGGGCGAAAAGAAGCTCTCATGGCAAGCAGAAGAGAGGAGAAAACGTCGAAAGGAACGTAAGGAAAATATTCAGCTGAGGGTTGTCACCTCCGGGGCGCATTCCCATAGTCCATTATGACTGAAGGGGCTATAATTATTATTATTCTGAAAAATTACCTGTCGATGACTTACTATTTAAATCTTCATTATTTATACACTTGCTATTAACCTGGACCACGTGACTGCTTGGGTATAAACCACTGTGGTAGAAAGGGCCAAGCCAGCCACAGTTCACTGGTTAACACACCCTTCCCTAAGATAACATTCACCGCTGAACAAAGTGTTTCATTGACTAATCTACCAACACGACAAATCTTGAGAAAAGTGGACTGTTCCCCGGGAGATAAAGCAAGATTCTAGTTACGATGGATTCCGGACCTACTTCGATGAAGAGCTATTCCGTAAACAAAGTCCGTAAACAGAGAAAGGACTGTCACCCCCATTGACCTACTCGAAGTTTTTTTTTTGACTGCTTGCATCAGAGTCAGCGAACCAGAGCTGACTAAGGCCGCTTACACACGAGCGTTTCTTGACGCGCGTTTCTCACGCGTGACGAATGAAGGAGTAAGGGATTTACAGGCTGCTCAGCCGAGCGAGACTGTCTGTAAATCCGTACTCTTTCATTCGTCACGCGAGAGAAACGCGCGTCAAGAAACGCTCGTGTGTAAGCGGCCTAAGACCCTACTCCACCTCCACGTGGTGGTCCTGGAAACAGTCTGGCTGAGAGAGTAGGGATCGCAGAGGGAAGGCAAACCCGGTCCCAAAAACTGCCGTGCTGAAGTCGGATGTGTCGACCGAAAGGTGCAGATATCACAGCTCCGGCGTAAACAGACACAACGCAACCACCGTCCTTTTCGGGACGAACGAGGAAGAAGGAAGAAGAAGAACAAGGTCGTACTAAAAGTGGTATTTGGCAGCAAAGGCGGATCTTTCCATTGAGACCCCCCCCCCCCCCCACCCCTTTCCTTCCATAAATAAACACACACAAAAATATAATATGATTTCACGTAGATTTTTAAACGGTACCAGTAATGCTGTAATACTGTTCGATGGCACTCACTCATGGATGTCACGTGGGGTGGATCGCTCCCTCTCACGTCCCCTTAGTGCGCCACTGCTTTTCAGTGTTTGGGTTGGTTTAAGGGTGCATAAGAGATTAGGTGGGAGCAGCGCTGGTGTAATGGCTACGACGTTGTACTGGCGACCAGGTGTTCATGGTTCAAACCCGGCCGTCGGCGTTTGAAGAAATGTTTACGACCGGAAATTTGACTGAATAACCTGAACGGTTCCTGCACATAAATCCCGTGTGGATGGGAAGGAGCAAAGCTCCTGACCGGGTTGGAAGGAAAGTCCACTGACCCCCCCAGCCTCGCAATGACATGTCATTGGGCCGAAAGAGCTGGAAAGCTCGAGTGCCGCTGGTTATAGAAAAAAAAAAAAAAAAAAAAAGAGATTAGGTAAATCTCTCTCTCTCTCTCTCTCTCTCTCTCTCTCTCTCTCTCTCTCTCTCTCTCTCTCTCTCTCTCTCTCTCTCTCTCTCTCTCTCTCTCTCTCTCTCTTTTCTTTCTTTCTTTCTTTCTTTCTTTCTCTCTCTCTCTCTCTCTCTCTCTCTCTCTCTCTCTACCTATCTCTCTCTCTCTCTCTCTCTCTCTCTCTCAAAGCAGACATATTGACACTTTCTCGCTGATTTAACAGAAGTTCTATATGGGCGTGTAACGGGTTCCTTTACCTTTACCTTTTATATATATATATATATATATATATATATATATATATAGCGAGACAGAGAGAATAGACTCATTCTCTTGGCTGTTGGTTCAATTTTCTTCAATGTTACTCGTTCTTCCGTTCGTTCTTTCGTCGACTATATTGCTGTTATACCCTGTTCAACCCAATAGGTTATAATTGGGGTATATTGTGCGTTAGGTTCTTCGATGCTGTCCGGTTGTTAGTCCTACTTTTTTGCCGCGTCCGTTTTATAGCGCTTTACGTCAAACGTGGAGTATGGTCAAAAGCCTGCTTGTCGTGATACCTCCAACGGGCCCTCCCATATCAGGTAGTGAGATAGTGACTTCTTCGAGAGAATCCCTCTACTGCAGAGAACCTTCCAGTTCGTGGTATTGCATGCCAAGCAAATGACACAGATTTGGTCACAGGGCTTGTGAGATCTTCTTTTCGCCTAATTTGAAATGCCGCCACAGGGAGCATCGCCACTTGGTGCGATCGGCAACATAGACAAAATAACGGCTAAAAATCTGTTGCAATACCTCATCATGTGAAACAGAATGCTACAGAAACCATCCCTGCAGGAGCCTGTGCAGTCAATGCGGTCAGTTGCAGTGGTAGCTCCATATGCCATTAGGAGCGAAAATAAAAATGATGATGATAATGATCTGCTGCACGACTGCTCAGCCAATGAGAAATAGAGAAAGCGCATAAGGACGTCACCAGGACTAGCCCAAGACAGCCTCTATGAAGATGTTAAGAACCGTTTTTTTTTAATCAGACATTAATATTGACGTCTGAAAGCGTTCGCAGAAGAAACATCAGAAGCAACATAACTGCCTACATGACAAAGCGTTCCCTGAGAAGATTTGATTGAAGATCCGCTAAATACTAAAGATGTATGACCTGACCCACCCACTAAAGCAAAGCCATCGTAAATGTACCAGGTTTCATAAATAACTATAAGGGCACGGTTTCTTAACCTTTTTTTTTTTTTTGAGTCTTGGACACCTTTAATTGTCCGATGAAGCTATAGACCCCCTTGATTGTACGATGTAGTCTATGGGCCCCTTCCTGGGGAAATAAATGTACATAAACGCATAATAAAGAAACCTTATAATTTTAAATTTCAGGTTACGTACACGAATCCCCTACAATTCATTAATCGACCCTCAAGGGGTCCGTGGACTACATGTTAAGAAAACCCTGCAATAGGATGAACAGAAGCGAAGTATCAAGCTGCGAAAAAGGGCCTGAATATATTATCTACATCTCGGCGCACATATTTTGTATATGAAAGGAAGTTGCATACCTAGGCCCCCCCAAAAAAAAAATTGCGATTTGTATAAGTTGGGGGGGGGGGGGGGAAGGAAGTAAACATGTTTATAGCTCTTCTAACAGACTGTTTTCTAAAACGAAGCATCTTCATTTTTTTCCGTACAGATGAATAGCATGTTCTACTTAATTAAACAAGGGCTGATTTACGCCCATGCTCTTACAGCCTTTATTTGATCTCATATGCTTTTTAATAAATGTCCCCCAATAATTGAAGTACAGCATTGAGTACTGCAGAAGAGATTGAACAACTGAGAAATGTAAACCAAAACCTAAGTGTCGGGCTAGGTTAATCGCTTTAAATGTTGAGTGTTCCTGAAAGGAGCATTCAACATTTTCCTGAATGTATTTCATTACAGATTCTGCAGAGAAAATAAACGCATTGAGTCTTAATTTCTTTGTACTGCATTTGTAATTTCTATATTATTTCAGATCAGTTGTCTACAGAGCCGCATACTTGAGGTCGTAATAAAAATGAAGAGATAAGACGAAGGCAACTTACTGGTGAGTTTAATTGTATAATTATATATCAGCCGTGTTGCCTTGCTTCAGCTAAAGCGTTGCTCCTTATTAATTTCATTGTTGAAGATAATTATACTGAGAGCAACGGAGCATGACATTACAAATTATAACTATTAAGTTGTTATATTTTACCACCATCATTTTTCTGCCAGTTTCTGCCTTGAGTTAATTGTGTGTCATCTCTGTCAGTCATGGCCTAGTAGAGAATAACGGTAAACTTCGCATCTTTTCACTTATTGAGAAACCTCCTCCTGTTTATCTTTGCGCTTAATGTGTTAGGGCTTGGTCTTTTTGGAGCCAGGGTGTAGTCAAACTACGGCATGCGAACCACATACGGCTCTTGAACAAACAAGTGCGGCTCTTGAACAAATGAAAGAGTCAACTTATTTTTAAAGTGTTCGGAATTTAGCGCGCAGTATCGTCTAACATTCTGTCCTTCCTTTCTTTCAACTTTATTATCGCATTCTTCTACTTTCACATGCACTTTAGGTGTTAATTTTAAGGAATTCAATATTGTGCAAGTAACAGAAATGAATATTTATATTTAAACTGCTCAGTCATAATCAATAAAAACGAATAAAATATTTTGAATAAAATATAATAATTATCGAACCCAACATAATGGAATATTAGATAATAAAAGAAAAATTACACATCATTTTCCTAATTTCATTTTAAATGAACATAGATAATGTAATGTGCTGTTATTGGGTAAACTAAAATTCTTACCGCTTAGGATCGCCAAATTAAAAACGAGAAGTATTTGTACCACTGCAAAGTTAATAGAGTTACCAACGTGGAACTGATGACAAGAACTAGACAAGTGCCAGTGGAACAAGAGATGAGAAGAAGACGATGGCGATGGATAGGACACACACTGAGGAAACCTGTTGATAGCATTACAAGGCAGTCCTTGTTCTGGAACCCCCAGGGCAAGAGAGGCAGAGGAAGACCAAGAAGTATATGGAGAAGAGAGTTGGAAACAGAGGTGAAAATGATGAGGAGAACATGGAAAGAACTTGAGATGATGGCACGGGAGAGGAGGACTTGGCATGTGTTTGTTGAAGGCCTATGCTCCTTTGGGAGTGGAGGGTTATGAATGAATGAATGAATGAAAGTTAATAGAATAAGTCAAATTAAATATTATGGACATTGCTAGTATGTCTCTCATGTGGAATATTCTCGCTCCACGTCACGGTTTTCGCTGTTAGTAGAGTGCTTTTATCTCAGTGATTCTGCTGCTAATAAGAAACATTTGGCTAATTTTCGCAGGTTTAAGATACTTCGGCCTAACGCCAGATTATATGTCGTCTGCATTTTGTTATTGTGTCCAGTCCTTCTTAGACTTGATTGTTAAAAGAAAATCTTGCTTCAAAAATGATTTTAAAATGACTGCGAATAACAAAAAGATAAAGTAGGTAAAGGCAGATCCACATCAGACATTGTTTATGGGAGTGAAGTGTTAGAGATTTTACTTTACTAAGTCTCTGCTGTGTGAGGTTGGGTGATCAGTTCTATTCCTTGCTGTCTTTACCTTCCCTATTTCAAAAGTAGAGCCCGGTGTCCATTTTTACAGCTGGGTAGATTGAAGCATGGCGCAATCTGGTTTCCAGCACTGTCCTTTATCTCGAGAAGTAAGCGGCTTATCCATGGCTCCGAATAGTTGAATAGGTTTGCAACAAGGGACCAGCTGTGGTATTGGCTCCGTGCCCTATTGAGAGTGACAAATAATACGACTATGATGTTTAATCTAACGCATTTTGAGTCACTATCTCCCTTTGTGTACTAACTTGGATGCAGACCACAAGGTCTTTTATTTTCGGACATGCGCCCTACGGAGCCTGTACCTACGCTGAATGGGCCTCGCCAAAACGAGGCAAAATGTTATTTATTTATTTTTGTATCAATCAATACCCTTTAGCTCCCCAAGGAGCATAGGCCTTCAACAAACACATGCCACGTCTTCCTGTCCTGTACCATCTGCTCAAGTTCTTTCCATGTTTTCCTCATCCTTTTCACCTCTGTATCCAGTTCTCTTCTCCATGTGTTTTTTGGTCTACCTCTGCCTCTCTTTCCCTGTGGATTCCAGAATGATTCCATTGTAACAGGTTTCCTCAATGTGTGTCCTATCTATCGCCAGCGTCTTCTTCTCAACTCTTGTTTCACTGGCATTTTTATATCAGGCTATGAATATGTGTAGGTTTATTTTTTTAAATCAAATATATAAACAGCTGTAGAACATGTTAACAGACAATTTGTGTTACAAGCAATCAGGAGAAGGAACTGAGCCCCCTTGAGATTCGGATATCTAGAAAAATGGGGCACATCTCATGGAAAGAGGAGAAAACAGATAAAGAGGTCATAGAAAACCCAAGAATGAAAAGAGGATTAATGAAGTAGACAAAAGTTAGACAGTTAAAATATTTAGGCCATGTAGAAAGGACATTACACTTACTGAGGAGCATAATGGAAGGTAGAATTGAAGTCAAACGTGCAAAAGGAAGACATCGCTATAAGTGGGAAGATAACATCAAGAGATGGAACGGAAATAGTCTATAGAGTGCACCATCAAGACAGGAAACAGAAATATAAGTATATAAGTATATAAATATACAGAAAGACTATAGATCTATGTCGTGAGAAATTCTAATCCACATATATAAATTAAAAAGTAAATGTAAAGCCTAACAAATAACTTCAATAAAAGGAAAGAAGAATGGTAAAGAACAGTGCTGTCAAAATGACGGTACTCGAAATCCCCCTTGTTTTCTAATTCGTCTGCAAATTGTAACGTTTCACGTTGATAGTAAAAGCCTACTGCTTCAATACCCACTTTCTACGATAAAACGTGTACTGCCTTTCTAAGAAAAACCTTGAGATACGCAGCTGACCTAGATTTAAAATTCCATTCATGTCATTTTATACACTACGTTACCAAAAACGAAAGACAGATGGACTAAGGATAGAAAGAAAGGGAGGGGCTGAAAGCCGGAACGCAGGCAATACTACCACAGTCTCGCGATACACAATTACTACCATCACGCGTGTAAGGCCACAAGCACTAGCTTTTTTTCAAATCGACAGTGATAAACAACACTACCCATACGAGAGTTAGTTTTTAAAAACCTGAAAATTCTTATTAGGAAATATGACATTATACTGGTTTACGTTTGAAAACATTACAGTACCCAGACACCACATCGTATTCGAAGTGAACAGGAGGTAGTAGAAAATGCATATTTTGAACGCAGCCCCTTAGCCCCATTAAATTTATATATTTGGGTTCCTTAGGACTTGCTGACAAAGAATATGTTAAACGTTACGCAAATAGTCTAGGAATTAACAAATTATAGCCAAAAGAAATAGTGAATGATGTCAGACAACACCAAAATCAGAATCGCTCAGTGGCAGATTTTCACACCACCATTGTACGGGAAATAGGCTGACATGTTACCTCCTATTTGATTGGCGGAAAGTAAATGTAAGGCTAAACACGATTAGTCGGACTATAAATACTACTTCTTTGTTGTTAGGGAAACGTGAGTAAGTGTACTTTTTTTCAAACGCTTGGGTAAACATGGCACGATTGGTTAGACCCGCCAATATAGTCAATCAGAGGCGTCAGGTCAGCACCACATGTTCAAATAAACTTACTAAAGAACCAGTGCGTTGAGCGCCAGTGCATATTTTTCTAAATAAAAGCCTGGGATATCGGCAGATCGAAATTGTGCTATATTCATTGCCAGTCAACGTAACTGTATATTATTCCATGAATTGTGGGACCGTGGTCCTAAAGTTATTGAGCAGCACCTGGTCTGAACTTTGCTGAACCTAGAGGCTGACAGCTTACTCCTGGGTCCAGATAGTGACCAGTGAGGTGTCTCCAGAACACAGGGAGGCTATCGAGCAGAGGAGTCTTTTCCTGCCGCCATCACGAAAGATAAGCGTCCGTGGCCAGAGGAGCTCAACATTATGCCCCCCCCCCCCCTCAAAATCTGACTTTATAATAAAACAGAGGGAAAATACAGTGTTTAAATTGATAGGAACTGTGAACTTTTCCCCATACTATTGCCAAGTTAAACAAACACTTGAAGTCATGATGACAAATAACAACATAGCTTGAAAGAACAAAACCAGTATTACCTCATATTACTACTACACAACTGACTCACATAGGATAATATTAATAAAATATGTCACTACAAGGTTCATATTGATAAATTCTGTACATATAACTTGTAATTAAAATTGATTGTGATTCCTGGTTCACTTTGTATTTGAATCAGGACACATATATATTAGTGACAGTAATTAATACATATTTATATTTGAAAATTTACCAGTGCCTCATTTAAGAATAGTCTTATAGAGTGTTAAATGTGTATGAGTGTCCCAGTGTTGTCAAGTGTGGTGGAATAAATTAAATTGTTTATCTGTCTGTTGTTGTTGTGACTTACACTTCATCATATACATACCCTAGACATTTAACGTAGTCATCACAAAATTTCCAGAATAATTCTGACTGAGTTATAATGTGGTAGCAAGTAAGGTTATCTGTAGAACACTACACCTATTAGATACAGATACCTTCACAGCTGATCTCAGTCAGTACACTAAGTCCCCTATAGATATTTATAACATCCCACTTTACCACATATATATTGGGGGCTCGCTCCAGGGATATTGAACTTTCTCCTGTTATAGATATTGGGAATAATAAGAATTAAAAGGTATCCTTGGGTGGAAATAAATAAGGTTGAGCTCTCAGTGCCTGTAGTGTCCTTAGATAATTATTGAAAGATTGAATTGTTTACAATTGCATGTTAGACAATGGCCGACTTGGCAAAATTTCGATCTGCTGCTGTACAGACTGCGAAAGAGTTAGGAATGGACGGGCAAATTATGATTGCTTATGTCACTACTGAATGTGACAAATATATTGAACGGGAAGAAAGAAGATTAGAAAAAGAGGCCGAAAGAAAGTTAGAGGCTGAAAAAGAAATTAAGAGGTTGCAGATTGAGGCTGACAAAGAGGCTAAAGCATTGGAAGCCGAGGAAAGAAGACAGGCTGCAGAAAGAGAAGAGAAGAAATTAGCTGCAGAAAGAGAAGAGAAGAAATTAGCTGCAGAAAGAGAAGAGAAGAAATTAGCTGCAGAAAGGGAAGACAAGAGATTAGCTGCAGAAAGGGAAGCAGAAGATAAGAGATTACAAAGGGAACATGAGTTACGACTAAGGGAGTTTGAGTTTCAAGGCCATGCTCCTGAAAATGGTGCCAGTCCCTTTACCTCTGATGCCACTGCTAGCCAGGGAGCCTCAACCTCAGCTATGAATTTTCATTTAGATCACTTTGTTGAGAAAGACGACGATATTGAGAGCTATCTAAATAGATATGAACTATTAGCTACCACATATGGGTTAGAGAGAGAAAGATGGAGCTTAAAGTTATCTCAAGGCCTTCGTGGGGCAGCTTATGAAGTTTTTGCCAAAATGAGCAGAGGTGATCAGGAAAATTATGACATGCTAAAGCAGGCTCTTTTGTTAAGATATGAAAAGAACGCAGAATTTTATAGGAAAAAGTTTAGGAATGCTAAACTACTGTCAGGTGAAACCTATCACCAGTTCTCTGCACGGTTAGAGACATACTTGGAGAAATGGACTTCTCTGGGGAAAACCCAAGATCTTAAGGAAATGGTCCTTATAGAACAACTAAGAGAGTCCATGGCTCCAGACCTGAGAAAGTTTCTCATGGAACAAGGTGCAGAGAGGCTGGGTGAGTTGCTAAATGTTGCAGAAAGGTATCAAGCGGCTCAGGCAGAGGTATCAGGTAATAAAAAGAAACAGGTAGAAAATTTTAGGGCACCACAGAACTTTAATAAATTTGATCCTAGAGATCAAAACAAAGGTAAGCACCAGTTTGATAGGCCACGGTATGACAATAAAAATAAAACCCCACAATTCGATGAAAGGAAATATGATGAAAGAAAATCTTTCAACCAAGGGAAAAGGTGGTGTAAAAATTGTAAGATGAACAATCATGACACTGACCGTTGCAGAAGGAACCCTATAGTTATGGCCACCCTTCAGGTCAGGTCGACCTCAAGAAAGGAGGAGGATATTCTGTTAGATACCACTCCAGAAGAGATGAGGAAGGCACAGGCTGGGGATAAGACCCTCAAGCCTTGTTTCAGGAAATTGTCAACTTGTCATACAACTCCAGGCAAGGGAGATTTTTACATGAAAAACAAGTTGATGTATAGGAAGACTGGAGCTAGATCCAAAGGTCAGGGACAGCTGGTACTTCCTAAAAGATATAGGGCAGAATTAATAAGGAGCCTACATGTGAAACCAGATGGGGACCATGAAAAAATAGGTACCATCATCCAAAAGGTGGCTCACAATTATTATTGGCCCAAGGCAAGATGGGACATTGAGAATTTTGTAGAAAGGTGTAGCATAGCACATGAGGGAACACCCACAAGTGGGAACATTGATCAGGACCTGGACACGCCACGGGGCAAAATTAGGCCTGACAATAAAAAGAAAAATAAATTTGATAAAGTGGACCAAATGGAATGGGAAGCCCCTTTTCACGGACAAGCTTCACTTAACTGTTTTACAATGGCCACTATGCAGAGAGTGCAAAAAGATGTCTTACCCCAGGATAAGCCGAAAATCCCTCAATCGGACTTAAACAAACTGGAGGAGAGGATGTAGAGAGGAAATCTCTCATCAAGAATTTTAAGTGGGGAGAAAGCCCCAAGAGAAAAATTGGTAGCGGTCGTTTTGTGCATGATAATTCTGGGAAGAAAAATCATCACTACAGCGCTTCAAGTGGAAAGGACCTGGCGGTGCAGGACAAATAAGTTTCCAAAATTTAAAAGTCCATATGTAACTCTGTTAAGAACGTGGACTGATGAAAAGGCAGAGGAAAATATTACATCCTCATACCAATATGTGAATGAGCTGACCACTCGTTTAAAAACTGGCTGGAAACTTGCCAATGAAAATTTGAAACAAGCCAGGAAGAAACATGCTGCCTATTATAACAGGAAAGCTAAAGACAGAGATTTGGCTGTGGGAGAGAAGGTACTGCTTCTTCTACCCGGTAGTCAGAATAAGTTACAAATTGGATGGCAAGGTCCATATACAGTTCTAGAGAAGGTGTCTAGAACAAATTATAAGATAGATAAGAAGGGGAAAGAAAAAATCTATCATGTGAATCTCCTGAAGAAATATTTGGAAAGAGAAAATCAGGAAGAGACACACTTGTTGACCTTGTCCATCGCCATGGAGATGAAAAAGGAACCACTTTCATCATTTGAATATCCATTACACCCCTGTGAGACAGCGGCACAGGTGAAAATCAGTACACATTTAACGAAAACTCAGAAAGAGAGAGTGCAACAGGTTCTAGATAATCATGCAGAGGTGTTAACAGACCGACCAGGGCATACAAACTTATTGGAATATGATATGAAGCTGATAGACCCCACACCTGTCTGTATGAAACCCTATTCGATTCCTTTTGCTAAGGAGAAAGCTTTGAAGGAAGAGATAGACTATTTGTTGAAGGAAGGAATTATTTCACACAGTGAATCTTCGTATAGTTCCGGTGTTGTACTCCTAAGGAAGCCCTCTGGAGAACATAGACTCTGTATAGATTACAGGAGACTGAATGCTATTACAGAAGGACAGGTGGATCCATTGCCGGATACAAATCAGCTGTTTGCCAGACTAAATAAAGCTAAATATTTCTCAAAAGTGGATCTGAGTAAAGGATACTATCAGATTCCAGTAAAGCCTGAGGTTAGACCATACCTAGCTTTTAGTACCTCAGAAGGACACTATGAGTTTAACAGATTGCCATTTGGATTGAAGAATGCGCCTAGTGTCTTCTCTAGAATGATGAGAAAATTATTGGACCCTCTGAATAATCCATGTATCACAAATTTCATGGATGATATCCTTATAGCAACAGAAACATTTGAGGAACACATTGACTCTCTGAACATGCTGTTTAATCGACTTAGGGAAGCGAATTTAACAGCCCGACCAACCAAATGTTGCGTTGGATGTAAAGAATTGGAATTCTTGGGACACACAGTTTATCAGGGAAACATGACCCCTGACCCAAAGAATTTAGAGAAACTAAAGAAAGCCCCGAGACCACAAACCAAGAAAGACGTGAGATCCTTTGTCTCATTATGTGGTTTCTACCAGAAGTATATCAAAAACTTTAATTCCATATGTGCACCGTTAACTGATTTGACACGTAAGGGAAATCCAGATCGAATTACATGGACACCACAATGTGAAATGGCTTACCAAGAATTGAAGGAAAAGCTCACAAGTAAACCTATTTTGAAATTACCTGACTTAAGTCAAGAATTCATAGTAAGGACAGATGCCAGTAATATTGGGTTAGGTGCAACTCTGCTACAGAGATCAGATGCATTGGATGGGGAATTAAGCCCAGTGGCATATGCTAGCAGAAAGTTGAATAAAGCTGAAACCAACTACTCAACTAGCGAAAAAGAATGTCTTGCAGTAATATGGGCGATAAAGAAATTCAATATTTATCTTTATGGGAAGGCATTTAAGTTGCAAACGGATCACAAACCTTTGTCGTTTCTAGCACAGGCTAGACATGAGAATTCTAGATTACTCCGTTGGTCATTATTGATGCAGCCATTTGAGTTTAGCATAGAGTATATAAGTGGAAAAAACAAATCTGGGAGCGGATTTTTTAAGCCGCCATCCGTGTGATGAGAATCACCCTAAACTCCAGGAAAAAATAATAAATTTCTCTATGTGTATATAGAATTATAGACTGACATATAACGTCTGTTTTAAGTGGGGAGGATTTGTCGTGAGAAATTCTAATCCACATATATAAATTAAAAAGTAAATGTAAAGCCTAACAAATAACTTCAATAAAAGGAAAGAAGAATGGTAAAGAACAGTGCTGTCACAATGACGGTACTCGAAATCCCCCTTGTTTTCTAATTCGTCTGCAAATTGTAACGTTTCACGTTGATAGTAAAAGCCTACTGCTTCAATACCCACTTTCTACGATAAAACGTGTACTGCCTTTCTAAGAAAAACCTTGAGATACGCAGCTGACCTAGATTTAAAATTCCATTCATGTCATTTTATACACTACGTTACCAAAAACGAAAGACAGATGGACTAAGGATAGAAAGAAAGGGAGGGGCTGAAAGCCGGAACGCAGGCAATACTACCACAGTCTCGCGATACACAATTACTACCATCACGCGTGTAAGGCCACAAGCACTAGCTTTTTTTTTCAAATCGACAGTGATAAACAACACTACCCATACGAGAGTTAGTTTTTAAAAACCTGAAAATTCTTATTAGGAAATATGACATTATACTGGTTTACGTTTGAAAACATTACAGTACCCAGACACCACATCGTATTCGAAGTGAACAGGAGGTAGTAGAAAATGCATATTTTGAACGCAGCCCCTTAGCCCCATTAAATTTATATATTTGGGTTCCTTAGGACTTGCTGACAAAGAATATGTTAAACGTTACGCAAATAGTCTAGGAATTAACAAATTATAGCCAAAAGAAATAGTGAGGGATGTCAGACAACACCAAAATCAGAATCGCTCAGTGGCAGATTTTCACACCACCATTGTACGGGAAATAGGCTGACATGTTACCTCCTATTTGATTGGCGGAAAGTAAATGTAAGGCTAAACACGATTAGTCGGACTATAAATACTACTTCTTTGTTGTTAGGGAAACGTGAGTAAGTGTACTTTTTTTCAAACGCTTGGGTAAACATGGCACGATTGGTTAGACCCGCCAATATAGTCAATCAGAGGCGTCAGGTCAGCACCACATTTTCAAATAAACTTACTAAAGAACCAGTGCGTTGAGCGCCAGTGCATATTTTTCTAAATAAAAGCCTGGGATATCGGCAGATCGAAATTGTGCTATATTCATTGCCAGTCAACGTAACTGTATATTATTCCATGAATTGTGGGACCGTGGTCCTAAAGTTATTGAGCAGCACCTGGTCTGAACTTTGCTGAACCTAGAGGCTGACAGCTTACTCCTGGGTCCAGATAGTGACCAGTGAGGTGTCTCCAGAACACAGGGAGGCTATCGAGCAGAGGAGTCTTTTCCTGCCGCCATCACGAAAGATAAGCGTCTGTGGCCAGAGGAGCTCAACAATATGCCCCCCCCCCCCCCCCTCAAAATCTGACTTTATAATAAAACAGAGGGAAAATACAGTGTTTAAATTGATAGGAACTGTGAACTTTTCCCCATACTATTGCCAAGTTAAACAAACACTTGAAGTCATGATGACAAATAACAACATAGCTTGAAAGAACAAAACCAGTATTACCTCATATTACTACTACACAACTGACTCACATAGGATAATATTAATAAAATATGTCACTACAAGGTTCATATTGATAAATTCTGTACATATAACTTGTAATTAAAATTGATTGTGATTCCTGGTTCACTTTGTATTTGAATCAGGACACATATATATTAGTGACAGTAATTAATACATATTTATATTTGAAAATTTACCAGTGCCTCATTTAAGAATAGTCTTATAGAGTGTTAAATGTGTATGAGTGTCCCAGTGTTGTCAAGTGTGGTGGAATAAATTAAATTGTTTATCTGTCTGTTGTTGTTGTGACTTACACTTCATCATATACATACCCTAGACATTTAACGTAGTCATCACAAAATTTCCAGAATAATTCTGACTGAGTTATAATGTGGTAGCAAGTAAGGTTATCTGTAGAACACTACACCTATTAGATACAGATACCTTCACAGCTGATCTCAGTCAGTACACTAAGTCCCCTATAGATATTTATAACATCCCACTTTACCACAATCTATCTAGACTATATCTATATATAGATCGTATATAGACTATATCTACTATATCCATATATATATATCTATATCTACTCGTATATATGCAATATCTACTTTATCTATAGACTATATCTACAATCTATGTAGACAGTCTATCTACAGTCTATATAGTCTATAAGTATATAAATATAAGTACAGAAAACGTTGGAGATCCATTGCAGCCGACCTACGATTAGAAGATGGTACCTGATGATGATGATGATGATGATGATGATGATATTTGTTTTTCCGACTGACATTTTCATAGGAGTATATTTTCACATACAGTTAAGCTTCACGTAGTTACCTTCAGAAATCGACAGCCGCATTGGCAAAGCTGCAGCTACCTTTGCCCGCCTCACATCGCGTGTTTGGGGAAACTCTAAACTCACAATGAAGACCAAAGCTGCGGTGTATAATGCCTGCGTCACCAGCACACTCCTATATGGCAGCGAGACCTGGACGACCTATGCTAAGCAAGAAAGAAGGCTCAATACCTTCCATTTGCGGTGTCTATGCCGCATCCTCGGCATCTCGTGGAAAGATAAAGTGACTAATGTCGAGGTGTTGTCACGTGCTGGCCTTCAAAGTATGTATACGCTTCTTAGACAACGCAGACTTCGCTGGCTTGGCCATGTTCGCCGCATGGAAGATGGTCGCATCCCAAAAGATATCTTCTACGGACAATTAGCAGATGGCAAGAGAACAGTTGGGCGACCACAGCTGAGGTTCAAAGATGTGTGCAAGAGAGATATGAGGGCACTGGACATAGATCCAGCAACATGGGAGGATGAAGCTGCCGATCGCACTAAGTGGCGATGCTATTTACGGCGCCACCTCAGATTGGGCGAAGAGAGGCTCACACAAGAAGCAGAGGTGAGGAGAAAACGTCAAAAGGAGCACCAGGAAAATAAGCAGCTGAGGGCTGTCACCTCAGGGGCGCATTCCCATAGTCAGTTATGACTGAAGGGGCTATTATTAGTTACCTTCAAAATATGATTAAATATTTATAAGGTGCCCGGGCGCTTTGAATGTTGTTGTCGCATACATTTTATGATGTTTACATGTTTGATGTCTGACAGAAATATCTGTAAGGTTTATCTTCATTAACATAATAAAGTGGCCTACAGACGCATATCGCGTAAGTCCATTACGACCCTAATGCGTAATAGTAAGACATCTTCACTTTGTTTCTTCTACCTTTAAGAATGTTGCGAATGATATATGACCTAACTGGTTGGTTACTCGTCATCATAATTATGATCATCATGATTATGATCATCATTATAATCATCATTATCATCATTATAATCATCATTATCATTATTATTATCATCATTATCATCATCATTTTCCTTTGTGCTCCTTACGGAGCATGGAGGCACCAATACGGCAGGTATCCTTGCAGGAAGCCTTCGCCAAGTATTCTCAAGCTTTTGTAGTGGTGGTTCCTGATGTTGCGTAAGCGGTAACACATGCCTAGTTAATGAATGAAAAGCAGAACAGAATTGAATGTGCAGGATGCTTGGAATTATTCTTAGAAAACAAATCTAGGGCAGCCAATTAAAACGCAGGACCCGACAGAGACCGATCTTTAAAATATGGCGTGTTAAAATGGCGAAAGAAAGTGGATGAAGTTCTGGAATGACTAGTTTAGTGTAGGCAAGTGTGTATACCTAGAGTGACAGGAGTTATGGTATTTTTCGTGAAATACATCCAGGAATATGCATCTAAAAGGAATTGTAAATATGATAAATGTCTGTGGAGAAAATCGAGAGGGAGTGAGTCAATACATTGGAAATTATCGTGTCGAAAGACTTTATAAATTTGTAAGTATTTGATAACATACCTAATTTCAGTATAAATTATATGGAAAGATAACGTATAGTAGGGGAATTAAAAGACGGTACATCAGAATGTTAAGGATAACAGTGTTTAGTGATACGGAGTACAGGTTTGGATGGTACCTTGCACAGGTTCACTAGGAAGTACGAAAACCTATATATAAACTGTCAGGGTACTTATGAGGCCTTATTATTTTATCCATCTCAGTGGTAAAGTCAAGAACAGGAAAATGTAAGATAACGTCGTCTGTTGTCTTATTACCCTTGCTGGCGCTTTGGGATGAGCTAAGGAGTAGGGCCAAATAGATATACTTCTACGACTCGTAACTCGCTAATGCAGACACCCATAGCCAATACTGCGCTATCTACCGCAACACAGATTGCACTTCGCATAGAAAGAGTACATCCAGTTATCTAAGGCACAAGAAGCTACCCGCAAAAATTATGGATCAGAAGTTACACAGTAACCGACGATTTTACAAAATAACCTGCCACGCCAACATATATATATATATATATATATATATATATATATATATATATATATATATATATATATATATATATATATATATATATATATATATATATATATATATATATATATATATATATACAGTGCCCCACGGGAAAAACGCCATAACACCAAGTGGACCTCTGACTACCAGACGGAGACTAGGTAGCCTAGTACTGCGTTCAACACAATCTATGAACACACCAACCAAGCCTTGCATTACATTGTCAAATCTTGGGTTGTGAAGAGAAACAAAGGTACTGCCACCAACACCGCACGGACAATGCTATTGTATTCTCACTGAAGACAGACAAAGTCATGCCTATTGTGTACAAACGCCCAGAGCCTTATTGACATTCAGAAAGAGGTAAAGAAACAAGATATCATTTTTATCCAGGCTGTAGATAACTAAGTTAGTAGTTTAGTATTAGACTTCATTCATCATCATCATCACTTAGTATAGAATTAAGATTAGAGTGAGTATTTTATGTATTAATTACCACCTTCTTTTCCAGCTAAAGTTATATTTAGTTGTTATTGTATTTGTATTATTTTACTTGGTTGTTGTGCTACATATAAGTAATTCAATAAATGTTGTAATAGTGTTTGCGTTACCAACACACGTTACTTACATAAATAGAAAAGGAAAGAAAATGTGCGAGAGAGACATACATTTCTTCCTTTCTTACTCTTCTGTTCTTTCAGGGTTAAGGAGGAGTTAACAAGCTATAGAAGAAGACAGATAGATTAGTAGAGGTGATGGTGTCACGGGATTCTGAATCACTGAGTCTGTATCCTGGGAACTTATCCCACTTTCTAAAATTCGCCTACCTCTGCCTCTACAGTCTATCTTTACTCGGTTGCCAGGCATGATTTTAGCCCGTTCAAGCCCCCAGCTGTTGTAAATCCAAAAAAATTCTTTTATAAGTATTTGCTCTATAGATGTAAATATATGTCTAGATGTATTAAAGAGTCTTGCTCACACGCTTGCTGTCAAACCTATAATAACTGAATCGACTATGATTGCTTTGTTTTAAAATAACATGTAACAAATTTAATAATCAATTAGTCTTAACAGGTTAAAATAGCGTTGGGATGATGGTGATTTTTAGATGTAATTAAAATTGTCTTCACTTAGACTAGTTTGACGATTGATAAAAACAATTGTCCTTTTGCTTGTTCCTTAATAAACTTTGCTGGTCTACGTGAGTCCTGCAGCCGTGGTTTCGTCAATTTTTTGTGTGATGGAGGCACTTCTTCGCACAACTTATCCAATGAAGGCGGTTAGTGTTGATTCCCTGCTTTTAACTAACAACTAATGACGTCGAAACTTTAGTCTTGCAGCTTCGTACATGAACAGTCTGATAGCTTCGTTCCACGAACCCAAAGTAACTTTTGGGAACACAATCTCATTGCACAGTTAGAATGGACACAGCACTTAGGTTATATGCTTTCGAATTACTTGGTCTGGGAAATATTTGTATTCCTCTTATGACAGCTGTTCTGATTCCTTAGGTCTCCGGTCTTGGTATTTAAAAAAGCGGGTTTACTTTTAAGTTTCAAAAATGCCCGGATACTCTGGCCTGGTCCTTTAAGTTTCCAGTCTTTGTATTTCTTCTTCTTCTTCCTTCTTCCTCGTTCGTCCTGAAAAGGACGTTGCTTGCGTTGTGTCCGTTTACAGCGGAGCTGCGATATTTGCGCCTTTCCGCCGTCACATCCGACTTCAGCACAGCATTTTTTGGGACCGGGTTTGCCTTCCCTCTTCGATCCCTACCCTCTCAGCCAGACTGCAGTGATGAAGCCTGTTTCCAGGACCACCACTTGGAGGTGGAGTAGGGTTTTGGTCAGCTCTGCTTCACTGATCCTGACGCAAGCAGTCTAGCTACGAGTCGCTGACCGCATTCATCTCGTTTGCTGCGTCTTCGGTCCCCAGTCTTTGTATTTAAAATTGCGGGTTGTGATAAACGAGCGCAAAGGCCTTTTTGCTCCATCTTTTCCTACATTTTTCATATTGTATTTTCTCCGACATTTGCTCTTTCATCCCATATTTGCGACCCACATTTGCTATTTCATTGTTGTGATTACTCGCGACCGGTATCTAGAGAACCACATTTGTTCTTTCATCGGGGGAAATAAAGTCCTTTGATTGAGTCCACATGCCTGACATTATCGTTTGAAGCCCACATTGTATCGTGATAAATCTGGTCATCCTAATCAAACATCTGGGCATGCTGTAATTTCTGTGACACCACATTGGACGCCCAGATTGGCCAGGGGAAAACGTCTCATGCTGTAATGGTGTTATCTTTGGTCGGCCGCGGTTCAGACAAGCATTGGTTTACCACATTGGACGCCCACCTTGGCCAGGTGAACAATAAACAATCAGAGGTCAAGCTACACCCACGTTTGGACTGACAGGGGACAAGAGCGATCCAGTGAATGAGTGACCAGAGGGGCCATTAAGGATTGGTTGGCATGGGCGGAGCTAGATGTCGGATCCAGAAACCCATATTGGACTGGCAGAAATATAATCTGCTGCGTAGCTTGCAAGAGGAAGGCATCCAGTTTTTTTACCTTGTGAGGAAGAGATTAAACCCAAAAACGCATAGCCTAATACACGTGTTTATTCAGAGTGGATGATAATTCAGTTCTGTGATTAATTGTGTTCTTAAAGGATTTTGCGAAGGGAAAAGAAGGTTAGTAGATCTTATACTTATTAATACATTTTCTTATTTTTGTTTATTTTAACCTCACAGCTAAAAGGTGCGAAAGATAAAGTTTCAAATAATTCTTGGCATAACTGATTAATAAAATCAGAAGATTTTCCTAGAAGATGATAGGATGATAGGAGGTAATTAATAGTTCATATTTCACCTTTATCATCATCACCACAGTCTCCCATGCGCACACACTCTCATGCACAAGATATTTAACATCATTAGAATTGAACTCAGAGAGAGAGATGATTAATGAGCAGTAGTTTAAATGAAAGTCAACCAGTGATGTTAAATGTGAAAAACTTACGAAGACTTTTGTGTGTCTTCAGTTCATCAGAAGTCTGAGTCTACACGCAACGTGTCTGACGTCTAACCAGAAATAAGTTATCAAAAACGGACATTTGGCTAGCAGAATTCGCCATAGGACATCTTTCATTCCTCAATTAAAAAGGAATATTGTCTCACCCACAAGTCAGAAGGTGGACGCAGCATTTTTCGTCACCATATACTGCTTGCTCACAAGTTCAATACAGAGTTATCACAAGTTCAATACAGAGTCATCATAAATTCAAATCACTCGAAAGATCATTATTATCTGAAGTCAAGCAAAAGAGCTCAAAAGAGGAATCGCATATTTATACCAAGTGCAACACCCTCTTAAGCGCATTCTATGAAGCAGACTATATATATATATATATATATATATATTATGAATCACGACTACATATGCAAGGTTATGAGTCTACGTATCACTAACATTTCGTGAAAATATCCAGTCTGGCCAGTACCCTCGGGAGATTAGACAACAGACCTTTTGTTCATATGACAGCTACTAACTGTTGATCAACACTACAGAGATATACTCAAACAGTGAAGGAATATACATAGATATCTCGTCAGCATTCTCCGTACGACAACAGTATTCATCAGAACGTCCTCAGCTTAGAGATACCCCACTCGACATAACGTATAACAACTTGGGACATTTTATGCATACATGTGAATCCTCATATCTAGGAGAAGCATTTAGAGACACATGGACTGTGTAGAGTACTCACCATTTTGGTAACACGTATCATATCACATCATCATTTCACTTTACACCAGTTCATTCTTAATTAACTATTACTTAATTAACTGCAATTTTATTATCTCATCTGTGTGTTTTGTGTGAATCGTCTTTCACCATCATCACGTTCTAACCATTACTAACCCTATATGTGTGGATATTTCATTAATAAACCCAACGATCGTTTGATCATTATCTAGTTTGTTAATGTATCACTCGTGCTGTCGGTGTTACATATTCACCTATAGGAACCTTTCTCTACTCAGATGAGGTTGGGGGCTTTTTCTTTACGGGATCTAAGGGCAGAAGCTAAGGTCGTGGGGAAACAGAACTCTTTCCATAATTAATTAGAAAACACTGTCTAGTGGAAAGCATTCGCATTCCTGTCTTCTTGTCCCTATCTCGAATAGGTCTTTTTTTCTTTCTTAACGAGCCAATTTCTAGAGACCTTATATCTAATATCTCATAGACTATTCCTGGCAAAAACTACTGTTGTAGTTGCCCCAGTACTCACCACGCGACACGGGTTTACTTTTAAGTTTTAAAGTTACCCAAAATACTTCGATCTGTTACTTATAATTTTAGTATTCTTAGTCCGATGTCTTTCTGGCTCCTGTGAGTTGCTAATTTGACGTGGCGATGCAGTCTGATTTGTGTCTCCGATTTCACTAGATTATATTGCCGTTTCTCAGGTCAAGTCCCAGATTGTACTATTAGATCAACTTGCCAATGAAATAGTCTATTCCGGCTCTCAGATCAAGCCAATTTTAAGCTCTTTAAACTATATGGGTCGGGGTATTATATCATAATACCTCCGCGTGTTTTAAAATATCAAATTTTAAAATTCCAATGCGTGACCTCTTTCTAATAAAACTTCCGATTGCATCTTTATGGAAACTCACAAACAAATTTGCGAACTTATTTCCTGTCTAGATGCTGTCCCATAATATTGTCTCCCCAGACAGATTATCGGTAATATTGATACAAAAATGATCCAACGGAAACGATTACATCTTATCACCTGTGTCTGCGTAGACCCCCAGACGAATTTCTCAGACAGACAATATGGGTTTCTTTTCATCGATCGTGCGCTACCACCTTGTATCAATACAGATCGACTCTATAAAAGGTGGCTAGACGACTTACGTGATAAAAGTATTATCCGCTGACCTATCTAATTTGCCTGGTATTATTACGATTCACTTGGCGTAATAAAGTCTGGGAGTGGCTCAGGGCAAAAAAATGTAAGAACATTAAATAGTTCAAATAATAGGACGATGAGGGAAAGAGAGAAGGGCGCCAAAGTACATTCACAAAATGTTTTGTGACACTTCATTCATGATGAGCAAATATACCTCCCTGTCTAAATAGAAATACTCTATAAGATGGAGACACTTATTCATAATGGCTCGTAATAAATAATATAAATGTGGAAAATTCCAGAAATGTTGTCAAAAAGAACACACACACACACGCACAGAGAGAGAGAGAGAGAGAGAGAGAGAGAGAGAGAGAGAGAGAGAGAGAGAGAGAGAGAGAGAGAGAGAGAGAGAGAGAGAGAGAGAGAGAGAGAGAGAGAGAGAGAGAAGTATGAATATTTATATATTTTTTTTAACTCGCGCCATGAAGAGGTGAGAAGAAATACTCGTTATTGCAGTGGGCCAGACCTTAATGCGCAGATTTTCCGTAAGTTCACGAAATATGTCATGAAACGATTGCAATTTGGTGAGACTTTGTTACGAACAAAAAAAACGGGACACTAAGAATTTTGTTTTATATATAGGAAATACACAAGGGTCACGTCAGACAAAGGAGTGTTTGGTGTTTAAACCGTGGGACTTAAGACTTTTGATGAAGCAGGTGAAACATTGTCATGATCATACCGACTCCTGTCATCATGGGAAACAGAATCTGATTGATGGCGACAGACATGGGAGTTCTCTGAGTGATGTCATTTAGACGTTGGCAAAAGGTCATCATCAAGTCTTTCTTATTGGCCAAGTTGATGTGTTTCGTAATAATCGATACTCTATTAAATAGGCATAGATAACTATATAAGCATCTATTTTCCTTGTAATTTTTTTATGTATCGCTCTGACATGCTTCATGGCTTGTATACCATACCCATGGGGTCCTTTCGTCTTCACAGCACCAGGGTGCGCGCGAGAGGAGGGTGAAGGGGCTGCTATTACAAAGGAGCGTGAAATAAATTAACAAAATAACTGGAAAGGACCACAAAACTGAGCATTTCTTCATCCCACGCAGCGGGCATACTGGCTGTCAAGTCGAATTGACGTGAAACATGTTCATCTGTCATCAGTTCTTGTCAACGTTTGCACCGCTTCGCCGCACATGTAGGCAGTTCTCCCCGAAAAAGACATTTTCAAATTAGCGTGACAAGCTCATCCTCGTAGAAAGAGATCTGACTGCTGTGAATGTAATATGAAATTCCTTACTGCTAGGTTGACTCGGCTATCTCTTGCGTCTTTCAGTCTCTTTACCCCGCCTCTTCCCATATATTGTCCCTTTTTTATCTACAAGTTCTGAATCATCTAATTAAAATGCTTGAGCCTTCCAAAAAGGATTTCAGATTTCGGATGTTTTCGAATTTTGGAATAAGACTAATGTTATCCTATCCTTACAGATTAAATATTGATGTGATATATTTCAAATGACAACTAGTAAAATCAATATGAGACAAAACCTGACAAATGGATCGGTGTATAATTAATTCTAAAATAACCGAAACAGACGACCATATAGAAATCATCAGGGATTAAAACAAAAGTGGAAAAAAATGTGGCACGAAGAAACGATTGAACGAACAATTTTATTGTTATTGAAATCATCTTCTTTTTTTTTTAACATGTGTGGCGAGATGGATGTTGGATAGAAAATTAGAAAGCAGTTCCCAGAAGTTGAGACGATAACTGGTGAACCAGAGGTAAGGGGGGCACAAGACAAATCAGGTAGTAAATTGCACATTTCTCAATGGTAGTTGTAGAAGAGAACTGTTAGGTATTTGTAGTTGCAGTTCAAATCCCAAAAGAAAAATCCTGTTCGGGGCATTAGCCTTAGAGCTATAGCAAAATTTTCTGTTGCGCAATTCATAATTTATCATAAAGACACTGGTTTACGTGGCAATTCCAGAGTGCCTTGCCCGTGTTATGACAAAATGAATGCCCTAAACTATAATCAAGTTAATATCATTTTATAATAATAATAATTGCCCCTTCAGTCATAACTGACTATGGAAATACGCCCCTGAGGTGACAGTCCTCAACTGCTTATTTTCTTGGTGTTTCTTTCGACGTTTTTTCCTCTCTTTTGCCTGTTGTGTGAGCTTCTTTTGGCCCAATCTGAGGTGGCGCCGTAGATAGCATCGCCACGTGGTGCGATCGACAGCTTCATCCGCCCAGGTTGCCGGATTTATATCCAGTGCCCTCATGTATCTCTTAAACACATCTTTGTATCTCAGCTGCGGTCGCTCAACTGTTCTTTTGCCATCTGCCAGTTGTCCGTAGAAGATATCTTTCGGGATGCGATCATCTTCCATGCCGCGGACATGGCCAAGTCAGCGTAGTCTGCGCTCTCTCAGCAGTGTATGCAGGCTTTGAAGACCAGCACGAGACAACACCTCGACATTTGCCACTTTGTCTTTCCACGACATACCGAGGATGGGACGTAGACACCGTAGATGGAAGATATTGAGCCTTGTTTCTTGCTCAGAATAGGTTGTCCATGTCTCGCCGCCATATAGATGTGTGCTGGTGACGCAGGCGTTATGTACCGCAGCTTTGGTCTTCGTTGTGACTGATCATAACTGACATACAATATATTTTAAAATATATGAATTGTACGACTGTGACCCTAGAGACTCGTTGAAGCCTCTAGAAGTGCAAAACAGAAACTTCCCACTTTTTCCAGATTCGGGTAACCATATCTTACTTATTGTCGGACGGGTATAACAAAAATCGAAAAAAAGTGATTCGTCTTGCGAGGGCAAAAGACAAAGAAAATAGCCAACGTTGCAGCCACAAGGCCTTCGTCAGTGAAAGGAAAGAATGTGAGGGCTAGATAGGAAACATAAGAATCTAAATAAATATAAAAATAAAACCTGTGTACTCCCCTAAAGGCAGCTAAGACCTAGCACGCCTGCCGAAGAGAGAGGCGTCACCAGAAAAGGGGTTATTGTTGCAAACTGCATTATAAATATCCTGCATTGTAATAAGTATGTAGAGTAGATTTCACAGCATAATTCTCTTGCACTAAAATCAATTTTTTAAACAATTTTTTGGCAAGACTTCTAACATTATATCTATTCTCGACACTTCATTTTAACTCAAGCTGTATACTTTACACGTGATGCATGACGCATTCAAAAGACTTGCTTTGCGCATATTAGATATCAAAGAAGATATTCTAGTTCAAAAGCTGAACGTTTTCAGCGGAACAGAATTCCCATTTAAACTAATCTCAAATAATAAAGCTCCGGGTAACACCAACAGTATACAGTTATTTCTTAACTGAAAAGTAGCGGATAAATTTCCATCTCGGGCATACCATTCAAGGCGACGAAGGAGAGGTTGTGCAAGGGGCTGACAATCTCATCTTATAAAACAGATTACGACTGTAACCACTGCTACGTAAGATGAATGTTTGTGTTGCACCTCTTTTTGCACACCACAAAACGTCCATTATCTTGGAAGTTTGGTTAAACATCAACAGTACACGGTAATTTATTTAGTGAAAAGTAGAGTATACATTTTCTCCCTCAGGTAAACCATACAAGGCGATTAATGAGAGGTTGTGCAGGAGGTTGACAATCTCATCTTATAAAAAAGTTTACCTCTGTAACCTTTCTTCTTCTTCTCTTCTTCCGTCCTTAGCCAAAGACCGACCAAGCAGTCTGTGGCCATTACGCCTTGCGGCGTCTTAGGGCAACAAGAAATTATCCATTGTTCCGTTACGCCTAAAGGCGTTTATTGGTACAACAGAATATTAATTGTTGTTTCCGTAATCAATGTGACAAGCAAGCGGTTGATCAATCCGCCGTGCCCGAACTTGCCCTCGTGTGTACTCTGCTTCTGCCGCTATAAAACCACTTCACTACCGAGACGTCTGTCCAGCCAAAATTCTCTCGGGACCGCAGGTCCGCGAAAAAGAGCAATCTGGTACAGGCACAGCACCCATTTGCTGCCTCCACTGCGCTGGGAGGACCCGGCAACCGGGACCACACACAGCCTTGAGAGGACAATGATCGCCTGATGGGAACCTCTGTAACCACTGCTATAATAATATGTCAATGCTTGGTGCAAGGGGACCAACCGCGAAGGTGACTCCATGCCGGGAGCGCAAAGATAAATGATGACAATCCATACCTGTTAAAGCGTTGTTTCTGCCATTATGCTTTATTTGACTATATAAGTTTTCACAGATATACGATATGCTTTTGTTCTGGTCAAATGAAGCAGATTGTCACCGCCCACTTAATTTTCTAACACTCGTTACGAACACTTATCTTCTTCAAGTAAATCGCATATTTCCTCTTAAGTAGTGGAACTGTTACAGGATATTTTGTTCTGCTTTAAACCCCCCACTCCCCAACACACACATTCTATTTTAAAATCGGACTCCGACTTCAGCTTTTTTTTTACTATTCATATGACATAAAATTGTGCGCTTATACGGAGTTATATGTATACGAATGGGATATGAGTGAATATATGAATACGTAAAAAGGTAAAGGTAAAGGAACCCGTTACACGCCCATTGAGGCATATTGGGAATATGGTGTTAGGCCCATATTATCTTGACCGTCGGCACACGAGGGGTGATGTGGTCGGCATCACGCCGGCCGCCTTAACCTTCCCAGAGTATCTCTGGTACCCATTTGGGGCTTATGAATACGTGGCTTTCGTATATTACTTTTTAACTATTCATTCATTCATTCATACAATAATACAAAACAAAAACTCAAAAAAAGCATTTTAAAATACTACAATTTTTTTAAAATATTAAATGCAATTGGTTCTTTTTAAAAAAAATGGATCTGACTTAAGTCTTGTAAATTTCGGAATCGGAACATTTTTATCGACTCCGACACCGCTTCTGCTTCTTCTCCTTCTTCTTCTGCGTTCGTCCTGAAAAGGACGTTGGATGCGTTGTGTCGCCATTTACAGCAAAGCTGCGATATCTGCGCCTTTCGGCCCGACACATCCGACTTCGGCACAGCATTTTTTAGGACCGGGTTTGCCTTCCCACTTCGATCCCTACTCTCTCAGCCTGTTTCCAGGACCACCACTTGGAGGTGGAGTAGGGTCTTGGTCAGCTCTGGTTCGCTGAATGCATTCCACTTTTGACGCGTCTTAGGTCTCTCCGACTCCACTAAAAATTACCGACTCCCACTGCACAACCCTGGTTAAAATATCCAGTTTCTTCTCTTTGTTGTTCTAATCGTTGTTTCCACGAAATAGAAAGGCATCGTCACAGGTAAGATCACGTAGGTGCGGTTATGATAGTCTCCAAACAAGTCTCCTGTGTCTGTGCGTAACCACGCGTCACAGATAGCTAATATAGTCACGGTCGTTACTACCTGCGCTCAGGTAAGAGACCTCCATTAAAATGGAAAGGTTGAGTGTAAAGTATGAGTCCCATCAATCAATGTCAAATTGTTCACACGGATGTTTGTACATTTTAGGTCTCCTGCTTTCATAATCACCCACACAAAAGCCTCTCCTTTTCTACGTGACCTACTAACAGCCTAGCCACCTTTCCCTAGTATATTTTCGGCATGTACCACTTCCACGTCAATGATCCCGCTTTATTGCACTTAGTTATGTGAACTTCTGACCGATCCATTATATATAGATAGGGAGAGCAGACGTTTGTAAACAACGCAGTTCGTTTGGGGTAAGTCAGTGGCGTATCAACCGCCACATCTTAGGAGCCTCATCATTTGTTGGGGCCCGGAAAATAGTGGTAAGGAGCGACCCTGCTTTGTATCATCACCAGTTGTCATCTCTACAGCGAAGGTCGGCTACAATGGATCTCCATCATCATTCGTCACTTGTATTAATGGTGCACTCTGATAGACTCTTTCCTGTCCCTCTCTTGAAGTTATCTTCCCACTTACAGCGCTGTCTTCCTCTTGCACATTTGCCTTCAACTCTTCCTTCTATTATGGTCTTCAGTGTCCGGTGTTATGTCGTTTTATATGGCCAAAATATTTTAGCTGATTAATTTTGAGCTCTTTCATTAATTCTCTTTCCTAAGTTTTCTAGGACATCTTTATTTGTTTTGTTTTTGTTTTTCTTTCTCTTTCAATGAGACGTGCTTCATTCTTCTACGTATATTTATAATCGCTGTTACTTCCGGCGCTTGTGGCTACAGTTGTCCCGGCAGAGCTGTCTTCGTCATCAGACGACTGGTTAGCAGAAGGTATTGTAGGTACTGAAAGATTTTTTCTGGCTCCAGATGTAAAAGGCCTGCTTGTTTGGTCAATGGATACTGAAGATATTCAGCAGACTTGAAAAAGAAAAAACCCAGCTTGCTTTGCTACCTTCTTTTTCTCATTAAGAAACACCTTGCAGCAATGAAGTTTTTGTTCTATCTTAAGGATTAAAATAGAACTGTATTCCATTTTGGGGTCGTGATTCATGACACTAGCAATGACAATGCTTCTTGGCCATCCAACCACACTGAATGAACTTGATGAGCATGTTACAGTTATATTCCTGCCTCCCATGGAGTTAGCGCTGGGCGTAAGATCAAACTTTTAAAGCGTATCAAAGAAACATGGCATAAAATATAAACAGCGTTATACTGAAAAAAGCGCTAATCGAACAACATAAGATCGGGGGATTGGTGTAGTTACATTTATATACAGATTTGCCGTATATTCATTATAGTTGGGGGTGGGAGTGACTAAGAAATATGGTACCCGCCTCTAATTCTAAAGGTACCGAGTTTGGTTCCCAGTGCAGGGAATATAAAAGGGATCCCGTTACACACCCATTGAGGCATATTGGGAATATGGTGTTTGGCCCATATTTTCATGACCATCGGCACACTAGGGGTGATGTGGTCAGCATCCCGCCGGCCGCCTTAACCTTCCCAGAAGTTGCTCTGGTACCCAATTGGGGCTGGGTCGACCCAGGAGCCGTTTGCGGCCTAAAAAAATCCCACCTCATCTGGGGATCGAACCATAGACCACTGCGCAAGAAAGCCAGTGCACTAACCACTATGCTAACGCGGCAGGGAATATACTTGATGGAAATTATTTGTCAGAAGTGAGTCCTAATGATGTTATACTGCCCCTAGATCTCCTGGGTAGTGAGTTCGTATGCCTAGCCTTCCCGGATAAAGGCGAAAATTAGGAGGTCCCATGTGCAAGTTACGCACGTTAACAGCCCCTCGGCAGTTGTAAATAGTAAACAGTAAGCCATACGGCCGCTGAACAGGCAAAATAAAAAAAATTAGAAACCCACCCACCACAAAAATATTTATAGAATATGTGATACACACACTGGGATCCTCGCCGGTGCTACGAAGTTACGTGCACTGTGCTGAGGTCCTTCTTGTGTGATCTAAGCGAAGAGATCAGAGCACTGATGGAGCTGTCCGTGTGAAATGAAGATGGTCCTTGAACCAAAACCAAACCAAACTAATTAAAGATGTTGAGACCAATGTATAAAAGGATGACCCCACTTAATTTGTGCCCGGGGCCCCTTACGTTATAGTTACGCCACTGGGGTAAGTCCCATATCCGGAGACATGTATGGGCGTTGACAGAACACAATTTTGTAAATGGTAATGTGTATCGATTGCAATTAAATAATGGGAATTACTGGAACGATGACACTCATTATCGTGTCTCTGTATCTTTTATTCTTGTCCATTTGTAGTTTGAACGCCCTACACTTTGAGTATAATTGAGGGGGAAAATGGAAGACGGATTTTGTGTCATTGGTAGTGGAAGGGTGTTACTGCAGCGTCATTAAGATGTCTTCAACAGTCAGTAACAACACAAAAACCGTCATTATAATTCGTCATCATCGCCAGCATCATCATCTTCATATTCATCATCATCACCGCCGACATCATCATCATCATAATCATCATCAACCATCCTTATTCATCATCGTCATCAGCATCATCAACTTCATCATCATCATCATCATCACGGACATTATCATCGTCATAATCATCATCAACCATCCTTATTCATCATCGCCATCATCACCAGCAACATCATCTTCATCATCATCATCATCGCCGACATCATCATCGTCATAATCATCATCAACCATCCTTATTCATCATCGTCATCATCATCAGCATCATCATCTTCATCATCATCATCATCGTCATTATCATGTTTCTTTAGCTTCATATGGACCATGTGGCCACCACTGTAGCTGTAGCTTCCTTGAAGAAAGCCTGCACGAAGGATTTAAATGATCTTACAGTGGTGGTGTCTATAGCAACATTTTTTGCATGATAATGTTGCCAGCTTCATGCACAACTTCATATTAAAGGTTTGTGCGATTGAATGAGGGATCAGTCGTCCTATTATTTCTTTGTCTTATGAAAAACCCCAGAAGCTACTCGTGGCATGATCCAATTTCATCAGCATTTTCATTGCCACCAAAAATAATCCCCATCCATCATCACCATTATACTGTAGTCATCGTGATTATCATCACCATCATTACTACCACTTTAATCGTTATAATCACACAATCACCTTCTTCATCACAACTGCACCATACCACCATACTCCACACTGTAACAGCTGCAACCATCGTTATCTTAACCATCACCAGTACCACATATCTCCTCAGCTTTTTCGCTTCTTTCATCATCATTTGCCTTTTCACTCCGTAAGGAGACACCACTATAGCTGGTTGCCTTATAGGAAGCCTGTACGAAACATTCGCATGCTCTTGGAGTGGTGATTTCTATACAGTTTGTTTCTGCATGATAAGGTTGCCAGACCCATACGCAGCCTATTATATAGTGACCTTGCACGACATAGTTGAGGGAATGGTAGCCTAATTCTTTGTTATTTCATTAGAGATGGCATAAAACTACAGGGTGAGTGCTTTATAATCTTCACCAAGGATAATCCTTCTTTTCTCTCTAAAACCCTGTCTTTCGTAGTTTAGTCCTCTGCACTATCACACGTGAACTGATGACAAGAACCAGACAAGTGCCATTGGAACAAGAGATGACAAGAACCAGACAAGTGCTATTGGAACAAGCGATGACAAGAACCAGACAAGTGCTACTGGAACAAGAGATGACAAGAACCAGACAAGTGCTATTGGAAAAAGAGACGACAAGAACTAGACAAGTGCTATTGGAACAAGAGATGACAAGAACGAGACAAGTGCTATTGGAACAATAGATGACAAGAACGAGACAAGTGCTATTGGAACAATAGATGACAAGAATCAGACAAGTGCTATTGGAACAATAGATGACAAGAATCAGACAAGTGCTTTTGGAACAAGAGATGAGAAGAAGACGCTGGAGATGGATAGGACACATACTAAGGAAATCTGTTAGTACCATTACCAGACAGTCCTTCTTCTGGAATCCAGAGGGTTAAGAGAGGTAGACGAAGACCTAGGAACACATGGAGAAGACAACTGGAGACAGACATGAAGGGGATGAAGTAGACATGGAAAGACCTTGAGCTGATGGCACGTGACAGGGAGACTTGACATAAGTTTGTTGAACCCCCTAGCTCCTTGCGGAGTTGACATGTGATGATAATGGTGATGATCACATTTTGGTTTAGCTTTAAGGGCCATCTTCATTGCATACGGACAACTCATATCTGATCTCCTCCCTTAGATCACACACAAGGAGGATCTCAGCACAGCGCCCGAATTATGTAGTACCGGCGAAGATCGCAATGTGTGTATACAGGAATCACACATTCTATAAATATTTTTGTGGTGGGTAGGTTTCCTAATTTTTTTTAATTTGCCAGAGCAGCGGTTGTATGTCCTACTCTTTACGATTTCCAACAGCCGAGTGATTTTTAACGTGCGCAACTTGCACACGGGACCTCCTATTTTTTCACCCTTATCCGGGACAGCTAGACATCCAATCTCACCACCCAGGACATCGGGGGGGGGGGGGGGGTATGACATCATTAGGAACCACTGGTTAAGAAACACAAATTTCCATAAATTATATTCCATATGCTGGTATCGAGCCACATACCTTTAGAATTAGAGGCGGGCAACATACCCCCATGATACGTTAACAAATGATAAGAAAATACGTATACAAAATTAATGTCCCAACTAAGTGCATGCCTCATTGATCCAGCACCAAGAACGCCAGTAACAACAGCAAAACAAACAATAACAGATTGCAAAAAATTATTCCTAAATATTTACAAACCGGCGTGGGAAGATCGTGAAACATCCAGACATATCCAGGCCCGTTACACGTGAGGACCACGTGCTCGCTATTATAGGTTCAGTAAATTATTGTCGCTTTCTCTCATAACCCCAGACAAAAAGTGCGAGACGCTGACCTGGTATATTCGTGAATGACCTCTGAAAGAAATAAAAATAAATCAAAGCCTGTAACTTGTCTGGTTTCATCCGGCCCTTTACACGTTTATCTAGAGTGCAGCAATGGACCGTTAAACGGAACACTTGCATGTTATTGAATATCAGGTAGAAAAAAGACAGGTTTCTATTATTTTATTTCTACTTCTTTATGTCTAAGGAGTGCCTACACCATACCTATTTACGCCTGTTATTTATTTAAGGTGGTCTCATAGCAGAGACGGTTTAGTGAAGTGAAGTGTTCGCTGCCTTTGCCTTTCTTAACTTATGCATAGACAGTTACCTATTTACAGCTAGGTAGACTGGAGCGTGACACTACCAAAGTTTCGATCGCGGAGTCCTGTAATTGTGTCGCGCGAGGAAAGCGCTCAGACCGCTTAGGAAGTCGGACGGTCTAGTATCAGGTATAGTCTGATAATATGCGCATTGTATTGTGACTCCTAAAGCCTTACGTGATAGAATTAACAAGCCCAGTATAAATATCTAATTTCATACTTCGGATGTATCAAGGAATTTCTATAAGTTGTGTATAGTGATTTTGACCAGTTGATGTAAGATAACATCTACCCTTATATCCAGGGCTGTTTTCAATTGGATGCTCGGTTTGCGTAGCCAGGTAGAGTTGAATAATATATGGCTAGTTGAAAGCCTCTCCTGACAGAATAAATAAGTCGAACATAAATATTTAATTTCATACTTGGGATGTATCAAGGAAGCCTTAAGAGTTGTGTATTGTAATTGTGACCAGTAAAGATAAGATCATATTTGTACTTGTATCTTATGCACGTTTTAGTTACCGACACCTCAGGCAATCGGCTGGGGCGTCAAGCGCTAGAGGGCGCCCCGTCGTGTGTCTGGAATCTTCCAAAAGTAAAGATGAAAACACTTGTAGATCTGAAGTCTAGGGGGAAAATGGTTTTAGTTAGGATAACGATTATTTGATTTTCTGAATTTATAGTCTTTTGTATTATTCCTTTTCAAAAATTTTTTTTATTTTTAAATAATTAGGAAAAGCTTCGGGGAGCATTCTGCATTGGCAACAGCTTGATCTCCATATTACAGTGCCCATTTTCACGCCACCGAGACATCATCTATGGGGGCGTTTTCCCATAATCAGCAATGACTGATAATACTAGCACAGCGCGAGCAAGGAACCCGCATAGAACAAAAAATAATGGGAATGAATTACGTTGTATCCGGAAGACAGCATTATTTCTCCTTTGGTCATGTCGTTTCTGTCTATTTCATTTCCACTTCATCTGATCGTTGTAGTTCAGCTCATCACGATTTATGATCACTACACCATGAAAACAATTAATAAAAAATATTAAAAATATATTTTAAACACACGCTTTTAATGCACTAAAACCCCAAAATAATTTTTCAAGGAGTTTATAGCTTGCAGTAAAAAAATGTAACATCAAATTGACAAAAGGCGTGGGGCGCTTAAGCGCTTATCATAACATTTATCAATATAAAGTATCTAATGAAGTATAAAGCAGAAGTTAATTTCATGCAGAATCAGCGGACCAGGTGCAGTTGCAGTTTAATTACTCATAATGTCATAATTACTGTAGTGGGTTTGATGGTATTGTATGATGGTGATATTACTAAATGTAATGTATGAGGCCAGCTGTGAAGGCTCCTGAGATAAAATGTAGTTGTGAATTGTCAGAAGGCCTTTCTTGCTACCACTACGACCTCACACTCAATTTTTTTTTCTTAATGAATGTGGCTATGTAAAATGTCTAGGGTAATGATATGTAATGTGGTGTGATAGTTATAGATACACCCACAGATATTTAAGCAGACTAATAATATTTAACAAATATTATAATACACTGAACTAACTCAAGAGTGTAAAATTTTTGATAGAATTATATTACATTTATTTGTTCTGGATCAGTTTTTATGTTGACCAGAACTTTTTTTTAAAAAAAGATTTAAAATTTATGAAAGAAATGCATGGAATGTTACATAATAAATGCAAGAGTGTACATATATAAGTACTAGACTAGTTAGTTTTATTAAAATGTTCTAGTAGTCATCTACTTGGGAGGATAGTTAATGCTTGTGCTGTTGGGGTGGCCTCATCACACCTGTCTATGTTGACTACACAGTGTCCAGTAAATTGCAGGAATTTTATGGGGTATTAGTAACTAAAAGGCGTTGGTGAACTTCCAGCAGACCAGAGGCTCACTCATCTTGCATATGTAGCTCTGGTGCTGAAATCTGGTGGTCCCACCTCTCCGTGCAGGCGGGCAATAATAGTGGTCTCTGTCACAACGTACTGCACAGATACACTCGAGTAAAATCACCAACTGTATGGACACCGCCTTGTTCACAACTGAAACTCACAGCTCTGCAATCAAAGTATTGGCTATGTGTCAAAATTCTATTCTCTACCCACGTCTGGACACAACACGGACACAACAACCACATCATACAGACAGGTCAGATCTCTCTGACCAAACAGCACATTTACCATGGTGGTTTTACATCAGATAGGTCCTCCCAGACTATAGATTCTGAAAAATATTTATTAGTTTCCTTCCCTAAAAGTGGATAGGTAATATGTTTCATTATTCTCAACACTTGATCTGTCTTTCCTAACCCTTGCTGGAGTTTATGTATATTGTTGGTCCCTAGACCCTGACTTGGGCGGGGGGTCTAGAGCAAATCCCTACTTGTTTGTAAGGCTAGATTATGATATGGCAGTATCAAATCACTCGAACATTAAACAATATTCAAAATATACAAAGAAATAATTTCAATCTTACCAGATTATGAATAAAGAACACAGAAATGCTAGCAAAACTCAGCTGAGCTGCTGGCTATAGTATGGCGTCCCTGAACTTATTTCACTTTCTTTCATTTGGAAATCACCACACTTTAAAATACTGTGTCTATCATCGAACAACTATTGAGGAATGGCCCCACTTGCGCGTCTGAGCGCCGATAAAATGATTGTCTGCGGCCAATCACTGCCTAGGTTTATTTCAAATTCAAATTTCCTACCCTAAAGTCATTTCAGTCATGCTTCAGTCAAGTATGGATGTTTATCTGTTAGTCTGTCCGTCTCTACTTGTTTTTTTTTTTCAAAACGTACTTGATTTTTGAACCAACCTTTCTCTCCCCTCCAAAATTTTGTCGTTAAAAGTTATATTTAGACACAGCTCCCACCAATGTCCCTTCGCTTCCCTACTAAGTAGATTTGAACACCTGCGTCTCGAGGTCGTGTTTTTTTGTGCAAATAGCGACACTTTTTATTCCATACAGTCTGTCGTTGATGTGAACAACACTGTCTTTTGTCATTATCTTCAATATTATCTATCCGTCTGTAAAATTAAGAACATATTAGTTCACTGCTCAGAATGGGCCATCCGGCCAGCTAATTTTTATATTCCTAACATTAATATTACGAAAAAGTTACTTTTTAATTTTTGTGATATTCCAAACATCTGCGTTCTGCCGATGAATTCAAATCAAAGGCTTGGTATCGCAAAAGCGACCAATAAATGACTGTGGCGTAACATATCCAAGGTCCCTTCTGTCGAGTTCCTTATTTTATGTCAACTTGGGAAACGTGACTTTTCTCCGTTTCCCCCCCAATTGCGTCTCCTTAGCCTTTCTAGTCTCACGCAATCTTTCCAGTCATATTTTTTCCTTTTTATCCGCCGTTCCCCTCCTGTCTAGCAAGTCAATTTTTATGGAGGGTGATGACCCGCGGTCGGGGCGATCATGTACTATCAGCAGCCTACGCATTATGTTTTTATCCTTACATGTTATCTTTGGAGGTATTTTACCGTTGTATCTCTGTCAATTTCACTACACATCTCCCCACTTGAAAACATGCCTATGGCAAGTTCCAAAACCAGCGATACACATAGGTAAAATTACTCCTCACGTCTGCCGCTACTCTAATTAGGCAGTTTGAGAATCGGCTTGCTAGTGAGTTTTTCCTTTAACTCTTGGAACGCTAGTTCACATTGTGCAGTCCAAATAATTTTATCTGGAAGTCCCTTGCGAGTCAGATCAGTCAGAGGAGCACAAATAGCGTTAAAATTCTTGATGTATTTCTGATAAAATCCGCATAACGACACAAATGATGGCACGTCCTTTTTTGTTTGCGGCCTAGGTGCTCTCTGCAGTTTTTCCAAGTTCTTAGGATCAGGGGTCATATTACCCTGATATACAGTGTGTCCCAAGAATTCCAACTCTTTGCATCCAATACAACATTTTGTTGGCCTAGCAGTTAAGTTCGCCACCCGAAGTCTATCAAACAACATCTCCAGAGCTTCAATGTGTTCTTCAAATGTCTCTGTGGCGACGAGAATATCATCCATGAAATTCGTGATACATGGGTTATTCAGGGGATCCAACAATTTGCGCATCATCCTTGAAAACACACTCGGAGCATTTTTCAGTCCGAATGGTAGCATATTGAATTCATAATGTCCATCCGAAGTGCTAAAAGCCAAATAAGGTCTCACTTCAGGCTTCACTGGGATCTGGTAATAGCCTTTACTAAGATCCACCTTTGAAAAGTATTTTGCCTTGTTCAGTCTGGCAAATAACTGTTTTGTGTCTGGTAATGGATCCACTTGTCCTTCTGTGACAGCATTCAGTTTCCTGTAATCTATGCACAGTCTGTGTTCCCCAGACGGTTTTCTCAACAAAACGACACTAGAACTAAAAGATGATTCACTGTGCGAAATAATCCCCTCCTTCAACAAATACTCTATTTCTTCCTTCAATGCCTTCTCCTTCACGAACGGAATAGAATAGGCTCTCATACAGATTGGGTTTGAGTCTACCAGTTTCATGTCATACTGTAGCAAATTTGTATGGCCTGGTTTATCTGTTAATACATCTGTATGTTCCTCCAGAACCTGTTGAACTCTCTCCCTCTGGTTTTTAGTCAGGTGCTTACTGACTTTTACCTGTGCTGCGGTTTCACAAGGATGTAATGGGTATTCATGTGAGGTGAGTGGTTCTTTTTGCATCTGGGTTGCAATAGCCAAGGTCAATAAGGGGGTGCTTTCCTGGAGTGGTCTGTCCAGATACTTCTTTAACAGGTTTACATGATAAACTTTCTCCTTCCCCTTTTTGTCAATTTTATAGTTTGTTCTAGACACCTTCTCTAGAACCGTATATGGACCTTGCCAACCAATTTGTAATTTATTCTGGCTTCCGGGTAGTAGAAGCAGCACCTTCTCTCCGACTGCCAGTTCCCTGTCCTTTGCCTTCCTATTAAAATATGCTGCATGTTTCTTCCTGGCTTGCTTCAAATTATCATTTGCCAGTTTCCATCCAGCTTTCAAACGAGTGGTCAGTTCGTTCACGTATTGATACGATGAGGTAACAGTCTCTTCCGCCTTCTCATCTGTCCAGGTCCTTAATAGAGCTTCTAATGGACCTTTTATTGGCCTCCCAAATAGCAGAGTTGCGGGAGCCATCCCGGTTGAACTATGTGGTACCTCCCGGTACGCAAACAATGCGGCGGGCAGGAATTGATCCCACAGATCCGGTTTTTCGTGTGCCAGCTTTCTCAGGATAGAAATGAGAGTCCCGTTGAACCTCTCTACCTGGCCGTTCCCTTGTGGATGGTACGGACTACAATGAAAGTGTCTGGCTTGAAATAGCTTAAAAACTTCTTCCGTTAGTTTCCCCTTGAACTGAGAACCATTATCCGTCAAGATTTGATGCGGGAATCCTAATCGGGTAAATATTGTAAGTAGTGCCTCTGCTACATGTTTTGAATCAATTGATGGCAGGGCTACCGCCTCTCCCCACATAGAACAAGTGTCCACCAGCGTAAGGATGTAACTGTTCCTCCTCTTGGTCCGAGTGAGAGGTCCTACAATATCCACTGCAACCCTCTCAAAAGGTGTTCCCACTATGGGCATTTCCCCTAGAGCTGCAGGAGCAGTCCAGTGCTTTGGAGCTACCCTTTGACATTCTGGGCAGGATTTGACATATCTTTTTATATCCTCCGTTATCCCTGGCCAGAAGTAATGACAAGCTATACGCTGTCCTGTGGCGCTGATCCCCATGTGACCACTGAAGGGAATCGCATGCCCGAGTTCCATCACTTTATCTCTATATGAAGTGGGAAGAACCAGCTGGTTGTGACCATTTGTTCCAGTTCCGGCCTTCCTGTATAAGAGTTTGTTCTTCATGAAATATTCCCCCTTGCTCGGAGGTGTGTGGCATTTGGGCAATTTTTTAAAACAGGGCTTGAGTGTCCTATCCTCAGCCTGCGCCTTCCTCATCTCCTCTGGATGAGCATTTATAGGTTCACCTTCTTCCTCCTTCTTCTGTGACCTGGTCTGCACTGTCGCCATGATCACAGGTTTCTCGGGATTCCCCAAGAAGACGTATCTACACCCCAATATCAGAGGGTAGATTGGTTCATCTATCACTGCTGCTCTGATTTCTCCCTCCACATAGCGAGTTTTCACCGTTATCCTTGCGATGGGAAGTGTCATGAGTGGTATGTCCTTAGTCGCCCCTTGTATTTCCACTGTTTCTGTGGTATACTGACTTGGGTCCACTAGGCTAGACTTCACAACTGAATCATAATCCAAACCTGTATCATAAAGGCACCTTATGGTGACCCCATTACAAATAACATCCTCACAAACTGGGGGGTGATAAGGTTCCTGTTGTCCATTAGGATTAACCTTTAATCTTCGCGTCCCCGACTTCATTGCAGCAATGTTTGAAGGTTTCCTTCTACAAAATTCGGTGTTATGGTTATCCTTCTTGCACCATTTACACCATCTTTTTCCTTGGTTCAACGGTTTTCTTTCATTGAACTTTTGGTCATTGAACTGTGAGTTTCTGTCGCGATAGTCATTTCTTGGCCGCTCAAAGTTTGTCCTACCTTTATTTCCCTGCTCTCTATTATCAAATTTATTAAATTGCTGTGGAGCTTTAAAATTGTCTATGTGCTTCTTTTTAGCACCACTTACCTCTGCCTGAGCTGCCTGATACCTCTCAGCAACATTTAAAATTTCCCCCAACTTCTCTGCACCTTGTTCCATGAGAAATTTTCTCATGTCTGGAGCCATGGACTCTCTCAATTGCTCAATCATGATCATTTCTTTAAGATCTTGGGTCTTCCCCAGAGCCGTCCATTTCTCCAAATAGGTTTCTAGTCTAGCAGAGAATTGGTGGTATGTCTCCCCAGACAACAGTTTGGCATTTCTAAATTTCTTACGATAAAATTCACCATTCTTCTCGTACCTTAATAACAAAGCCTGCTTTAACATGTCATAATTGTCTTGGTCTTCCCTGTTCATTTTGGCAAATACTTCATAAGAAGTACCTCTCAATCCCTGTGATAGCTTTAAACTCCACCTCTCTCTCTCTAACCCATATGTAGTAGCTAATAACTCAAAACGTCCTAGGTACCCCTCTATGTCATCGTCTTTTTCAACAAAATGGTCTAAATGAAACCCCATAGCTGAGTTTGAGGCTCCCAGACTGGGCGTAGCATCTGAGGCAAAAGGGCTGGCACCATTTTCAGGAGCCGGGCCTTGTAATTCCAGCTCCCTTAATCGTAATTCGTGCTCCCTTTGCAACCTTCTATCTTCTGCCTCCCTTTCGGCAGTCAACCTTTTTTCTTCTGCCTCCCTTTGCTGTCGTTTTTCTTCTGCCTCCCTTTGCTGTCGTTTTTTCTTCTGCCTCCCTTTCGGCAGTCAACCTTTTTTCTTCTGCCTCAATCTGCAGCCTCTTAATTTCTCTATCAGCCTCAATTTGTAACCTCTTCTCTTCAGCTACCTTTCTATCTTCCCTTTCAATATATTTATCACATTCAGCCGTTACATATTGAATTAAAATCTGACCATCCATTCCCATCTCCTTTGCGGTCAGCACAGCAGCTGATCGGAATTTTGCTAGCTCCGCCATACTTTTCAGACAATATAATAATATACAAGCTAAATCTCTAACCAGTAAATACACTAAGTACTTCTTATGACTATAGTCTAACTAATTCTAACTAACCAGTTAACTAATTAATTATCACTGGCTGTGAAGATTCACCAACTTTTATCTGCAGGGACACTTTTAATTTTAAAGGGAATTTCACAATTTTTTTTCCCTAATTTTATTTCTCCAACCAGGAGATCCTAATATTACTGTTGGGCTAATTATCCCTGGACAAGACCCCAATGTATGTAGTGGGTTTGATGGTATTGTATGATGGTGATATTACTAAATGTAATGTATGAGGCCAGCTGTGAAGGCTCCTGAGATAAAATGTAGTTGTGAATTGTCAGAAGGCCTTTCTTGCTACCACTACGACCTCACACTCAATTTTTTTTTCTTAATGAATGTGGCTATGTAAAATGTCTAGGGTAATGATATGTAATGTGGTGTGATAGTTATAGATACACCCACAGATATTTAAGCAGACTAATAATATTTAACAAATATTATAATACACTGAACTAACTCAAGAGTGTAAAATTTTTGATAGAATTATATTACATTTATTTGTTCTGGATCAGTTTTTATGTTGACCAGAACTTTTTTTTAAAAAAAGATTTAAAATTTATGAAAGAAATGCATGGAATGTTACATAATAAATGCAAGAGTGTACATATATAAGTACTAGACTAGTTAGTTTTATTAAAATGTTCTAGTAGTCATCTACTTGGGAGGATAGTTAATGCTTGTGCTGTTGGGGTGGCCTCATCACACCTGTCTATATTGACTACACAGTGTCCAGTAAATTGCAGGAATTTTATGGGGTATTAGTAACTAAAAGGCGTTGGTGAACTTCCAGCAGACCAGAGGCTCACTCATCTTGCATATGTAGCTCTGGTGCTGAAATCTGGTGGTCCCACCTCTCCGTGCAGGCGGGCAATAATAGTGGTCTCTGTCACAACGTACTGCACAGATACACTCGAGTAAAATCACCAACTGTATGGACACCGCCTTGTTCACAACTGAAACTCACAGCTCTGCAATCAAAGTATTGGCTATGTGTCAAAATTCTATTCTCTACCCACGTCTGGACACAACACGGACACAACAACCACATCATACAGACAGGTCAGATCTCTCTGACCAAACAGCACATTTACCATGGTGGTTTTACATCAGATAGGTCCTCCCAGACTATAGATTCTGAAAAATATTTATTAGTTTCCTTCCCTAAAAGTGGATAGGTAATATGTTTCATTATTCTCAACACTTGATCTGTCTTTCCTAACCCTTGCTGGAGTTTATGTATATTGTTGGTCCCTAGACCCTGACTTGGGCGGGGGGTCTAGAGCAAATCCCTACTTGTTTGTAAGGCTAGATTATGATATGGCAGTATCAAATCACTCGAACATTAAACAATATTCAAAATATACAAAGAAATAATTTCAATCTTACCAGATTATGAATAAAGAACACAGAAATGCTAGCAAAACTCAGCTGAGCTGCTGGCTATAGTATGGCGTCCCTGAACTTATTTCACTTTCTTTCATTTGGAAATCACCACACTTTAAAATACTGTGTCTATCATCGAACAACTATTGAGGAATGGCCCCACTTGCGCGTCTGAGCGCCGATAAAATGATTGTCTGTGGCCAATCACTGCCTAGGTTTATTTCAAATTCAAATTTCCTACCCTAAAGTCATTTCAGTCATGCTTCAGTCAAGTATGGATGTTTATCTGTTAGTCTGTCCGTCTCTACTTGTTTTTTTTTTCAAAACGTACTTGATTTTTGAACCAACCTTTCTCTCCCCTCCAAAATTTTGTCGTTAAAAGTTATATTTAGACACAGCTCCCACCAATGTCCCTTCGCTTCCCTACTAAGTAGATTTGAACACCTGCGTCTCGAGGTCGTGTTTTTTTGTGCAAATAGCGACACTTTTTATTCCATACAGTCTGTCGTTGATGTGAACAACACTGTCTTTTGTCATTATCTTCAATATTATCTATCCGTCTGTAAAATTAAGAACATATTAGTTCACTGCTCAGAATGGGCCATCCGGCCAGCTAATTTTTATATTCCTAACATTAATATTACGAAAAAGTTACTTTTTAATTTTTGTAATATTCCAAACATCTGCGTTCTGCCGATGAATTCAAATCAAAGGCTTGGTATCGCAAAAGCGACCAATAAATGACTGTGGCGTAACATATCCAAGGTCCCTTCTGTCGAGTTCCTTATTTTATGTCAACTTGGGAAACGTGACTTTTCTCCGTTTCCCCCCCAATTGCGTCTCCTTAGCCTTTCTAGTCTCACGCAATCTTTCCAGTCATATTTTTTCCTTTTTATCCGCCGTTCCCCTCCTGTCTAGCAAGTCAATTTTTATGGAGGGTGATGACCCGCGGTCGGGGCGATCATGTACTATCAGCAGCCTACGCATTATGTTTTTATCCTTACATGTTATCTTTGGAGGTATTTTACCGTTGTATCTCTGTCAATTTCACTACAATTACAATATTAAATTATTAAATAATTGACTGATTATTGTATTGTCATCGGTGCTGTACAGAATGAATTCCTCCATTTTGAGTTTGCTATTGTGTTAAAAATAATGTGGGTTTTTCTTTCTTTTTTTTTTTCTTATTCTTATAAATTCTTGATTCACGTTGTGACTATAAATAAAGTATGTCAGTTGGTGAGCACTCACTAAATATTACGCTGAGCTAAATTATAGATTATATTTCTAAAAATATAATTATTAGATGAGTTTTTTTATTCAAAATATCTGTGTATACAATTGACATTCAAAAATCCGGCCATCGATAATCCGGTTCCTTCAGTTTTCCGGAATGGATTTCGGAGCGCATTTTTTAATTTACCTCGTTGGCGCGCCACTGTTTTCTGGAGCCGTTTATGTTTTGATGCAGCTGTTTGTGTCTTGCTTGCACGTGTTAACAGGCATTCCTGCTCATTCCTTCTCATTTTATCATTTATTTGCTGCTGTATAGCCCCATTATGGATTCAGCAAATAAAAGAAGTGGTGTAAAACGTAAACATTTAATTTTCTTTCTTTAAAGGACTGTACAGGTAGTCATTTTCTGTTAAATATATACAGCATATATAACCACAAAAAAATCCGGCATTTTCAACAATCCGGCACTCCTCAGGTCCGGAGGTTTGCCGGATTTTTGAATGTCAACTATACTTATCAATAAATTGGATTAGTCATTCTCATTTACATTATTATTAATCATCATACAAGTATTAATCATCATACAAGTATTAATCATCATACAAGTATTAATCATCATACAAGTATTAATCATCATGTGGTTATGGCTTTTGGCATTTAGTTTTCGTGGTGTAAATTCAAAATGATATGTTTCAAGAATGTTAATGGGCACCAACACAGTGTCCGGGGCATCAGCATCCATAGAACCGACTCGGCTTGTAGAAAAAAAAAAAACCAACATATTGTCAGCCTCGGTATTGTGCATGCTCGCGTTACCAGGACAAGATGAATCCCAAGCGTCAATAGATTTTAAAATGAGACCAGCGTTTTTTAGCCCGTTACCCGCAGACTTCCATACAATTTTTATTTGGAAGCAGTGACTAAATGTCCTGAGTGCGACTTGCTATATGAGAGAAGGCCGGACACAGCCCGCTGAAGTGACGTCAATTTAAAAAAAAATACTTTAAGGAAAACGGGCATAGTTGGTTCTGGAATCGAATGCAGCGACTAATCTATCACTCTCAATCGGATTTTAAAAAATTTGCTACAGAAACCATGACTACAGAATCGGCTTAAATGCTTCGTTAAAGGCGTCCTACAAGCTGACTAGCTGCAGGTGTGACTCTGTATGTCTTTATGACGAAAAGGAGAAGGTAAAAATAAAAAAAAGATGATGATGAAGGACAATGTAGTTGCACAGTTTTTCCCTCAACTCAGCTGGAGAATCTCATGCTTCCACTCTGCTCCTCTCGTGGAGGCGACACTTTTGGAGAACGTGTTTGTCCTCCCCGCATAAGGACATTTCTGTCTGTCCGATTTTCAATTTGTTGTACAGATGGTATCTGAGTCTGCAATGGCTGGTTCTTTGTCTGAAAATTATTACTTGATCTCTTCTTGATAATGTACAGTATGTTCTGCAGTATCGGAGTCTGGGTGTACCTTATGACATTTTTTTGAAGCAATTTCTGACTATTGCTTTTATCTCTTCATGTGTATCACTGTCTTCTGTTGGATCCCCCCCCCCCCCCCCTTGACAAGTTTATCTGCTTTCTCATTCCCAAATCAGCAGCCAGACGGCAAATGGTTAATAAGATGCTCATATCACCAGGAGTTAGGGGCACGGATGTGATCGATACTCTCGTTACAATGAAAACTTCGCAAGGTCAATGAAAGACGAACTAGGAATGAGAGTCCGAGGTCGCGTTGTGAACGAACGAAAGAACAAATTTAATCCAAAAAGGTTGAGAATTGGGCATGCAGGCCTATCTGACATTCTGCTCTTTGTCGTAATGTTCATAGTTTATCCTGGCACTCACTCAAGCGGTATGACCAACTTAACGTTAACTGACGGTACACATTGTATTTGCTTCTTAAGGAACATAAAGCCACCATTACCTCTGGCTCCATTTCATTTGTTTTCGTCCTTTTTTATTACTCTTGGTCTGCTAGTGCCTCTAAACTTCGTGGAGAGGAATACTTACTTTTTTATTACTCTTGGTCTACTAGTGCCTCTAAACTTCGTGGAGAGGAATACTTACTTTTTTATTACTCTTGGTCTGCTAGTGCCTCTAAACTTCGTGGAGAGGAATACTTACTTTTTTATTACTCTTGGTCTGCTAGTGCCTCTAAACTTCGTGGAGAGGAATACTTACTTTTTTATTACTCTTGGTCTGCTAGTGCCTCTAAACTTCGTGGAGAGGAATACTTACTTTTTTATTACTCTTGGTCTGCTAGTGCCTCTAAACTTCGTGGAGAGGAATACTTACTTTTTTATGTGTTGTTTTCATTGTCCATTCGCCGGAAGCAAGCTCCAAATCACTTCATGTCCTCTTGCAGTGGTCTTGTCTGTATCAATATGTTTTACACGATAAAACTGTATGTTTCAAACAACTCTTTAGTTGTCTGTTGCGACACGGTTGGTGGGGGCGCAGTGGATATATATTCTTTGGTCCTTTGTATCGGAAACATAAAACCGTACAGGCGATAGGGTTATAGGGTCTGGATATTTTTCTTTCAGATGATCATTTGGTTTCTCATAGTTCGTCCATAATTTAACAATGCTTGGGGCTATCCATAAAAGACGTCCACATGTGAGAGGGGAGGGAGGTGTATGTGAAAAGTGGACAACTGTGGACATGGGGGTGGGGGGGGGGGGGGGGGGGATTTAAGTTGAAAGTGGACGTACAATTCACAAACCACATGGCAACTCTCACTCACATACAAATCTATCAAGAGTAACAAACCCTCTTATCTTCAAAAGCTTCCTACTGTCCAACTAAACCCCCCAAGTACACGTTCTTCGTATTTTGTCACTCTTGCCAGGCCTTCCAATCCTTCTAGACTCAAAATCTCTAATACGAAGAGGTTTTAACTTCTATGCTCCAGTTCTCTGGAACAAACACCCTTAGTATATTAACTTTCTGGGAACTGACATCGCAATTATTGTGATTTCATAATTAGATTTTTAAGTTTTAAGTATAGGTAGGTGATTAAAAATTTAAGCTTATGTGCTTAATCAAGACCATGTAGAGTGGACGTCCACAAGGGGGGAGGGTTCAATCAAAAGTGGACAGAGGTAGACATGGGGGAGGGTAAAAAAGTGCCAGAATTTTGAGGACGTCTGGTATGGATGGAATGCTATGTAGATTTATTAGAGAATCGTGCTATGTAGATTTATTAGAGAATCGTGCTATGTAGATTTATTAGAGAATCGTGCTATGTAAATTTATTAGAGAATCGTGCTATGTAGATTTATCAGAGAATCGTGCTATGTAGATTTATCAGAGAATCGTGCTATGTAGATTTATCAGAGAATCGTGCTATGTAGATTTATTAGAGAATCGTCCCATGTAGTTCCCACATAGAATAGAATGACTACTTCTTTGACGTGTGTCCTAATAGCTACTAATATGAGGTTGTAGGTTGGGCTGAAAATCTCATCGCATAAAACAAATTGTTCCAGAAACAACCTCTGCATTAATACAAGTATATGAATGATTCAGTGCATGCTTCTTGCACAAGGGGATGAAGAAGAAATGGACAGACCTTGAGCTGATAGCACGTGACAGGAAGACTCGGTGTAAGTTTGTTGAAGGCCTATGCTCCTTGGTGAGCGGAATGGTGATTATTTAACTAATGCTTCCTGCAAAGCTGGGGGCGGGGGTGCCCGTGCTGCAGTGGTGGTACTTGCTACATAATAAGCGAAATGAGAAATAATGACGATTCAATCACATTTAATATTGCTGTGTTCTGAAACAGGTCATCGTTGATCGACATCCAGACACCATGTTGTGGAACAGTACTGACAACGTCACAGAAGAGATTAGCCTGGCAGATCAGTTTGTCCGGCTGGAAGAGACCTTGGATCAAGTGTTCCTTGTCATTATGGGCATTTTTGTTCTGAGTAAGTAAAATGAACTGTTAATCTTTGTACTGGGTACAGGCAAAGTGAGTCCCATA
>JAMPIV010017191.1:87500-142719 GCA_024509875.1 Oreohelix idahoensis
TAGTCAACTGACACATGAGGTGAATTGGCAACAAGAGGGTTGTGAATCGGATTATTAGACCTGGAATGATACTGGAGACACGTTTTTTTGAAGAAAATAAAAAAATATTGTTGAAAAAGAAATTTTCTATACTGAAAATACAAATACTGAATTTTTTTTTTTGGATTCTTTTTACCTCTATGCAAGAATAATGCTCGAATAAAGTCATTTAAAGGGAGTTGGGAATTATTTTTTGCCCCTTTCATCAGATTACCATTTTTAATGTAAATTTATCGTGGAGAGAGTAAATCATAAAATTCACCACACATGCAAGCTTGATTCAAAGTCCCATTGCCCACCATGGGCTAAATGTATTGCTTCAGAATTTTAGACGTAGCTAACTACTATTTGTCTTGAGTACACGTGTAAGAGATACAACACACTCAGCTTGTAAGATCTTAAAAATAAGAAAGAACAAGAAACGTATTTCTGCCACTATAACATTTTTTTTTTTTTTAATGTAAAACTTTTGCCTTGTTTTGGCGAGTCGCGTCCCGTTCAGCCTATTCGATTATATTAGGGCGCATGTCCAAATATAAAAAAGACCCTTAGATCTGAGACAGTATACTAACTATAACGATCGTGCACACAAGAAACAGAGCACATTAGGAAAATGAAACAGGGGACATTACCCGCAGCAAGCACTGGATTGTACAATTTCTAAAATTGTTTATGATTCAATAAATCAACAAACAAAAAAACAGGCTAAGATAAGAAGATAATTTCATTGTATAATTCGACATGGTACGGTGTTCATCTACGTACACATAACTCGTAGATAGATAGATAGATAGATAGATAGATAGATAGATAGATAGATAGATAGATAGATAGATAGATAGATAGATAGATAGATAGATAGATAGATAGATAGATAAATAGATAGATAGATAGATAGATAGATAGATAGATAGATAGATAGATAGATAGACAAACAAATATTCAGACAGATAGATAGACAAATATACAGACAGACAGACAGATCGATAGACAGACTGATAGATAGATAGATAGATAGATAGATAGATAGATAGATAGATAGATAGATAGATAGATAGATAGATAGATAGATAGATAGATAGATAGATAGATAGATAGAACGAACGAACGAACGAACTTTATTTTCAAAGGGTTGAGAATTGGGCACGCAGGCCCGTCTGACATTCTGCCCTTCCTTTCTCTCGTCTTTTATACTGGTTTCATTTATTCTCACATACATTTTACCCATCAATTCAAGGATAGATAGAGATAGATAGATAGATAGATAGATAGATAGATAGATAGATAGATAGATAGATAGATAGATAGATAGATAGATAGATAGATAGATAGATAGATAGATAGATAGATAGATAGATAGATAGATATACAGACAGATAGATAAACAGACAAATAGACAGACATAAATACAGTACCACATGCTGCTCCGATTGAACGGCTCGCGTGTCTTGTTCATCTCTGCGTTACATCGGCGGAAGATTGGATGCTGGAACGTTCAACTAAGCCGAGCAGGTCATTGAGGAAAATGGCAGCGTCTGTAGCACATCTACTAGAGCTTTTAAAAGATGATCTGCTAATACCAAAAACAGGTTCGAACTGGTTTTTTAATATATAGATCAGAAGCCAAAACTAATTTGACAACTGATCTACACAAAATTGTAATATTTAAACGGCATTACAAAAAAAAAAAAATCACTAAAGCACTGTCTTATTTTATTCTGCAGTCGTTTCTGGCATAGCCTACTGGACTCTTGGCTTCGCCTTCGCCTTTGGCAAAGGCAATTGTTTCATCGGATGGCATTATTTTGCCTCGTCTGACATCCCCAAGGTGGAAATGGCGCTCTTTTTCTTCCAGTACGTCTTCGCAGCTACAGCTGCCACTATTGTGTCCGGAGCTTTAGCCGAGAGATGCGAGATGGTGGCTTATTTCATCTACAGCTTCGGCATAACTGGTAAAGCGTTTGTTTGTCAAAAGTTGCATCTTATAAAACATGTAATGTACAATATCTGCCATCAATGGTGTCTATACCTTGTAGCGGTATGGCGGCTTGAGTACAGTGACAACCCCCAGAGCTAGCCAGCGGGAGTTTTACTCCTGGTAGGTTCTACCAAGCTGGACAGGTCTGCGCCGGTAGGGATCAGACTAAAGCTGGCACCCTGGTCCTCCATGTTGGGGGTTTTAGTATTTTAGTACAGGGTCGACAGCACCATGGTCTATGTAAAAAACAATCACGTTTCGGAACCGGCAACAGATGAAAAAGCTCTGATGCGGAACAAACATCAGAAGTCTGAGGCTCGAATGACTGACAGTGTTGAAAGCCAAAAGGAAGCCATTGGCAAGAAAACGGATGTTCTTATCGCAAAACACAAAACCAGAATTGGATTCTGGAACGTTAGAACAATGAATGAGGCATGAAAACTGAGGCGGTTCACAACACAGATAACAATCTACAGATTACATATCCCGGGAATAAGTGAGAGCAGATGGACCGGGACAGGGAGAATAAAAACCATAACAGGAGAAACAGTACTTTACCCCTGAAGGAAAGCGAAAGAGTCCGACCGAAAACAACTTGGCAGAGATCCGTGAAGGCCGAGATGCTAAAATTGAACCAGAGCTGGGGCAGTGCCCGAATGATGGCCACAGACCGAGCAAAGTGGAAGCAGTTGGTTGCTGCTCTACAAGAGGCCACAAGGCGTGATGGCCACTGGCTGCTTTGACAGTCGGCGGCTAAGGACCAAAGAAGAATGTACAATATAGGTTATTTCGTATCTGTACAAATCTTATAATGAATGTAATATACACTACAGTTTATTTCATTTTTGTACAAAGTCGGGTGACCCTCTGATTGGCTGCTTCTTCTTCTGCTTCTTGTTCTTCTTCTTCTTTTTCTTCTTCTTCTGCTTTCTCCTGCGCCATCATTTTTTTTAATCATGTCTTCGCTGTTTTAAAGAAAGCGATGTTTCATATTGTCGTTGTTATCACATTATAACCGCATATAGATTTCTGAACTGCTAATATTCATAATTTTCATGTTTCTGAAAATGAATCTTCACCAGCGTCGGACTGCACGTTGGGCATTTAAGGAACTGCCCTATGGCCAACAGTATTCATTCTCCCCTAACCTTTCCATATGGAATCGAATCAGTGGCTAATAAACCTTTTAGCCCCGGGGCCCTAATCATTGTCAGTCCGCCCCTGATCTATCTCCACTTACAATTTCACTCTACCATATCGTCTTTATAACCTCTGTCGTCGTCTTCTCCATTCTGCTCGGATGGTCCTGGGTTCGAGTCACCGGTAAAACCTATCCCTTCTTTTGTCTAGTTTTCAATCCTTTATTTCGCACGAGTGCCTCAAACATATTTTTAAGTGTATTATTTATTTCCTGTTTACATGTCTTTGGTTTCCCTCTTTATTTATTTGAGAGTTGACTAAAAGGATGTTATTTTTCTTTTCAACTATTCTGTTAACAATAAAAATTGACTGGGCGTCGCCCGACAGCACAGACGTAATATAATTTGGTGCTTAGTTGGCTGAATTCCGTAATACGTCTCTTTTTTTAATAAACTTGCCGCATCACCACCTTCGGAGACTACATTAAATAACTTTTAAGTAAAATGGCATAGGGAACGAGTCTAAAACAGTAGTACAATACTACTCCTTGCCAAGAAGATATCCCGTGATAACTTTGAGACTGACAACCGGTCACTGCAGCTTCAAATACTGCCTGTTCAGCAAACTGAAAATCGGACAGCCAGATATGTGTCTATATGGAGAGGACAAACACACAACAGAACATAACTCCAACACTGTCGACTCTGTAAGAGAAGCAAATCGGACAGCCAGATATGTGTCTATATGGAGAGGACAAACAAACAACAGAACATAACTCCCACACTGTCGAATCTGTAAGAGAAGCAAATCGGACAGCCAGATATGTGTCCATATGGAGAGGACAAACAAACAACAGAACAAAACTCCAACACTGTCGACTTTGTAAGAGAAGCAAATCGGACAGCCAGATATGTGTCCATATGGAGAGGACAAACACACAACAGAACATAACTCCAACACTGTCGACTCTGTAAGAGAAGCAAATCGGACAGCCAGATATGTGTCCATATGGAGAGGACAAACAAACCACAGAACATAACTCCAACACTGTCGACTCTGTAAGAGAAGCAAATCGGACAGCCAAATATGTGTCCATGTGGAGAAGACAAACACACAACAGAACATAACTCCAACACTGTCGACTCTGTAAGAGAAGCAAATCGGACAGCCAGATATGTGTCCGTGTGGAGAGGACAAACAAACAACAGAACATAACTCCAACACTGTCGACTCTGTCAGAGAAGCAAAATGGCAGCATGGTCTTCTCCAACAAAGTTGAGGAAGAAACTGAAATGGTGACTGTGGTAAAGTGGGATGATATAAATATTTATAGGGGACTTAGTGTACTGACTGAGATCAGCTGTGAAGGTATCTGTATCTAATAAGTGTGGTGTATTACAGATGACCTTACTTTGCTACAACATTTAGACCTCAGTCAGACTTATTCTGGAATATTATGATGACTACGTTGAATGTCTAGGGTTATGATAGTGATGAAGTGTATGTTCACAACAACCAACAGACAGATAAACAATTTAATTTAATCCACAATACTTTACAACACTGTGACACTCACATACATAGAACACTCTATAAGACTATCTTAATAAGTCAAGTTTAACTTTTAAAAATATGTATTAATTCCTTTCAATAATAGATATCCTGATTCAACTACAAAGTGAACCAGAAATCACAATCAACTGTAATCACAAGTTGTATGTACACAATTTATAGATAGGATCTTTGTATTGACATATATTATTATTACAATATGTGTGTAAGTTGTGATGTAGTACTATGAGGTAATACTGGCTTTTCAAGCTAGGTTGTTGTTTGTCATCATGACTTCAAGTGTTTGTTTCTGGTGGAAATAATATTGGAAAGGTTCACAGTTTCTTTTTATTTGAAACAAATAACTGTCCCTCTTGATTAAAGTCACTTTTAGAGGGGGGTATACACAAGATTGAGCTGCTCTGGCCACGAAATCTTAACTTCTGTGTGGGCGGCAGGAAACAGTCTCCACTGCTCGCTTGCTTCACCGTTTTCTTGAGAAACAACACTGGTCGATATCTTGACCAAGGAGTATGCTACCAGCCTCTGGATTCAGCAAAACTCAGACCAGGTGCTGCTTTAATACTTTAGTACCACGGTCCCTGAAACAAGAAGGTTGTACCTCCTACTTCAGAACTAATTTATAATCTATTTCCACACTGAAGCACAATACATAACAAACACCGAGTTCAGCGCGGTAGGCCAACTGCTAGCTTCTCATGTAACAGTATACACCAGTATTCCTCTCCCCAATGGTTACAACGCCTCTGCAATTCCAGCATTATTTCCTTCTATTCAATAAGATAGGTGTCATAGTACTATTTGGCAATCCCATGCAGTTATACTCCTCTCCGACAAGTTTTGTTCATGGGGGAGCAATATCTAGGCTTTGCCTCAAGTTTGTTACTGAACCACACACATACAGACATAAATTATCAATTCACATTCAATTTTCATCAAAAAGATATCAAATATGTCTAGCTTACCACAATTCAAGGAAATATTAAACAAATACGTTGACTGGCGATGAGTTATGGCACAATTCCGATCTGACTCTGTCCCAGGCTTTTATTAGAAAAATATGAGCTGGATCTCAACGCACTTGCTTTTACTAAGTTTATTTTCAAAAAGTGGCACTGAACTGACGCTCCTAATTGACTATATTAAATGGTCTAGCCAATGAGACCATGTTTACAAAAGCTTTTGAAAAAAAGTACCTTTACAATCGTTTCCATTAACAACCAAAAATAGTATTTGCAATCGACTAATCATGTTTAGCCTTACATATTATTCTAGCCAATCAAATCGGATTTAACGTGGTGGCCTCATTTCCTCTAAAGCAGTGTCCAAACACGCCATTATGAGCAAATATGATCCTGTGTTGTCAGACAACACCACTATAATATTTTTGCTATAATTTGTTAATTATTAGACTATTTGCTTAACACCTAACATATTCTTTGTCAGCAAGACCTAAGGCACCCAAATATATAAGTTTAATGGAGCTAAGTGGCTGCGTTCAAAATATGTATTTTCTTCTACCACCCGTTCACTTCGATACGATGGGGTGTCTTCTGTACTGTCAGGCTAATGTCAAGATTTCAGACGTAAAACAGTATTGTGTCATGTTTCCTAATAAGCATTAACCATGTTTTTTAAAACCTTACATCGTATTGGTAGTGTTTTTTATTACTGTTTATTTGAAGAAAAAAAACAAGCCTGCATGCCTTTCGCGGGGGGGGGGGGGGGGGGGGGGGGCATTAATTTCATATCGCGAGACGGTGGTAGTATTGCCTGCGTTCCTCCGTACATCTCTCTCTCTCTCTCTCTCTCTCTCTCTCTCTCTCTTCTAAGCCCGTCTGTCTTTTCGTTTACGTAGTGCATAAAAATGGCATTAATGGAATATTAATCTAGGTCATTACGCAGTGTGTCTATCTCAAGGTTTTCTAAGAAACACAGTACCCGTTTTATTTTTCGAAACGCGTGTATTTGATGCAGTAGGCTTTACTAGTAAACGTGAAAGCACAACAATTTTGCAGACGAAGTAGAAAAGGGGGATTTCTTGTTTAACTAGTATGACGTTCTATAACACAGGCGTACGCTATTGTGACAGCACAGTTCTTTTACCATTCTTCTTTCCTTGTATTGAATTAATTCGTTAGGCTTTACATTTACTTTCTAATTTATATATGTGGATTTAGAATGTTTCACGACAGTGACGAGAGAAGCCTGAGACGGACCGTCAACTTTATGAGAAAGTCCCATAGGTTTTTAGAGAGCAAACAAAGAAGGAGAAGAAGTCAGCACTTTCGAGCCGTAGGAGCACTATGCGATTTCTCTTCATTTTCTGTCGCCTAGTATGCCGGTTGTATTCTTAGCGCTTACAATGTTCCCTGTGGAGCATATACATCATCAGCAACTATTCATTCTGACCTCAAACACAGCTTGACATTTATAATCACCAGTGTCCTTCAGCTTCCTAAATAGCATCGATCTTTGACAAATTCCTATCAAGGCTTATGCTCTTGCGTGTGACACAAACTGCTATATACGCGGGTTTAGAACAACAGGACAGACAGATACATATTTATCTAAGCTAGGAGACTACATACGATGAATAGATGCACTTAACAAAAAGGGACCACATACAGTTCCTTATCCCTTTATTAACAATAACCACATAACCGAAACAGGGCTCGAGTGTACATGATAAATCAAATAATACAGAAACAATAAGACGCCTTACATTAGCCGATGTACATGTTGTGCCACATGGCGCAAGTGGCAGCAGCTCGCTAAATTCGAGCTTGGGACAATTTTCATTTCTACAGGCTAAAATATAAAAGCGAGATTACAATAACCATGGATTTGACGTGAAAGAAATCTTTATTGGAATCCGATTTCCGAGTACAGAATTAAGAATGTTTATCTCCGCAAAATCGACGGATTGCGCAAATTGCCAACAACACTACCGTAAGTTGTCATGTTGTTCTATAGTTTATAATAAATTACTATCATATTTTAACCCAGGTTAAACACTGTATACCCATAACCGTAATCAAATGCAGGACAAATTGAAAACACTCGATGAGAGGTCACAGCAATTGGGTCTGAAAATACACAGGGAAAAGACAAAAATAATGAGAATAAATGCAGGTAATGATAACAAGGTTAAACTTGAAGAAATATCACTAAAAGATGTAGAATCGTACACATAGCTTGGAAGTAATATAGACAAAGTTGGAGGGGCAGACAGTGATATCAAAATAATAATACAAAAAGCAAGAGGAGCTTTCATTGCATTGGGAAATATTTAGAGAACACGAGAAATCAAGTCCAACACTAAAATAAGAATCTTCAACTCAAATGTGAAGTCAGTCCTATTGTATGGCTCTGAGACATGGAGAACAACAAAGACAACAACCAAAAAGCTACAGACTTTCATAAATGGGTGCTTGCGTAGAATAGAGGGATTAAAATGGTATGACAAGGTTACCAACGTGGAACTAATGACAAGAACTAGACAAGTGCCAGTGGAACAAGAGATGAGAAGAAGGCGATGGATAGGACACACACTGAGGAAACCTGTTGATAGCATTACAAGGCAGTCTTTGTTCTGGAACCCCCAGGGCAAGAGAGGCAGAGGTAGACCAAGAAGCACATGGAGAAGAGAGCTGGAAACAGAGGTGAAAATGATGAGGAGAACATGGAAAGAACTTGAGATGATGGCACGTGACAGGAGGACTTGGCATGTGTTTGTTGAAGGCCTATGCTCCTTTCGGAGTGGAGGGTTATGAATGAATGAAATACTGTATAGGTTTATTGGCATTTGTTAGGGTAAAATATAAGACAAAACGGCATGAATAAGAACTTGGGGCTGGATTTAATCACTTATAACTTCGTTGTCTATTGAAAATTACAAATAATATTAACCTTAGTTCGTACTGCTTTTATATTTATTATTATTTTATTATGAATAAATACACGAGTAGTATAGTAATAGGTTTGTTAAAATTAAAACCTCGTCTGTTGCATTTTACAAATAATTTTAACTTTAACATGGAATGTACCATTGATTGATGGCATTATATTATATTTATATTACAGATACCCGCTCAAAATGCCAAAACAGAAGTGTATGTTCACGGATGAATTGAAAAAAAATGTCAGTGCTTTTCCACTGGTCGACAAGAGTATGAAGCAGAATGTCTTGTATGCAGAGTCAAAACATTTGTATCAGTAGCAAATAAAGGCGCAGCTGATTTTAAAAAAAAAAACATATAGAAACAGAAAAGCACAAGAAATCACTTGCGTCTGAATGTTTGCAATCACAACTGCCATTTTTTACTAAAGAAATAAGCCAGGAAAGGTTTGAGGTTGCCGCGAACGAGGGTGATTTTGCTTTTATGCAGGGTCAATGGACAAAAGAAAGGAACATTTTGAGCGTAGAATCCATTAAAGGCAATCTACTTGTGCAGTACAATTTCAAGGAGCTTTCATGTTCTGATTTCTATGCATATTTAAAACGTAGCCCAACTTTGTTGAAGAAGATTTTATCATTAGAAAAAATATTAGTAGGCACAAAATCAATATGATTTTATTTGCTTATTGTTTGAATGAAAAAAAAAATGTTTCAGCGTCTTGTAGTTATTGAACAAAGGTGTCCTACTTTTCGTCCTACTTTTTAAAAATATTGTCCTCCCTTGTCCTCCTTTTTCTGACCAAAAAAAAAGGCATTTGTCCTCATTTTCGTGTTGAACAATATGGTCACCCTAGGCTAGGCACAAATGTCTCTTTTCCGGCTTCGTTCCCATCAACCCTGAGGTCACGTAATCGGGTCATATGGTCTGGATTCACGCAGACTTACCATTGTTCTAACTCGTAAGCGTCGGGCGTCTTTTCTTGCCCCTGGCAGAACATCGCCTGAAAACTTTAGTCGTAAAACGTACCGTCACAGCGTGTTATTTTGTCTACAATCCTATATAGAATATTACTAGAAATGTTAATTGTACTTATTTCTTTCTAGAGCGTCCGATAGACAGACTGGTTAGAGCGCTGTTCTCTCGCGGCAAAGGTAGGCCTACTGGGTTCGAATCACGGTACCGACACGCTGCAGTCTACCCAGCTATAAATGGGTACCTGACTTTGAGTTAGGGAAAGGAAAGGCAGCGAAGAAGGGAACTGGTCACCCCCACCTCTAGATGCTGGACCTAGAATTGTGAAGTCTCTAACACTTCACTCCCCTAAGGCAGTATTTACTATGGTTCTACTTTACCTTTTGTTTTTTTCACTTCTTTCTAGCATTCGTCTATCCAGTAGTTACACACTGGGCTTGGACGGATGAAGGATGGCTGAAGAGAGGTTTGGAATATGAAATCGATGGCAAAATGGTGCCTATAGGCTACCAGGTTTGTAGCTGTTGCTTTGTATTATTATCAAAACAGAAAACAAAAACATAGATGCCAACGATCAATAGATAGGAAAATGTATGTGTAAATTGATTGACCGTGTACGGAGTCAATCGACCGGAGATTTATTGCACGTATGATGAAAACACTCGCCTGAGATTGATCGAATATAAGCTGATGAAGTTGATTTGGAAACATACGCGGAGGAAAATTATTGGTCGTATGCTCAGGAACATCTTCTCCCCTTCCCCGCCCCCCCTCCCCCCCCCCCCCCCCCTTTCGCGATGATGGCACATAAGCTGAGGAAAACCACTTGAGACTGAGTGGGTATAGTCTGAGGACACCTACCTTATAATGATTGGACCATGGGAGCCGCGCTGGTGTAATGGCTACGACGTTGTACTGGCGACCAGGTTTTCATGGTTCAAACCCGGGCGTCAGCGTTTGAAGGAATGTTTACGACCGGAAATTTGACTGAATAACCTGAACGGCTCCTGCACATAAATCCCGTGTGGATGGGAAGGAGCGAAGCTCCTGACCGGGTTGGAAGGAAAGTCCACTAAAAAGGGGGACAGAGGGAGAAAGCCGGCAGACGGAAAGCTAGACACTGAGAAACCGGGGGAGGGGGGGGGGAGCGTATATAGACAAGGAGATGCAGAAATTGTCAACTGATGAAGAAGTAGATAAGCATATGTTGTATGCCAGTAACAAAAACATTAATATATGTAAAGGAAAGAGTTGAGTGGCGACAAGAGATACCGAAACTATAAAAGGACAAACGAATTAAAGACAAATTAAAATGTATGAAAAGAAATGAACTGAAAAGGAAAAACAGAGGGAGAGGCCGTTTGGTTTAAAGAGGGTCATTTAGAGAACCCGACGAAGACTAAAGGACAGCTAGAAAGAGTTGTAAGAAATGATGGATAGTCGGGTACAGAGGCAAACAAACGAACAAGGACGATAGATAGGCAGACAGACTGACAGATTAGATTAGATTAGACAGACAGACAGACAGACAGACAGACAGACAGACAGACAGACAGACAGACAGACAGACAGACAGACAGACAGACAGACAGACAGACAGACAGATAGATAGATAGATAGATAGATAGATAGATAGATAGATAGATAGATAGATAGATAGATAGATAGATAGATAGATAGATAGATAGATAGATAGATAGATAGATAGACCACACGAACAGACAATTGGACGGATGACTGAACAGACAGCCAACATACAGACACATATACCTTGTATAATACAAGATCAACATTAACATACAACTAACAACTATTATGCATCTCAAGGACTTTGCTGGAAGCGGAGTAGTTCATTGTGTAGGGGGTTCAGCAGCGTTTGTCGGAGCTCTTATACTTGGTCCCCGTTATGGACGCTTCCATAAGGAAAGTAAGACAACGCTCACCGTTAGAGGACACTCCTTACCGGTAAGTTCATCATTGTTTGTTCAGCTTGTAAATTAATATGAAACAAATATAAAGGTATGTTATCAGGCACTCGTAAGAAACAAAGAAGTAGAACACCAGACAACTGAAAAACAACAGACATGAGTGGCTTACCCAGGATTTGAACCCTGGACCTTCCGTGCGACAACCCCACCTAGCTATGCAAGTGAACCACACTATCCTCCCTGCCATCTACGCATCACCAATAAATGATGTTTCGACGACAGGTCAATAGTGCGAACCTCTATACATAACACCGGAAGTTTTACCATGGGCAGTTCAGCCTATTAATGACGCAATCACACCCCTATATATCAGTATTGGTCATCCAACAAGACAAAGATCTAAATACTGTGTCAGTATGACCTCCACGTGGTGGTCCTGGAAACAGATTGCATCACTGCAGTCTGGCTGAGCGAGTAGGAATCGCAGTGGGAAGGCAAACCCGGTCCCAAAAAATGCCGTGCAGAAGTCGGATGTGTCGACCGAAAGGTGCAGATATTACAGCTACGGCGTAAACAGACACAACGCAACCACCGTCCTTTTCAGGGAGAACGAGGAAGAAGAAGAAGAAGTTTGTTCATTGGTCAAAATTAATTAGGTTATTACTTTACTGTAGCATCCGATTGGCTAACCGGTTAGAGAGTTTTTCTCTTTCGGTTCAGTCACCGGGAGCCGTGATGGAAACATGGTATCGCCATGCTCTAGTCTACCGAGCTGTAAATGGGAACCTGACTCTGCGCGAGTCCCATAGCAGATACTGCAGCAGGGGAGTGAAGTGAAATGAAATATAAGAGACTTCAGTATACTAGGTCTAGATCTAGAGGTGGAAGTGACCAGTTTTTTTCCTCACTACCTTTTCCTTCCCTAACTCAATAGCCAAGTCAGGTACCTATTTACAGCTTGGGTAAACTGGAGTGTGATGCTACTGTGTTTCGCGCTGTAACCAGTCTGCCAGTCGGACGCTGCTCTTGAGTTAGGGACAGCAGATATAGCAAGGAATAGGACTGGTCATCCTACCTGATAAAAAATCTGGACCTAGTATGGTGACATTTCTAGCACTTCAATTTTCTACGGCAGTATCTGCTATGTGATGTCCTTTGCCTTTAAATATTATCTGTATCCAAATTATAATTATTACATTTGACTCTGGTTTGTTCAAAGAGCTCTGGTCTCTCGCGTCAAAAATGCCGGGTTAGAATCACAGTACCGACAAGCTCTCCAGTCTAATAATAATAATAATAAATTCTTTAAGCACCAAACACGGCGCATAAGGCAGAAACCAGTGCTCTCCAGGTTGTTCGTTGTGACGCCACTCCTCTTAGCTCTTGCACATTATTTAGGCCCAACGTTCTTCCTTCTCTTATTATTGTTCTTCTGAGTGTTTCTTTTGGTCTTCCTTTTTTCCTCTTACCCTCAGGAACCCAAGTGAGCGCCTGTAGTGGTATTCTGTTGTTTTGCATTCGTAGGACATGACCGATATATGACCATCGTCTTTTCCTTATATAGTCGGAGACATATTTCTGCCTAGAGTCTTCTCTTATTTGTCGATTAGTCTTGAATTCTTTCCAACTGATGTTCATGAATTTTCTAAGACATTTGTTCTCGAATGTATTCAGCTTGTTCTCCAATGATTTTGTTATTTTCCAACTCTCACAGCCGTATGTTAACACTGAGATAACATTTGAATTAAACAGACGAAGCTTGGTATGTATATTCAATGATCGTAATTTCCAAATGTTAGATAATCTATTGAAGGCGCTAGCTGCCAAAGCAATTCTAGTATGGATTTCTCTTGTTGTGTCACCATCCTGAGTCATTTTACTGCCTAAATAATTGAAACTTTCAACTTTCTGTAGTTTTTCCCCGTTCAAGATGATATCAAAGGTCTCGTTAGAAAAGTTCATAGCTTTAGTTTTAGAGGCATTTATTTGGAGACCTATTTTAACCGAGAGATGACACAAATTATTTATTGCTTCTTGGGATTGTCTTGGTGTTGAACTTAAGAATGCTACATCATCTGCGAAATCCAGGTCCCCCAGGAATTTTCCATTTGTCCATTTTATACCCAATTGTTCATTGTGGGTATAGTTTCTCATAACCCAATCAATAGCTATTCCAAAAAGTAGTGGTGACATAATACAGCCTTGTTTCACCCCTGTTTCTACTGTAAACCATTTTGTATTCCCTTTATTTGTTCTAACACAACATCTTGCATTGTCATATAGCGCTTTGATTATATTCACATATTTTGTTGGAAAACCATAGATTGTAAGTATCTTCCACAATGATGGGCGGTGTAGACTATCAAAGGCTTTTTGAAAATCGACGAAGGTGATAATAAGTGGCGATTGCCTTTCCACTGATTCTTCTATAATTGTTCTTAGTGTGAATATTTGATCAATACATGATCGTTTCGGCCTGAAACCCGCTTGTTCTTGTCTGATCTTTTCGTCAGCATGCAATTTAAGTCTTTCTAACATCATGCAACATAATAATTTTCCAGGTACTGATAATAGAGATATACCACGCCAGTTATTACAGTCTGATAGATCACCTTTCTTCGGTAACTTTACAATAATACTGTCTTTCCATTGTTGTGGTGGTTGTTCTTCTCTCCATACTTCATTTATAATATCTAAAATTCTCAAGAGGCTGTTGTCATTAACTGCTTTAATCATTTCCCCTGAAATTTCGTCAACTCCAGCAGCTTTAAAATTTTTTAATCTTTTAACGGCTTGTTTGATCTCATCCAGCGTGAATTCATCGCAAGTTATTGGCAAGGTGGTTGTGGGTGTTTCATTATTAAAATCAGGTGTTACTGTTGGTGGTGGTCTGTTTAGCACCTCCATGAAGTGCTCAGCCCATCTCTTCATTTGTTCTTTTTCTGTTGGTATTGAATTCCCTAATTTACCTTTAACAGGTGTTTCCATAGCAGTAGGCTGGTGACATAGTTGTTTTGTAATTTGATAAAGGCACCTACTATTACCAGTTCTTGCAGCATTTTCAGCTTCTACGGCCAGTTCATTGATGAAATGTCTTTTATCTCTTCGAGTTTTTTGTCTTCACTTCTTTATTTAACAAGTTATAAGTTAGTTTGCAAGATTCAACTGCATTATGTGTACTTGCCGCTAGTAGTTTAAGTTTTGCTGTTTTCCTTTCTTGTATTTTATCCCAAGTATCTTCTCTCATCCATTTTTTCTTTTTATGTACTAGGTATCCGGTGGTCGCTACTGCTGCTTCTGTCATTGCTGTTCTCAGTTGTTCCCATTTAGTATCGATTGTCTTGGTGGTTGTCGTAGATTTCCGATAGGAGAATTAAGACTAGGTTTGGTCCCTTCTGAATAGGTTTGAATAGGTGATAGACTCAGTGAGAGTTAGTGAAAGGTAATAGAATTTCCACACACGTGAGATGATAGATTTTGATATAGTGGCTGTCTCTGAAAGCGAAAAGAATTCTTCTCTCTCTCACCTATCTTCTACAACAGTTGTTACAGCGTCAGACAGACTACACCAATATACAGATTACGTATATTTCTATCGCTCACAGGCACGCACATACACGTGACGACCGGTAAACACACAGACGTGGGAAAACTATAACAATGATACATATATATTATCTAGAACGAGCTGACCAAACACGATTATTAAGTTCAAGAGCGATTTTAATATCAGGAAAAATCGGCTCACAACATCAAAGAAAGTACATCAAGGAAAATACATATACACATAGTCATAAAAATTCAAGGAAATGTTGCAAGGATGATAGCCCCGTTATAGTGTTAACTCTAGGTTTAGCCCGGCCCCGTTAAGAGAACAGATGATGGCGCCCGAGTCACAGATACATAGGGTTTGAGTCTAAGAGTTTTCTTTGTTTTATCTCGTAATTATATGCACAGAGTTTGAAAAAAATCTGATTTAACCTAAGACAAAAACACAAGAACTCTAGCCTTAGCAACAAATTATGCAGATTGAAAAAAACAAATAGGACAGCAACAGGGTGTCAAAAATATAATAGTGAAAATATCACTCAAACCAGCGTACACTCATTCATTCCGCCATGCCTCTCATACAGGTACTCACGACTTTGCTCGCTGCCTCTTGGAACACACTGATTTTAGATTTTCACACAGACTCAAAAAAATGCAGTCTTCTGCCAAGAAGTCCCCAGTTCCAAAAGACGTATTTAACTCGGAGTCTCCGGGAACGACTACTTGGGTGTGCAAATTTGTTCAAATGTCTGCTTAAGTCACCTAACAGTTATTCCAGGCGCGGGAGTTAGCAGAGCACAGTGTCAATAGCGTAGGTTTCTGGAAATGATGAATGTCAGGTCGGTGCCTTCCCTCAGTATAGGATTCACTTTAGTCACACCACAGATTTGTCCACAAAAATATATATATATATATAGTCGGGAAATGTTAGTTAATACTAGAAGTATTTCGCGCCACCAGGCAGAAAGATTACGTAGAGTTTTTTCTAGAAGAAATTAAGATCTGGCTCCAAGGTCCAGTATTTATCATTACAGTCTTTGAAAACCCGTTATTGGGATATAGTATTTCTGGCTAACTCGGGTTGCATATGCACTGTTTAGACCAGTGGTACTTAAGAAACCCACGTGGTTCAAAATAAGGACTGTCTATTTCTTCACAAGTATGGAAACTACTACTAGGTGCTGGTAAAGTTAGGGTCACCCCAAAACTTTCACTGTGTGGAGGAAAAATAACACATATAATATAATAAACAGAATCTGTACTGGTTTTAACTTACATTTAAACTTGCAAGCAGAGAGCTTTGCTTATCATTTAAACTTCCCGTGACGTAAGTTATATTTAAAAATCAGCAATTCTCATGAATTAGGAACACGTGCGTATTCCGTCACCATTCATGAGGCTCGATTCTAGAGTTTATACGCTAGTTTATAAAAATACACTCGACTGAGTATTAGCGGTTAAATTAAATTCATAAATAGCTACAATTGCCGTTATAAGCTAGAAATTTTAATTTTATTCTGCTTTCCACTGAATGCTTCCCTAGAAAATATAATAGCCTACCACTTTATTTCTCTTCTGCGCTAAAGAAATAGATTAAAATGAATTAAGCGATTAAACACTTTAACACTCACAAAATCTATATATCTATCATATTAATTACCTCAACCACAGAATTACAGGTAGTCGCACAACTTAAGAATAAAAATGCTGAAAATATTTCTGGAAGTCTAGAAGTTCGACAAATTGCCGAAACAAACTGAGATCTTCGCTAACAGCTATTCTGTTTACGAGCAACCTATCTACTGTGAGTCTATGAGCGAGAATGAAATTAAAGTTTCAAACTAGGCCAATATCTTTAAAATCGGACACAGGATCCTAATCTTATTTCGCCAAGCGAAATAGTCTCCCCTGTCCGTATAACACCTTCGTCCGCTTATCGCGTGACGTAACAGCCATCAGTGGCCGAGGGCTTGCATGAGTTGCAAATCTCAGACCACCGTCTGCAGTGCGGAGTGGATTTTCACGCTAAGCCGGGTTTTTCCTGACGAAAAACCTCATGCGTTTACTGAAATGCAGACTCTCTGTCTACTTTCCATGTCCCTCGGGTGAATTTTCACGCCCCAGGCCAGAGACCCTCAGACGAATGTCTAGCGAATGCTGTAAATTTACGCCTATCGTCCGACCAGCGCGACTGATATGTACGCAATACCACCCAGGTGCGATTCTCAGTTTTAGAGAAAGGAAAACAGGTAAAATTTGCGAATTATATGAAAATAATATTCGCAAAAACGAATGGATGAAAAATATACAGGAAAAATGAAATACAGAGATAATAAAAGAGAGAATTCGGGTGAAAGAATAGGAAGAAGATGTAGGAAATTAAATGAATATAAACCCTACGTGACAGAGCCTCCCCCCTTTAAGATATGGAAGCACTCCATGTCTACGTTATGGAGTTTAATTTCCTATAACCGTAGCTTCAGGGTGTCTGTCCTCTTCCCTCTCATCTTCCCCCTCCATCTCTGTCCAATTCCTACTCAAGTCCACTCCTCAAAGTTTCCTTCCCCTGGAATGTCTCATATGCGCGCTTGAAAGAGCGTCGCCGCTTCTGACATTTTTGAAAGATTTCCTGTGATAGCGGTGGAATATCCCTGCCACTATCGTCATCTTCGTCAGTTTTGGCGATCGTCAGGAGATGGTCGGAGGTTGGCACTGGTTTTTCCAAGTATCTCTTTAAGAGATTTAAATGGAAAACCTTCTCCTTTCCTTCAATAGAGATCTGGTAGTTAGCCTTATAAATCTTTTTCAGGACGGTAAACGGCCCTTGCCATCCGATCTTCAGTTGGTTGTTCTCGGTAGGGAGCAACACCAAAACTTTCTCTCCTGCTTCCAGTTCTCTCTCTTCCGCGACTTTCCTGTATCGGTTAGCGTGCTTGGTGCGTGCTCGCTTAAAGTTAGTCGTTGCTAGGTCCCACCCTAGTTTCAACCATTCCTTTAAAACCGACACATATTTACTGGCTGAGACAACTGTCTCATCAGCCTTCTCGTCTGTCAGAGACTGAAGTAAGGCTTCAAGCGGGCCCTTAATGGGTCTGCCGAATAAGAGTGTAGCTGGCGGAAATCCTGTGGAAGTATGAGGAGATTCTCTGTAGCCAAATAATGCTGCAGGAATACAGAGATCCCAATCTTCAGGTTTCACTTGTGCCAGCTTACTTAGCATCATGGTGAGGTTTCCATTTGCACGTTCCACGAGCCCATTTCCGGCCGGAGTATATGGCTTAGTGTGGATGTGCTGGGTCCTCAAGATCTTAACGATCTCATCCATCAACAGGTTTCGGTATGGAGATCCATTATCCGTCAACACTTGCTGAGGGAATCCCAACCGAGTGAAAATCTGCACGAGGGCTTCTGCGACCTGCTTGGCATCTGCGCATGTTAGCGGGATAGCTTCTGCCCATAAAGTGCATGTATCGACTAAGGTCAGGATGAACCTGTTCCTTCTTTTAGTCCTTTCGAAAGGCCCTAAAATGTCGACCACAACCCGTTCGAATGGTGTTCCCATTATTGGCATTTCACCCATGTGGACTGGGGGTGTCCGTTGCTTGGGTGGTACACGTTGGCACTGGGCACAGGATTTGACGTACCTGATAATATCAGTATTCACTCCTGGCCACCAATAATGAGTGGTTATACGTTGGTTTGTGGCGTTCTGTCCCATATGTCCGCTAAAGGGAAGAGAGTGCCCCATTTCTAGGATTTGGCTTCTGTACTGTTTCGGTACTAGGAGCTGGTTGTAACCTTGGTCAGGCTTGCCCGTTCTCCGATAAAGTACGCCATCCTCAGAAAAAATGTCCCCGTGCTGTTTTGGTTCCTTCGCCATGGGCAGTTTCCTAAAGCAGGGTGCCAAGGTAGGGTCCTTGTATTGCGCTTCTTTAAGTTCCATAGGTAACAAATTTGGCGCAGGCTCCCGTTCCTTCTTGGTTTGCCCTCTTATAGTTACTGCTGCCACAATCGGCTCTTCCGGTTTCCCAATACACACGTATCTCCCGCCAAGTATGACTGGGTAGATGGGATCATCCATAACAGCCGCTTTGATCACACCTCTGACAAAGTCAGAGTGTATCTCCACCAATGCGATGGGAAGCGCTGTAGGTGCATCACTCTTACGAACTCCACAAAGTTTGACGGTCTCTCCTGTCTCTTGACCGGGTTTAACCAGGTTTCTGGCAACAATGCAATCGTAAGAAAGCCCCGTGTCAAATAAGCAAGAAGTTTGAGAACCGTTCAGAATAACAATACCTCGCGTTGAGGGTCTATCCCCAACAGGTTGGGAATCACTGTCAATAATTCCGCCTTGCGAGACTGTCAATAAGCATCCGATGCGTTTTGGCTCGGTGTGCTCGGTCTGATCATATGTCCCGTGCTCGGGGGTTCTCCCTTTGCCACCTTGTCCTTTCTGGCTACGCTGCCATGTAGGGCGGTCGGGTTGATCGGATTGTTTGGGGTGGTTGGGGTACTTGTTCTTGTAGAACTTGGATTTTTCAGGAGGGGGGGTTTGAGGTCCAGTTTCTCTGTGGTTGTTTTGGTTAGAAGCCTGAGAAGATTGCTCTAGGTTATGTTTTCGAAAATGCTCCTCTGTCGGTTTCCGCTTTGTGGCCGGTAGTTCAGCCAGCGCATTGTGATAACGCTCAGACTTTTCCAAAATGTCTTCAAGTTTTTCTGCCCCCTGCTCAGCGAGAAATCTCCGGGTATCAGCAGACAAAGTGTTCTTTATTTGTTCCGTTAGAACAAGTTCCTCAAGACGTTCATAGGTAGAGGGGAGCTGCGAAAGCTCAAGGCACTTTGTTAGATATCCCTTAAGACGAGATGAGAACTGGTGAAAAGTTTCAGAATTCTCTTTCCGGCTGTTGCGAAACAGTTGCAAAAACTTGCGAGCGTTCATTTCAAAGCGCTCCAGTAACGCTTTCTTCAACACATCGTAGTCGTCTTGTTGGCTACTTTCCAGCTTAGAATAAACATCATAAGCAGAACCTTTTAGGGCCTGGGAAAGTTTCATATTCCAACGCGACCTCTCTAACCCGTACAGAGTTGCAATTTTCTCAAATTTTTCTAACCATGTGTCAATCTTCTCATTTGGACAAGGAAAAGATTCTAGAGTGAAAGACATAGCAGTGAGATGAGTAGATTGAGTGTTAGAAGGATCAGTTAAGGAAGAATGAGGAGAAGACTCTCCATTGCTGGAGGTAGAGGCAGCGCCACGACTTTGGAACTCTAGGGATTTAAGCGCCAACTCGTGCTGTCTCTGTTTCTCTCTTTCCTCATGCTGTCTCTCCTCTCTCTCCTTCTCATGCTGTCTCTCCTCCCTCTCCTTCTCATGCTGTCTCTCCTTCTCTTTTTCCCTCTCCCTGCGGATTTCCATTTCCTCGTCCATCCTCTTCTGCTGTAATAGCCGGTCTTCCGCTTCTTTCCTCCTAGCTTCTTCTTTTTCCTATTTAGCTTCAGCTGCTTTCCTCTCCGCATCATATCTCTCAAGTTCGTCTCTGACAAAAGCTTTCGCTTCCTCTCCTTCCAGTCCCTCCTCTCTCGCTTCGTCCCTGAGGAGTTGTCTAAGCTTTGCCCTCTCGGCCATATTATGTCAGTGACTGAGACACGTGGAGATAGAAAATAGGAAAAAGAATAACCTGGTTCCTACCACTTAGGAGAAAAAATACCAAAAATCTGAAAGATGATATCCTTAACCCTGGGATACCTCCTCCAAAGTAAAATCTAACTATCGCTGCTATTATCGGCAATAAAGCACTTAATGCAAAACACGACTACGCCAACTAAATGGTAGTTAAGATTGCAACTGAAAAATAAGTTGCTACAGTGGAAAAGCAAACGAATATTGCAAAAATTAAAGAGAAAAATAATCCCTTAATTTTTAAAAATCCACTATAAGTTCGCCCCTGAAGTCAGATCGGGTAAGGGAGGGAATTAATCTGGACAAAAAGTCCGAAACACACTCCTTAACTTAGTTCAAACGCCGTTCTGCCTCAGTACCCAGTGAATGTTATACACTCACCACTTTACCAGCATTTAGTATTACAATCAGCAGTTAACATATATCCCGACAAAATCAACCTGTAACCAAAATGTATATTGTTCAAAGATGCTGTGGAAAAAAAAACTTATTAGTTTGTGTGGTCAGCACGCTCTTAAACAGATCGTTAGTCTAGGGGGTAATATTTTAAAAAGATACAAAACTCACAAGACATCACACTCTTACTCTATTACAGAATAAAGAATCTAAAATACAAAATCCAGTTACACGAGACCAGATTTGTCGTAGCTCGTTGCTTAGGATTTTGGGTTCAATTACCGTTAACGAGCGACCATTAGTCGTACTCGTCTTCCTCTTCTAAGTTCAAAGACCGGAAACGAGCCCTCATTTGTCGTACTCGTCTTCCTCTTCTAAGTTCAAAGACCGGAAACGAGCCCTCATTTGTCGTAGATTTCCGATAGGAGAATTAAGACTAGGTTTGGTCCCTTCTGAATAGGTTTGAATAGGTGATAGACTCAGTGAGAGTTAGTGAAAGGTAATAGAATTTCCACACACGTGAGATGATAGATTTTGATATAGTGGCTGTCTCTGAAAGCGAAAAGAATTCTTCTCTCTCTCACCTATCTTCTACAACAGTTGTTACAGCGTCAGACAGACTACACCAATATACAGATTACGTATATTTCTATCACTCACAGGCACGCACATACACGTGACGACAGGTAAACACACAGACGTGGGAAAACTATAACAATGATACATATATATTATCTAGAACGAGCTGACCAAACACGATTATTAAGTTCAAGAGCGATTTTAATATCAGGAAAAATCGGCTCACAACATCAAAGAAAGTACATCAAGGAAAATACATATACACATAGTCATAAAAAATTCAAGGAAATGTTGCAAGGATGATAGCCCCGTTATAGTGTTAACTCTAGGTTTAGCCCGGCCCCGTTAAGAGAACAGATGATGGCGCCCGAGTCACAGATACATAGGGTTTGAGTCTAAGAGTTTTCTTTGTTTTATCTCGTAATTATATGCACAGAGTTTGAAAAAAAATCTGATTTAACCTAAGACAAAAACACAAGAACTCTAGCCTTAGCAACAAATTATGCAGATTGAAAAAAACAAATAGGACAGCAACAGGGTGTCAAAGATATAATAGTGAAAAATATCACTCAAACCAGCGTACACTCATTCATTCCGCCATGGCCTCTCATACAGGTACTCACGACTTTGCTCGCTGCCTCTTGGAACACACTGATTTTAGATTTTCACACAGACTCAAAAAAATGCAGTCTTCTGCCAAGAAGTCCCCAGTTCCAAAAGACGTATTTAACTCGGAGTCTCCGGGAACGACTACTTGGGTGTGCAAATTTGTTCAAATGTCTGATTAAGTCACCTAACAGTTATTCCAGGCGCGGGAGTTAGCAGAGCACAGTGTCAATAGCGTAGGTTTCTAGAAATGATGAATGTCAGGTCGGTGCCTTCCCTCAGTATAGGATTCACTTTAGTCACACCACAGATTTGTCCCCAAGAATATATATATATAGTCGGGAAATGTTAGTTAATACTAGAAGTATTTCGCGCCACCAGGCAGAAAGATTACGTAGAGTTTTTTCTAGAAGAAATTAAGATCTGGCTCCAAGGTCCAGTATTTATCATTACAGTCTTTGAAAACCCGTTATTGGGATATAGTATTTCTGGCTAACTCGGGTTGCATATGCCTGTTTAGACCAGTGGTACTTGAAGAAACCCACGTGGTTCAAAATAAGGACTGTCTATTTCTTCACAAGTATGGAAACTACTACTAGGTGCTGGTAAAGTTAGGGTCACCCCAAAACTTTCACTGTGTGGAGGAAAAATAACACATATAATATAATAAACAGAATCTGTACTGGTTATAACTTACATTTAAACTTGCAAGCAGAGAGCTTTGCTTATCATTTAAACTTCCCGTGACGTAAGTTATATTTAAAAAATCAGCAATCCTCATGAATTAAGAACACGTGCGTATTCCGTCACCATTCATGAGGCTCGATTCTAGAGTTTATACGTTAGTTTAGAAAAATACACTCGACTGAGTATTAGCGGTTAAATTAAATTCATAAATAGCTACAATTGCCGTTATAAGCTAGAAATTTTTAATTTTATTCTGCTTTCCACTGAATGCTTCCCTAGAAAATATAATAGCCTACCACTTTATTTCTCTTCTGCGCTAAAGAAATAGATTAAAATGAATTAAGCGATTTAACACTTTAACACTCACAAAATCTATATATCTATCATATTAATTACCTCAACCACAGAATTACAGGTAGTCGCACAACTTAAGAATAAAAATGCTGAAAATAATTCTGGAAGTCTAGAAGTTCGACAAATTGCCGAAACAAACTGAGATCTTCGCTAACAGCTATTCTGTTTACGAGCAACCTATCTACTGTGAGTCTATGAGCGAGAATGAATTAAAGTTTCAAACTTGGCCAATATCTTTAAAATCGGACACAGGATCCTAATCTTATTTCGCCAAGCGAAATAGTCTCCCCTGTCCGTATAACACCTTCGTCCGCTTATCGCGTGACGTAACAGCCATCAGTGGCCGAGGGCTTGCATGAGTTGCAAATCTCAGACCACCGTCTGCAGTGCGGAGTGGATTTTCACGCTAAGCCGGGTTTTTCCTGACGAAAAACCTCATGCGTTTACTGAAATGCAGACTCTCTGTCTACTTTCCATGTCCCTCGGGTGAATTTTCACGCCCCAGGCCAGAGACCCTCAGACGAATGTCTAGCGAATGCTGTAAATTCACGCCTATCGTCCGACCAGCGCGACTGACATGTACGCAATACCACCCAGGTGCGATTCTCAGTTTTAGAGAAAGGAAAACAGGTAAAGTTTGCGAATTATATGAAAATAATATTCGCAAAAACGAATGGATGAAAAATATACAGGAAAAATGAAATACAGAGATAATAAAAGAGAGAATTCGGGTGAAAGAATAGGAAGAAGATGTAGGAGATTAAATGAATATAAACCCTACGTGACAGTGGTGATATCGTTGTCAATTTTGCCTAAAGCATCGAAATAGTTGTTCATTTTGACATTATATTCCTCCTTTAAATGTGTAAATGTGTACCTGATGTTGAGTTACGGAAGAAAACGGCAGCGAGAAAGTGAACAGGTCACCCCGACCTCTCGATGCTGGACCTAGTATTATGAAGTCTCTCACACTTCACTCCCCTACTGCAGTATCTGCTATGAGACTATCTTTACCTTTTTTTTTTTATTCAAAGGTGATATAGAACAGTGGTCCGCATAAGTAGATCCTGATCTATCGATAGATCACATTAGGCGATTTGATAAATCGCCAAGTAACTGAAGGGAAAAAAGAGAATTAATTTTAAGGCTAGATATATTTCGAGTTAACCCTCTCCCTCCGGCATAGAAAAATGCGGTATGCACTGATTGAAATATAATTTTTCAGCATTTCCAGTGAAATATGCCAAGCTAGCTTACAAAAAAGTCACTTTAATCGACAACTGTAGGAGACAGGAACACAATCTTTTTGTTTGAAGAAAAGATAACAGTCGCCAATTAATTTGAAGGCTAGATACGTATATTTGGAGTTAACCCTCTCATTCCAGAAAATAAATCAAAATGACATATCATCATCAATATCGCTTTCCTTTGTGCTCCCATTGGAGCATTAAGCAACCAGTACAGCTGATCTCTCCCCCCCCCCCCCCTTCCACACTTTTCCAAGTACCAAGCATTCATACACTTTTGCAGCAATGGTTTCTGTGACAATTTGTTGTACATGAAGAGGAGGTTGCCAACCCTTTGATCCACTGTCACTGAGGGTTAGCTCTTGGTGACCTTGATGCCATTATGTGGTAATGCGCTGTTCGTATAAGCTGTTCTGAGCTGCCATAAAGTGTATTGTCTATGGATGAGTTGCGTGGTAGGACAAGTTGTCTCATTCCCTGGAGTACAGGGCACTGTAGTAGGTGATGTCTCCAACGGGTTTTGACAGTGTCTACATTCTGTTATATTTTTGTGAGCACATTCTGTTTTTGTGGCCATTTAGTGTAGAGTGACATGTACCAACCTCATATTTGTCGCCTGGTACGACATGCCTGAGCGTGCAGTAGTCCTATTCTTTCTTTGTCTCTTCAGAGACACCCCCACCCCGCCCCCCCCCCCCCACCCCACCCCCCGGTAACTTCACGGAACAATGTTACATATCGGCTGCTATTATTCCAAAAATTCTAAAACCTGAAAACAGAAATGATTTATCAAGGTAGATTTTTTAGAGAGTTCAGTGTTTGTAAAACACCCTCAGTCCTTATTCACACAATGACAGACTTTTCGAATACTTCATGGCTGCTGATTACATTCCCGCCGTCCGAAGGACACTCCATGTGCAAGAGAATAAACATGCTAGGAAAAGGCAGGCTTAAGCGAACTCATTTTGTTGCCCAGGCAAAAGAAAAAATTAACAAAGATACCAAGCTAGCAGTCTCAGTCCCAAAGAAAATACAACAAAGCACAACTGTACCATGTGGAAAGCAAGATGCTTTCCTGATATAAAATCTGATATTCCAGGCATTACAAATAAAGGAATTCAGAAACATAAAAAAATCGTATAGCCACCAAGTATATTGACCAAATATTTCCAGCAAAGCTCTGGACACACACACACATAAACTGATGGTTCGGCAAAAAATGCAATTTAAAATGGAGGAGCTGGCATCCTCATTAAAGAATATAAATCACTCTATGGCAATTGCCACTGGCAAATACTGCAATAACTTTAATGCTGAAGCAGAGACCCTGAAACAGTCAGCGGAAACTCTTACTGAGTACAAAGCACATTCAGAAAAACAGATAGTGATCTTTACCGATGCCCTCTCAGTAATTAACAGCCCTAGAGAGCCACCATACTAATTGATTGAAAAATCTGATAAACTCACTTGAAACTTTGGCCAAATGCTTCAACAAGTGCACAGTCCGGTGGATACAGCCCATTACAACGTTACAGACAACGAAGAGGCAGATAAACTTGCTAACGCAGGGGGAACCCTGCAGCAAAACGATATAGAGACAACTTATGAAATGGCTAAAACAATAATAAAAGCCATATTCAAGTCCAAATGGGACAGAGAACACCCAGGTCACATAAAAGATGATGCCTATCACCATGTATCTAGGCGAGACCAGGTCATCATTTTCCGCTTAAGCACTGGTCACAACAGGTTGAGGTACCATCTATATCACAAGTACAGGATTGGTCCAACAGATTTCTGCACCTGTTGCACCAGGTCCATGACAACCGAACATCTGCTCCAGTTCAGCCCAACTTACAGCAATAAAAGGAGTGGCATATGGCAATAATTCACTTCTCTCCAAGAACAATTGTTTGAAGATGTCAGGAACCTTGTGCTGACTGCTGCCTTTATTAGAATCATTAATGTAGACATCTGAGCGCGAGCGAAGAAGAAGAAGTTGAAGCAGATACAATTAAACCACTCATTTGCATTTCCTTTACAAAAACAATAAAGTAAAGATACTTACAGCATGTTGAAATTGATATATTAAATCGTAATAAAAGAACTGATACTCCACACACTATAACACCGATCGAAAGAGTTGCGATACTGGCGTGGCTCCCATCTCGTTACAACGATACCCGGTAATAAAGAGACTGACAAGATTGGCTAAGGAAGCTCCCTCACCGATACAGGCATGACTTATGAAAAGGCCAAGAGTTTTTAATCAGAAAAGCACATACAGGAACAAGTGGGAAGCGGAGCATCCAGACTACCAAGAACAGTGGGATGCATATTATTGTAGCGAAAGGTTTTTTCTAGTATGATAATAGTGGTAGAGCAGAAGTAGAATCTCTCTCCAGAAAGTATGAAGTTCCAGTGCTCGAGAAGTACACTGGTATCACAAGGGAGTTACAGCTGTGAATACTCTGAGCTGGACAATAGATTTAGGCTTCAGAAGTAATAAGTTGCTACTTTCGCTATAGTAACCCTATGTGATAATATAATTAAATTTGAAAAGGTAACTCAAACTTAACAGTTAAAAAAATTTAACAAGTTAAATGAGCACTAATTTCCCAATTTATTATGTACATCTATATATTCTTGTAAATGAGAAATGGGTGTTGGAAGATGGTAAAATGTAATGATTATTTATAGATACAAATTAAAATAAGTAATAGAAAAAGTCTTGGATTTTATCTTCCACTGTAATTACAACAAAAGGATTGTCACAGATTATCTCTTGCCATCTAGTTGTCATCATTAGAACAGTCCGTTTTAGAAACTGCTCACAGTGTTTGTTGGATGGATACTGTTCGCTTGGAAATTCTAATCCACATATCTAAATAGAAAGTAAAGGTTAAAGCCCCCTAACGAATTTAATTCAATAAAAGAAAAGAAGAATGGTAAAAGAAAAGGTGCGGTCACACTAGCGTACGGCCTGTATTATAGAACGTCATACTAGCTAAACAAGAAATACTCTTTTTCTACTTAGTCTGCATAATTGTAACGCTTTTAGATTTGCTAGTAAGCCTACTGCTTTAAATACAAGCGTTTCAAAAATAAAACTGTACTATATTTCTTATACGACCTTCGATACACACACTGCGTAATGACCTAGATATTATTTAATATTACATTAATGTCATTTTATGCACTACGTAAACTAAAAGACAGACGGGCTTAGAAGAGAGAGAGAGAGAGAGAGAGAGAGAGAGAGAGAGATGTAAGGAGGGACGCAGGCAGTACTCCAACGTCGTCTCGCGCGAGAAAATTAATGCCACCCCACGCGAAAGGCATGCAGGCTTGCTTTTTTTAAATAACAGTGACAAAAAACACTACCAATACGAGGTAAGGTTTTAAAAAAACATGGTTAATGCTTATTAGGAAACATGACACAATACTGTTTTATGTCTGAAATCCTGACATTAGCCTGACAGTACAGAAGAATCCCAATCGTATAGAAGTGAACGGGTGGTAGAAGAAAATACATATTTTTGAACGAAGCCACTTGGCTCCATTAAACTTATATATTTGGGTGCCTTAGGACTTGCTGACAAAGAATATGTTAGGTGTTAAGCAAATAGTCTAATAATTAACAAATTATAGCCAAAATACTATAGTGGTGTTGTCTGACACCACAGGATCATATTTGCTCATAATTGCGTGTTTGGACACTGCTTTAGGGGAAATGAGGCCACCACGTTAAATCCGATTTGATTGGCTAGAATAATATGTAAGGCGAAACATGATTAGTCGACTGCAAATACTAATTTTGGTTGTTAATGGAAACGGTAGGAAGGGTACATTTTTTCAAATGCTTTTGTAAACATGGTTTTATTGGCTAGACCATTTGATATAGTCAATTGGGAGCGTCTGTTCAGTGCCACTTTTTTAAAATAAACTATGTAGAAGCAAGTGCGTTGAGAACCAGCTCATATTTTTTCTAATAAAAGCCTGGGACAGAGGCAGATCGGAATTGTGCCATAACTCATCGCCAGTCAACGTACTTGTTTAATATTTCCTTGAATTGTGGTAAGCTAGACATATTTTATATCTTTTAGATGAAAATTGAATGTGAATTGATAATTTATGTCTGTATGTGTGTGGTTCAGTAACAAACATGAGGCAAAGCCTAGATATTGCTCCACCATGAACAAAACTTGTCGGAGAGGAGTATAACTGTATAGGCATATATGGGATTGCCAAATAGTACTATGACACCTACCTTATTGAATAGAAGGAAATAATGCTGGAATTGCAGAGGCGTTGTAATCATTAGGGAGAGGAATACTGGTGTATATTGTTACATGAGAAGCTAGCATGTGGCCTACCACGCTGAACTCTGTGTTTGTTATGCATTGTGCTTCAGTGTGGAAATAGATTATAAATTAGTTCTGAAGTAGGAGGTACAACCTTCTTATGCAGGGACAGTGGTACTAAAGTATTAAAGCAGCAGCACCTGGTCTGAGTTTTTTGCCTGAATCCACGAGGCTGGTAGCATAACTCCTTGGTGTCAAAAGATATCGGACCAGTGTTGTTTCTTCACCAACGAAAACGGTGAAGCACCAAGCGAGCAGAGGAATACAGTTTTTCCTCCTGTCGCCCACTTCACCCGAAAGTTAAGATTTCGTTGGCCCAGATCAGCTCATCTAGTTATAACCTACTACCCCCCCCTCTAAAATTGACTGGACCTTTAAATCAAGAGGGACATTAATTGTTTCAAAATAAAAGCAAACACTGAGAACCTAACGGGCACTATTTATTTCCTCCACCAAAACAAATGACATGAATTCATGATGACAAACAACAACCAGCTTGAAAAGGCCAGTAATTACCATATAGTACTCCAACATCACAACTTACACTACATAATGCAATAACTAATCAATGTCAATACAAAGATCCTATCTATAAAATGTTACATATCACAACTTTGTGATTAACATTTTGATTTAGAGTTCCCTGGATCACTTTGTGTAGTTGAAATCAGGATAACTATTAATGAAAGGAATTAAAACATATTTTAAAAGTTTAAAACAACTTGACCTTCTTTAAGATAGTCCTTTTTGACGGGGGGTAGAGTGTTCTATGTATGATGAGTGTCACAAGCACACGGATGTATGAAAAGTAAAATGTGGTCTTAAAAAAAATTGTTTATACTAGTCAGTTGGTTTTATGAGAACAAACACATCAACACTAATCAACTACATTACCCTGAATGACATTCACCCCAAACAAAAACACGAAGTCATAAGTCTGAGGTAAACAATGAGATTCCCAGAATAACACAAAAACTGAGGTATGTCAAAATGATGTCCCCCTTTGAGGTATATCTGGTAATCCACGCACAACTTATCGACATCATATGTGGCCACCTACATAAAACATCATACATCGATTACCTAAGCTATTTGGTCCATTACACTAACAACATCTATTGACAAAGCAAACACTAAGTCCCCTTAGTGTATAATTTATACCAAATTTATCAACATACTCCACCTAAAAACGACATCTATTTTAAATAAAAACACAAACTGCCCCCCCAAAATATAACACCACAAAACCACAATATTAAACGGTAAAAACCCTCAACTAATGAAAGCTGAAGCCAACGCACTTAACCGAGGTAGCCTAGGTACCAAAAAGAACTTAGAAGCCACAACAAAACAAACCCAATACCTGAACTCTCATAAACATGTCCATTCATATCACAAAATCTCCTTTCACCCGCCCCATCCCCGAACGCCATTGCGGACTATCTCTACCCCCTACAAGAACTGCCAGCAGCGCCCTCACCAACCCCGAAATCAAGCCCTCTGGTCAAACCCACATCTCAATTTCCTGCCACGTCCTCCACGCATTCACAACCTCCCTAACCGCCAAACGGAACGCGGGCACAAACGTTGAACCCCCTCTCACGACTACTGACCAACACACATAACTAACCTTGACATAACTAACAGGCCTCCAACACCAAACTAACATTGCGGGGAGGCGAATCGGAAGTATAATCCTACTGGGGCTAGGGTGGGCTTGCACAAATAGGTAATGAAAGTCCCTCCTTAGGTACCACCTATATATCGCTTAACCACGGTTACTCTTACCTGCCTCAACCGAGAAACAACGGAAGTCAACAAAAACGATGGATGTAAGCAACTACAAAGTACAGCAACACCCCCCAAATTTCAATAACATTTCAGGCCAATCCAAAAACCTCCGATAAGGTCTCCAGATCCTATGCCAAAACATAATCGAAATCTTACCACACCCAATCAGAAAATACCTTCTACCTGCTAACAAGATGGAAACCCCAACTAATTTTCCACCCTGTTCAAAAGAATCCCCATATCGAAAAACAACTTCATCATGTACACAGAAAACTCCTACATAGACCATAACAACTCCACCTCCTTCTATAAACATTTACACAATACGTACCATTAGTCCCCCCCTAGAATTATAATACCTCTGTAATGAATCTCTACGCCCATATACCAACCTCTCCACCCATAGCAAACATAAATAACTTCCACACAATACCCGCCCAGAACATAAAAAAATAGCTTCATAAATCACACTATAATCCCACCAAACCGCTCACCATAACCCCCCATACCACATTTCCCTAAATGACAACAAATACTGCCTTACCAAAGTCACTATATACGAGATCCTTTTTGATCACTGTAATCAAAATTTAAACACGCAATCATTAAAACCCTACCACCATAAACTCATAAACCCATGTAAAAAACATCCAATCCATTAACTCCCCTAAAAAACTTAACTGAACAACGCTGTGGGGGGGCCCATCCAATATTTACGTCATCTACACACCGGAAGACGTGGAGAGGGGACAGCAAACCCATAACATGACCCCTGTGATCCTTTACTTGAATCCCTGGCCATCCTATTGTCAGGGGGGGGGGTCTTCCCTTAACCCAAGTGTCATGGCCCTCTACGGGTCTTCTAAGTCCTAATATCAAATCTGAACAGTGAAACCTCCACACTAACATCCTAAAACAAGTCTATAATTGCAATCCCCTATGCCCAGTAACTTGCTATCCCTCAACCATCATCACCTAAACCACCAAATTCCCCCTTATCTTTTATTTAAATCTTCATGTCGTGAGATACAATCAAACAAATCGTAAAGTAACATCTAGAAAGACCCAAAACTGCAATATAGCCCCAACATAATTAACTTTCCTACGACTTAAACCCAAACCACCCTTACCCACTCGCATAGGAAAATAAACAAGCTCACTGACGGATGGGGGGGAGGACTTATAATAGGTCAAATCCCAACCTAAACCCCAACTGCCCATTTTCCCATCGCTGATCCCACTTTCCCCTAACTCCAGCCGAAACCAATACCTCTTCACATACAAAACCCTAAACCACAACCCAAAAACCTACCCAAACAAAACCCCAACCCCCACTTCTACCCAAACCCCCCCCACACAACAACTTACCAACATTCAGGCATACTCCATAACACCAGGTTTTGTTATTGCTAAATTTTGATGCACTTCCACCCCGTGTATCAAAGATTTAAACCGAAACGAGGAACAAGAAAAAAAAAAAAAAAAAAACAAAAACAGCAAAACTGCCCCAAGGCCCCAATCATAATGGAAGCCATTTTCGGCCAAGCGTGTCAGGGTGGTGTTAAACCATATTTGTGGGGGTTTGGTTTCCACATTTCACTGCTTCCACCTTCCTTTCTTCGTCTCTCTTTCAACCTTTCATGGGGGGGGGGGGAGTCCTTTGGGTCTCTTTCGTCTCATCTCTCCTCCCCGTTTCTTTCGTTTCCGAACTCTCATCACACTTTTGTCTGGTACAAAACTTGCATCTTCTTTTTCCCGTCCTACCTTCTGTCTATCGATCCCTTCCACTATTTCCTCAACCTGTTCTTCCCTGGGAAATTCCCACCTTTTCTGTGGTTTCTTCTTATCTATTTCTACACCTTGACTCTTTCTCTTCTATCGTCTTCTTCCCCTTCTATTTTCTACGGGTTCTGTTCTCCCCTTAAAGATTCCTTCTTTCCCCTTACTTTACTTCCCTCTTCTCTTTTCGTTATACCGAAAGACCCTTTTGCTCACCTCTCGTGTTGTCCATCTCAATAGTATGTCTTTGCCCATTAATTTTCACCAGTTCCCCCTCCTTCCTTTAATGTTCTTATTATGGATTTTATATGTGGTCTTCCATGTTCTCTTCATTTTTTACAACTCATAAAAATACCACTTTCCATCAAAATCGCGGGGCAGCCCCTTCCGCAGGGGGAGGGTGGTGGTGAGCATTCGCTTCCTCGCGACGTCGCCCTCCTCCCTATATCCCCCGATTTGTCACCTTATCCTCTTTCCTTTTTATCTTTTCCGTACCTTCACCCGACCGTCGGGTTCCGTTTGATTTCCGTTCCGTTTCATTGTTAATACCTTCATTTGGGATCTTTCTTCTTTCGACGTTACTATTGGGTGCTTTGTAATTTTGGTGTGGAGTTGGTCCGGTGGGGTTTGTCAAGCTGAAATATGGGTTGCAGAGGGTTCTTTGGGCTTCGGGTCACCACATTGTGATCTGCGCCTGTTCCGGGGATCTTTTTCCCCCGTTTACGGGGGTTGCGGGCAATTGGGGGTTTTTTAAGTGGTGGGGGGGAGTGGTATTACGCCTTAACTTAGGGGGGGGATTCACAGCTAGCCATTTCCTTCTTTTTCTTTTGCATCTTTTTTACCAGTAATTTATGTGGGGCGGAGTGTCTCTTTTCAATTCGGGGAATTAAACCTTTGGGTTTTTATTACTTTATCGGGGTGTGCTAAGGTGTTTTCAACTGGTGTATTTTGGGTTTGACCCCGGCTTCTGGGATTGATCTCCTTCCGTTCATTTTCGTTTGTGTATCCGGTGAGGAATCTGTTGCAGTATGGGGTCTTTTTTGGCTCGAGAGGGTGTTTCCAATCGCGCGTTCCTAATTCCAGACTGTTCAACAATCTCTTGGGGTCTGAACACATGGTTGTTTCGTTTCCTGGTCCGGCCCGCTGATCTTTTTCCTACAAATGAAAATGTCGGGGTACGGTTTTACCCACTCTTTTACTTTCTTACCACTGGGTAACCTCTTTTTCAGTCGGGGCAATTTCAAATTAACTAGTTATGACCCATTTGGGGTACTCCCGGGGCGGGCTACTTGGGCGCGCGGATAGGTGGGGCGAAGGATCGAGAGTTCACGAAACCGTCTGATGGTTTTAAGGGGGGGTCTATTTCTTTAGCTTTCCACCATGCGGACAGAAATTGGCAAATTTTTCCCTTTTTTCATCAAAATCAATTTTCCCAGGGGAATTCAACAACCGGGGGATTTGGTACAAATCAGGAGGGATTCAGGGGTTGTAAAAAAATTCCCACAGTGGGTGTATAGGATCACTTTATGGGAAGGAGGGGGGGGGGGGCACTCACAGGGGGACCAAAAAATAAGAAAGATCATTTGTACAATCTTCTGGGGTAAATTTAGGGGGCCGGGTGAAGGGGGGGGTGATCCGGTGAGCTATTCGGGGGGGGAGAGGGGGTACTAAAACTTGTGTATAATACAAATACACTACGCGAGCTATAATATTTTATCATGGCACAAAACACCTTTAATCCAATATGACAGTGTATCGGCTTTTGACATGTGTTGAGCGGAGTCATGACCTACTGTCCAACCGCATTGGGGCACTCGACATACACTGGCGTCGACATTATCAAGGCTGCTTATCACTTTCCCCGCATATCCCAAGTACCAACTTGACCAGCCGTGGGTTCCCGGGTCGCTTTGTAATGTACAGTTCCTCACTCCAGTAATACAACACGCTGATCGGTATTAATCCAATCAATATGCTGCGGTTGTTCAATAAATGGCCATTCGGGCGAGATTGAATGGGCCATGGTAGACTGAAGATTACCCAATTTTCTTCTGATTCCGTATGTATGCGTTTATTCAACAAGGCATCATCCTCTTCATTCCTCTGATTCTGGGGGTCCCAAATCTAGTCTTGGTAACTCACACTGTCTATCGTAGTCCCCACCCCTCAGAACGGTCACGTTATCTTCCAAAACCAAATGGGGGGACATGCGCCCGTAGTTATCTTAAGACTACGAGACATTTGGAATATAGGGCGAGGCGAGTCTAAAAGTCTTTTTGGTAATACTGCATTCATTTTCCCATTGCGCTCCGGGGGGGTGTACATTCAATATTGAGGACTTCGAACGTTTCGAACAATCTTATCACCTATTACTTGACATATTCCTCACATTTTGAATAACCTTTATGTTTCAAACAAGGGGGGGGGCAAACTTAACCCCAATCAGTTAGGTTGGGGTATTCGGGCGATTTATTTATCTGATGTCGGGACTACTCTCTTCAAGAACCATTCCACTTCGTAGTTAGGTGGAGGAGTTTTCGGGCTGGGGGGGAGGGCCTTAGCGACCAACTTATAGTCGGGTCGCGGGGAGAAGGGTCCTCACAAAGAATGGAATCCCTACTAGTTATCCCGACTATATACTACCACAAACTATATTCTTATATCTTCCGACCCGATCTATTCCATCCGCAATTTTGCAATTTGGTGATAACTGTTCCTAGTCAATCCCGGTATACCTTGGTGACTAATATTGCTTTATGTAGTTGTAAGAGCCTTATTTCACAATACTAATTTTCTTACCTTGGTATATTAATGCGGGTATTTTATTAGGCCATTAATAATGGATATACCACGGATTTGCACAAGTTCTGTAATTAAATAACCGCAAACCCTTCCATTCTTTCCTTTTTACTAAATATTCCTCATCCACCCTCAGGTAACCCTAAACCAACTAACAGTGCCCGTGCTACCCTTAACCGAATCGTTCGCATATTTCCCGCAGGAACCTAACAAACTTTCTTTAAACAAAAATCTGAAAATTAATAAATTCCTCCTATAATATTAACCGCATGGGTATCCTGTGTGTATCCTCGGGCTCTAATTCACCCTTGTTTTAAAAAACCAAGCCCCCCGATCTGCTAAATTTCGCACAAATCCCAAGACCCCCCTCAAGCACACCCTAAATTGAGTTATCTTCCAGAGGACTCTATGTACCACCTCTCCACCATACAGATATACCACTCCCTCCTCTCCACTTCCCCCCGCCCAATACTCCCCACCCTCCTGCATACCTACAGATCATACCCCCTACCAATTCCAAACCCCTTGCACAACCCCCAAACTATGACATACATCCCCCTTATAATTGGATCCAACATGACCCTGTCCCAACCCATCCCACAAACCCAGCCCAATAAATCAATATGATTCAACAGAATACCTAGCACACAACCCTTAACAGCCCATAGTTAAACTTTATGCATTTCTTCTCATACGCAATTCATTTTCAACCACCAACCTGACCCCTAGTTGCCCCCCCCCCACCTCAAACCTTGTCACCCCGTCACCACCACATTAACCCCCCCGTATCAACAGCTCCCCCTCCAGCGGTGGTATCTATATCACATCATAAAACAATAGCTACTATTAGCTTAACAAACCATCACAATTACCTGGATTCCAATTTCCTTTTCAATTATATATCTTTCATTATATTAAATTACACAATAACAATACCCTATATAACGCTTTCAGCCTTAATTGAGACAAAACTAGCTCCCACAATATCAAAACCAAATCAACAAGAAGAGTTTTTATATAACAAAATTACAAAACACCAAAACGTCCAACACTGATTGCTGTATCCCACCCCATATTACATAACGAATATGTAGAAACACCCACCCACAGACCTACCCAAAAGTACCCATCAAACAACAGGCCACCGCCGCCACCCCCCCCTCATTCTCAAAATCAAACTCCACCACCCCATGTTACCCCCATCTCTAGACCCATCTCTCACCTACTCCCCTAAGTTGAGAAAAACTTTCCCTCTCTTCCCACTCCCACTTCCTAAACTCAAACATTTACAGGCTGCTCCCGTCCCCCAATACACTCGCCCATCACTAAGTTTCCAACCGCTTGAAAAAAATCTCTTGTTTCCTAAACAAACAAAACAGATCTCAATTAGCCATTACCAAAACTAAAAAACCCCACCCCAAAAAAATCAAAACAAATAAAAGCGTTCCGCACCCCCCCCTTTTCCCCCCCCCCATACCACCCGTTACCCCAAAGCCACCCTCCGCGATAAAACGTTACAAAAATAAAAAGCTCCCACACCCCCCCCCTTGGTTTGGGTTCCCCACACCCGTTAGCTTCTTTCGGCCGGACGCCTTTGTTGGGTGTCTTCCCTTCCCCCCAGCCCCCTCCCCTCAAGCGGGCACGCGTCAAATGGGGATTAATTCCCCGTGTGGCGGGGGGGAATGGCCTATAAAATGATAAAAAAGAAATCTCTCTCATGTTTTATTTATAAAATGACAGTGGCCCCCACCCGCCCCACGCCCCCACCCCCCTACCCTCTCGTAAATGCGGGCGCCCCCCCCCGCCCCCCACCCACCTCCAACATTTAACACCTTTTTTCTCGGAAGAGACGGGACCCCCCCCCCACTAAAATTTGGTTTGTGATTGTGCCCCCGCGGCCAAAGGGCCGAAGATTATCAACATAAAAACTTAAAATACAAACAGTGAGCGGGCGCCTCTCAAAAATTTTTAATTCAGCGCCTTCCCTCACCCCCCCTCCCGCCCCCCCCCTCCCCCCCCCAATCTCTCTCATTATGCTTTTTAATAAATTTAAAAAAGCGCCCCCCCTCCCCCCCACCTCACGCCCCCACCCCCCCCCAAACCAGAACCCCCCACCCACCAAAGCGCTTCTGTCAAGCGGTTTTAAAAATAATCTCTCTTGAAAAAATAAAAAGCGCCCCGTTGGCGGGGGGTGTGTGTGGGGGATTGTTAGTTTGCGAGGAATTTGATTGGTACGGCGGGTGTAAAAGGAAGCAAAGGGATACTCCTAACAATACACCACGAAAGTAGGTAAAACCCACCCCGGTCTATAGAGCAGTCAACGATCACAAGGGGGCATATAGACTCTCTCGGCCACCCCAACCCCCCCCCCCGCCCCTCCCGCCCCCCCCATGGACCAAAAGGGTAAACCCCCCAAATAATAAACCCCCCCCTTCTGCATCTCCAACCCCCTTTCTCTGACCCCTCGCCCCCCCCCTGGCCCCGCTCTCCCCCCCCCCCATCGCCCCCCCCGCACCCCCCACACTGTCGAAGCACACAGCCGGACTACCCGGCCCCCCGCAACCCACACCCAGGCCAACCTCCCCCAACCCACTGGCCATTACCACCAGACCCCCTCCCCACCAAACCCCCCAACAAACCCACCAAACCACAAACTCCCACCAAACATAAAAACCACCGTAACCAACCAACACCACAAACCACAAAAACCCCAACAACCGACCATCCACCAACCAACCTCTCTCCTCAGCACGCCTGTCCTTCTTCTCTCTCAGGCCCGCACACAGAACGTTTGGACACAGGCCGTCTCTGCTCCCTCACACACTCCTCCATCATACACTTGAGGGGCGCACTGCCACTCATTACCACGAACTGACTACCCCATACCACAAGAACCAAAACAAAGTTATCTCCACCCCTCTACTGGCAGCAGTCTCTCTTCTGCCATATGGCACTGATCTCCTCAGATCTCTGTGCTATCCTCTAGCTACAACAACGGGGAACAACACAGTGATCTCTGGCAGCAGACCGCCGCCGTGGTTCTCACGTCATCCATCACGAGGTGAATTTTGTAACCGTTGCTGTCATTTGTGTATAGAACAGTAGAAATAGTCACGATAACCCGCCCCCACTCTTAGATATATGTATACAGGCAGACACATAACATGACAGAAGAGATAGATAGACAGGTGTAATATTCCAAATAACGGTTATCTGCTCATGAATTGTGGATGAACACGGGTTGTCACTTTTCCTGAGGAATTTCCCTTTTTTTCAAATGAGATGTCTATCTACTTAGGCTTGAATGTCAAAACATCATTTGCTCAGTTCTGCTATATGCTGCTACGTACCCCTATCCAAGTCAAGATTATTTTACCTAGTGTGTCAGCGAGGTTCTCCACAAGATATTATTGAGACTTTGTTTACATCATTTTCTATTTTTCAATATTTGTTGGGAATTTCTTGAGTTTAAAATAAACCTTTTTTGTTTTGTTAATGTTTAGTTTTTTTTTTTTTTTTTTTTGTCTTTCGTGTCAATCATTCTGCATCGTTGTATCATCCATTTTTTTCCCTCATTTATTTACAGTGCCCATTTGCTTTTTGGTCTGTTAACCTGTCTATATTTATCTGTGTCGGCCTGTTTTGACTGAGGCTGACTAAGGGGAATTCCCGAACGGTCCGAGTTTCGTAAACGTTAATATGTGAAACTGATTCCATACCGACATTAATTTCGATCAAGATATTACATTTCATACCATGTTATAGCAGCCTCCTTATTTATTTCTTACCGTATATATTCAGCCGTGGTGAATATTTTAAATGTGAGCAGTACATTCAGTGTATTAAAATCAGAATTTACAGTCAAAGTCAATCCACTTATGGCTCTGAAATATGGTATAGAGACAAAGATACAACAACCAAAAAACTACAAACTTCATAAATGGGTGCTTGCGTAGAATCGGAGATTGAACTGATATAACAAGATCACCAGCCGTGGAACGGATGACAAGTAACAAAACGAGAAGAAGGAGATGGAGGATGGATAGACACATATTGAGGAAACCTGTTGAAAGCAATACGATACTGTCCTTTGATAGGGAATACCCCAGTGCGTAAGACGTGCAGCATTGGCGGATCCAAGGGGGTGGCGACGGGGTGGGGGCGGTGGCGGAGGGCGGGGGGGGCGAACGCCTCTCCAAAGTGGACATTGAAAACGGTGAATTACAAATCAATTTTGAGTAATTCTCCTCCCCCCCCCCCCCCCCCCTTCTCCACTTGGGACTTACCTTTGAATGACTCCGGAATTATTTCCACCCTGTGCCCATAATTTTAATTCGTGATAGTCTAAAACAACGCTCAGAGAGTTGTGTTTGACATGGATGTCAAAACTGACCACGCTCTGCTTTTGTTATGGAGTCAAAAGAGTTAAATAGTAAAGTAATCGGTTAGGTCGACTAGCCAGACAACTAAAAACATAGTCTGCTACGGGACAATGGTAAAGTACCCCTCAAGTTACGAACGTAGTTGCCCGTAAATAGATAATAGAACATGAGACAACAATTAAAATAAATGGGAAGTACACGAAAAACAAAACTAAAGCGACGGCAACGGCAATCATGTGACGCTGAACAATAGTTATGGTTGACGTCTATAGCACATTGGTGATATGAAGAGGAGATAATTATGATGAAGTACATACCTTATGGAGCGTCCGATTACCGATGGTTACAGCGCTGATCACAGGTCGCGGCAAAGAATGCCGTTTTCGAGAATCATGGTAACCGACACGCACCAGTACTACCCCCATTAAATGGGTACCTGACTCTGTACATTTGATTTAGAGAAGGAAAAGTCCCGTAGGAAGGTAGCAGATCACAAGCCCACCAGGATCGATGCTTGGACCCTAGTAATGAGTCACTAACACTATCACCTCCCTTTAACGGCGGCAGTTACTGCTATGGGATTACTTTTATTGTTTTAGCCTTACCTTTATTTGTTGAAGCTAAAATTTAACCGTAGACGAAAGACTTGTTTTCGCATCCTGACTTGTTTCGCTATACTGAACTGACAAGTTTTCGCTATACAGTAAGACATGTTGCAATAACGATTGCTTCTTTCGTAAGTCACAGAAATACTTCTATTGGTGAACGTATAGTCTGCTGAAAATCAACACGGAAGCCCCCACGCTTAATGGGCTCTAGCTGGCATGTAGGGTCCATGTAGGTATAAATTGCGTGTATGAACATGAATTTGTATTTGGTATGCATGTCTTAATATGAAACAAACGTAAGACCTAGTTTAAGTTGCGAAATACATGCATTATCCTTACATAGTTCTTGAGATACTGTAAAAACATTCAAGAAGACAACAGAAGAACAGAAATAGAAAGAGGTTAACGGAGGACTTAGGAAAGACTGAGCGATGGCAACATGACAGTAAGGACTTGGCTTTAGTATGGTTTGATGGCCTTATTATTCTTCTGGACACAGAAGGGTAAGAACGCTCGTATAAATGCAATTAAAAACACAAAAACAAAAAAGCAAGATATAAATTTTTCGAGCTAATGAATGTAGTCTAATGTTTGATAGCGTACGTCTGGCGAGATCTTGAAGATGGTATTACGATTTTTTAATGTTGGTAGAAAGTGGATGAAACAGTGAAAAATAAAAATACATGTAACGTATTATAACTTTTGTCAGGTGCAGTCTGTGCAGGCTGTGAATTGCCATAGAAACCATGGGGAGCACTCGATAGTTGGTGCTAATATGTCCTGCAAAAACTTTTAATATTTATGTCAGGTGTTCAAGTGTAAGGTGAAGATAGACGGACCCAGTTGAGAGAGCTTTAGCCAGGTACCTGTTGTGATTAAACTTTTTGTTAGAGAAGCCAATTGATATTGGTGAGTGATGTAATGGAGTTGTAGAGTTGTGAATTTTTGGTTGTGAGAAACATTAATCATCGATTGCGAGAGAGATGTATCCTAAATTGCGAAGTGACGTAGTCTGGTTGTATAAGTGACGGAAGTCCACCGTGAGATGAACGTCGTCTGGTTTTTTGTGACTGACGTAGCCCTCCCTGTGAGTGAAGACTGGTTGTGAGTGATGTAAGCCTTTAGATGAGTGAAGTTGTCTGGGTAGTGAAGTGACGTCATCTGATTGTGTTGTGATGTAGCCTCCCAGCCTCCATGTGAGTGACAAAATCTCCATGTGAGAGACGTCGTCTGGTTGTGAGTGTCGTAGTCTCTCAAGTGACAGACGTCACCTGTGTGTGAATAACGTCTTCTTCATGTTAGTGACGGCGTCTAAGTTTGTGAGTGACGGTTTTGTCTCCATTTTAAATGACGTCAACTATTTTATGCGTGGCGTAGACGCCATACGAATGATGTCGAATGGTTTGTAAGTTACGTCATCTGATTGTGAGGCGAAGTAACGAAGTCCTTGGTTGTGAGCGAAGTAACTTGGTTGGGAGCGAAGAATCCGATTGTGAGGGAAGTATAATGATATGTCAGAAATGTCACTGGTTTTAGCTTATGAAGTCTTCATTTCCGTGGCGTCGTCTGTATGTGAGTGACATAGTTTCCATGCGAGTGGCGCTTCTGTTTGTGAGTGGCATCATATGATTGACAGCGCAGTTTTTGGTTTGGGAGTGAACAGTGAGAGATAGCGAGGGGAGTACCGGATTTTGAATGAAGTCATCTGGTTGTGAGTTGAAGTAATTTGGGGTTGTGAATGAAGTCATGTGGTCGTGAGTGAAGTCATTTGGTCGTGAGTGAAGTCATTTGGTCATGAGTGAAGTCATTTGGTCGTCGTGAGTGAAGTCCATTTGGTGTGTGAGTGAAGTCAGTGAGTTGTGATTGAAGAAGCTGATTTGAATGGCTATCTGGTTCCATGTCGTCCTGGTTGTGAATGAGGTTGTCTGGTTGTAAATGACGTCCCGTCTAGAGTGTTGCTGAAAGCCAATCTGGTTGTGAGAGTCAAGTCGTCTGACTGTGAGTCAGGTCAACTGACTGAAAGTGGACATCTCGTTGTGAATAAAGCCAAGTGATAATAGTTTCAAATCACATCACTTAGTTGTGAATGAAGTCATATGAATGTGTCTGAACTCACCTGTTTGTGATTTGTCATCTGGATTTGATAGACTTCGTCTGATTAGAGTGACTTCGTCTGGCTGTGACTGACGTCGTCTGTTGTGGAGTGACGTCGTGTTGGTTATGAGATACGTCCAATTTTGTTGTGAGTGACGTTATCGTGGGTGTAGAATGTATCGCCTGAGTTGTGTAGTGACGTCCATATTTTTGATGAGTGATTTTCCTTTGCGCACCTATCGGAAGTCCATGCATTATTCTAATGTAGCAAGTCCCCTGTGCTGCGAAACCAAAGCAACCCAGCATACCCTGCACGCAAGCATCCAACATGTCTTATTACAGCTGATAAGTTATGTGCCGATTTGTTTTGCATGCGCAAGAATGCCACCCCCATGCACAGCCTGGTAATTAGTTCGCCCTGAGAATGAGGAGTTTATCTATGAAACAAGAATAACAAATGATGAGAGAGAAAATAAAACAATAGAAGCTTTAACACTTTTTCAATAGCTTTAGATACTCATGATTAATATTCTAAAATTTACATTTCACAGTGCAACGAATGGGAGGAGTCTGGGAGTTATAAGGCCGACGCACATATATCCTCTTCCCACAATTAAGGAACTATGTGCATACACATGCAACGTAGAATCGACGATCCTGGAACTTGTGATAAAGGGCCCGACACGTTTTAATTCTTGACTTCATATCTTCATAATAACCTGCCAATAGGTTTATGACTTCAACGATTTCGCGTATATTATATTTAACGAACTTCCTATCAAAGTCTTCGATAATTGTATTTTAAATCCTTAAATCTACTTCTTCTCGTTTTTAACTTTCATTATCTACTTTTTTCCTTTGCATTTCCTTTACGTGTAGCATGGACAAACTGCTGCAAAGCTGGCCCACGAGTGAACTTGCGAAACTAATAAATCAACATCGTCTTGGCAGCAGTGGATCTGTGACAATCAGTTTAGATGATTAGGGTACTTGTCCTATCATTTATACATTCATTCCATTAGCTCCCCAAGGGGTATTGCTTTCAACAAACAGTGCCAGTCTTTCTATCCCGTGCATTATGCTCAGTCGTCTATGTATTTTATACTCTGTCTCTAAGTTTTCTTCTCCGATTGTCCATTGGGCTCTTTCTGCCTCTCTGTAAAGCAGAGTTGCCTATCAGGTTGTTGTTGTTGTTGTTTTTTTATTGAAAAGCGGTGCTTGGGCACGCTCTCTTCGCCCAACGTCATGTAGTGGTATATATGCATGTTTTTCCGCAATGTTGTCTATCAGAAACTTGACTATTGTTCGAGTGAGGGATTTTTAAAAAAAACCCTGCCCCTCATCAACAAACAATTTGTCCACAATCAAGTAACAGAGCCGTTCATCTCATCCCTCGTCAGCTCCCAGGAACATAGGCCTTCCAGCAACACAGCGTAAGACCTGGGCAAGTCACGAACCATTGCTCAAAGGACTTTCCCTGTCTTCTGTATTCTCTTTCCCTCCCGGCGTTACCTGAGGTCTCTCTCCCATCGTCTGGAGATTCCAGCAACTAAGATACTAACATGTAATGCTATAAATAGCCTTTTAGTTCTCAGTGTGTGGCCATATCCACATCGTCAAGTCCCATCTTCTCATGTGTGCTCGCTGGCACTGTCTTGCGTCTGTGCATCCCCAACGGTGGTCTTGTCCTACTATTTGAAATTCATTCTGGGAAACCCAAAGATGCAGGCAATAGAGATTTGTGCAGTCAGCCGACCCATAGCTTGACTGCTGTTCTCAGGTCAAGCGACCAGAGCTGACAAAGACCCCACTCCACCTCCACGTGTGGTCCTGGAAACAACTGCATCGACTGCGTCTGGCTGAGAGAATAGATCCGAAGAGGAATGTGCAAACCCTGTCCCCAAAAAATTCCGTGCTGAAGTCGATGTGTCGGCCGAACGACGCAGATACGCAGACACTCGGAGTAAACAGCACGACACAAAAACGCAAGCCCAACGTCCTTTTCAGGACAACGAGGAAAAAGAAGAATTCTTCTAATTCCTGGCAAGGCTCATTTTTAAAGTCATGTAAATACCTGGCTCATTGTTTTTGTTGTGCTCTCAAAATATCTGAGTTTTACGATAAAACGTACTTGTCATTATGACAACCAAGGAATGCTATAGACCGAATGAACTAGGCCAGGATGAAACAGCCCGATGAAGGAGATAGATTCTAGGCGCACTCTCTTCAAACCTCTACACCTCACGGTAGAAGGGGCACTGACAAAGAAAAGAGTAAGATGCTATAAGACTTTTAGAAAATAGATCTTGCGTATAATGAAGGATGGAAAGTGGTATGTATGAGATCTCTAATGTGGAGTTTGCATCTATTTAGCGAGGCGCAACCAGTATCAACCTATCCACGGCGTCCTTGGTTATATTCTAGAGTCTTAGTTCCTATTGACAAAGTTAAGTCAGTTGCCATCCCGCCTAGGTTGGCCTCTCAAGTAGCAGCAACAACCTGTCCACGAGTTCGCTCGGCTCGGAGGGGCCATGCCGTTCGTGTCGGGAACACAAGAAACTCTTATTCAGAGCTTGTGCATCTCAGTCCTCCACCGTTCTCCCACCGAGGTTGTCTTTGTCTGCTCTCTTTCGGCCGTCCTTTTTGGGTGCATAGCATAACAGTTCTGGTGAATGGGTCAGGTGTCCCTTCTGAGGATATGGCCAATTCAACCGCTGGTGCATATTTGGGTCGCAAGACAAATGCTACAAGAACCTTGCAGGACTGATATTTGCATTATGGAACAGATGACAAGAACAGAACCACGGGATCCCGAACGGTCACACCGCCGGCAGCCTCTCCAGATGGGAAAAGATATGAGAAAAGACACTGGAGATATGATAAGGAGCACACACGTGAGAGATGCAACCTGTTAGTAAGCATACAGGTCAGCATCCATTATACTTGGCCACACCACGAAAGAACGGTAGAGAGAGACTCTAAGAAAACCCGGGAGCTTTATACAGACATAAACGGTGATAAAGAGACATGGAATCACCTTAAGCTGAATGCGCACAGACAGGACGACTTAGCATAGAGTTAGTATCAAGGCTAAGTAAGCCAATGGGGGAGTTGAAAGCAAAAAGAAGAAGAAGTCTGGACATCAGTGGTTCAGCATGATTTCTTATTAGCATTCTATAGATTATCCAGATGCAGAGAATTCTACTCTTGCCCTTCTGTAATTATCTTCTATTTAATACCACTGCCTGTTTTCTTTCCAACATGAGTCGTCTATAGCTGCCACACCAAGAGAAAAAAAAAGTTGGAGAGCAGTAAGTATAGGAAGACATACTGATTTCTTAAGCCCGAAGCCGACACAACAATTATAATTACGACGAAACATTATAAATCCCTACGAGGCGCGCAAATTAAACTCTACAACAGATGTTTGGCTAATAATAGAATCTCGCAAGAAAATATGTATAAACAAATTTAACTTATTGTAAGTTCCTAGTAAACTGGCTTTCAAATGGTGGGTATGTGGTTCTAATCATACTCTGGACAGCATGTCTGTGATGCGCTTGATGTTGAATCAAGAGATAGTCGGAATCTTCAGGTGTCTCTTGAATTGGAGAAAAAAGTAGTATGCGTCCTAGAACATGCTCTAGTCGTCACCCAAATAAGATGTCAGGCATTGGTGTGGAAAGAGGGAGTGGGGCCCCTCACAAATTTGTGACAAGTTAGTGTGACGGAAAAGGAAGAAAGGGGGAGGGAGGGTGAGTTTTGAATAACGATGTACATACAGAGACAACACAAAACAGTGCGGATCATCTATCATTTCCTACATAAAAATTGTTTACCAAACTAACCCTCCCTCAGCCTTACCACGACCTTAATCGTCCATCACAACATTGTCAATACAAAATGAGACACCCCCCCCCGCCCCCGCCCCCCACCACACCCGCCACCCAGAAAAAACTAAATCGATTTACCCATAGCAAAATTCAGCACGAAATAAAACACCGTTCTGCTAAACATCTGTGCCTATTATTGTCCGGAAATTTAAAAAAATAAAATGTATATTATTTAGGAAAAAGTTATCAGGAAATGCTAAAAAAAAAACTAACTGGACTGTCCTCAGGAGCGAATTGATAAACATACAACACATATCAATAATCCCCCATCCATCAAGTTGGATCACCCATGTACTTCACCAACTAACACTACAAAACTAAAATATCCTATCAACTCCCATGCAACTCATGGCAAACGACAGCTTTAAGAGACTTACTGACCAACTTACCCTCCCCTAATGACATCCCCATTCCAGTACAAAACCTCCACTCCCAGGTTCCAACCTCCATGGGGTATGTACTCCCTGTCCTTTCGAACAATATCTTTCTCCCTACCTCTTTTCCCCTTTCTATCAATCATCACTATTTCTCTTTACATTTTCTCCATCTAAGGACAAGGGTTCTACGATCATCTGGGTTCTGCAACTGACTTCACTCTGTTAGGGGGCGGGGGGGTCCCAGCACAGATTCAATCCTTGTGTTCTCCCCCCTGGAAGGGGGGGGGTAGGAGGTGGGGGGACGGGTCTGGGGAGGAGGGGGCGGCGAAAAAACCCAAATATTCTTTAAAAGAAAGAGGATGATCCCCACCATTGAAGCAATGTACAAAGCCAAGAGGTTCTCAACCAGATAGGCTTCCAGATACTAAGGTCGACCAGTGTAATGAGATGGGGGACATTACACCACAATTCCACCTAAATGACAGGATGATACTTCATGAAATACAGACAACTACACATCACATACCCCCTCATCTGTACCATTCAATGTGCACGGGCAGATAGGAGGAGAACATTTTTCGTTAGCAACATTACCATGCTGCACACACATTACGGTCTTCAGCACCCCCGCCAATCCTCCGCACTAATACAAACTCCCTCAGCACCGGCCGGTAAGCCTTAGACCAACAACCTTGCCAGTCCAGGTACACACTGTCCTGACATCCAATATAAATACAAAAAATAAAAAATAAAACTAACATAACCACCTCCCCACATACCCAAAAATAATTAAAAAATCCAAACAAAAAACGTCCTACAACAAAATTATAGAATAAAATAAAAACATCAAAAAAAAAATTTTATAATAACAACACCCACATAACATAATTTATAAACATAAATATAAAACAAAACGAGATAAACCCCCACCCCACAAAATCCAACTACATTAAGAAAAAAATATCAATTTACTTCCACGAAAACAAATACTAAATACGCAACAGTATCAAACGTTTTAGTTACTCCATTTAATACAAAGATAAACCTAACAAATAATACCAAAATGTAATGTTAAACCCAAGATATCTAAACCCATAAAAACTTATCTACAATTAAATTCCACACAACCAGGGCCCCCCCCGCCCTTCACGCCACCAATTAATGCGCCACCCACCCTCTCACCCCCCCCCCCCTGAACCCCCCACCCCCCCCAAGCCCCCCCCCCCCCCCTAAATCCCCCAACACCCCAACTTTTCCCCTCCCCCTGCAAGTGTGTCACCCCTCCTTACCAGCACCTCCACAACCACTCCAACCACCACCCCCCCCCCCCCCCCCCCCACTCATCCACCTTACACCACCATAGTCTTTCAAACTTTTCTCAGACTACGAACGCTCTACGCCTCACAACCTAGTTTGTAATCAACACCGCACGCCCCAAAAACCAGCTAATGTAACTAACTGTACCATTACCACAACAACCATCACATCAACCAACGAAACAAACATTTTTTAAACCCTATTATTTTCATTATTCTCCAACAAAAAAATTAAAATTTATAACTACCCTTTATCCTTTACTTTATTTTTGAATAAAAACAACCGTCAAAACCTATTCTCTTTCTTATTTTTTTCTTTTTTTTTTCATTTTTTTAACTTTTTTTATTTTCTTTCTTTTTCTATTCTTTATCTTTTTTTTTTTTTTTATTTTTTCTTTTTTTCTTTTCCCTTTTTTTTTTGTTTTTCTTTTTTCCCTATTATTTATATTAAGACATTTAGTAAAAAAACATCAACAACCTTAAAAGAAAAACTTTGATAACAACTATTACACTTATCATTAGTTAATAACAAAACCGTCAACAAACGAAACCCCAGTCTACCGAGTCCACAACATCCTCCAACCCTAAAACTTACACAACAAAACTCAAAATACCCTATAATCAACAACATCACTCAAAACCCCAAAACCGTGAAAAATCCAACGATACAACCCTAAGTTAATCAAAAACCATTCCAACCCACCACCAGTTAAATCAAAACATCCTCAGAAAAACCAAAACGGTTAACCCTCCCTAACAACAAACTCAACAACCCTAGTAAAATCAACAAAATCCCCAACAAAACCCTACGTTAATCAACAACATCCTCAAATACCCCACAATCAACAATCCCTGCCTCCATCACCCCCCCCCGCTCCCCCCCCTTCCCCCCCACCTGGATGCACTCATAACTCACCAGCCTCAATACTCAAACTAGCACGAACCGAACCCTCTCATGCCATTACTAGCCCTCTTGTCGCCCAAAAAATTAGCGGTAAGGAATCGGAGGGGTGTGGTAAAAACACCACCGTTTTAACCTAAAAAAAAACACGCGAAAGGTAAAAAAACCATTCAATGAGCTACAAAGGCAGTATCGTATCACGGAGGTTGGCACCTTAGAAATGAGGTCCAGGCTACCCCCGCCTAATTAGGTAAAGCTAAGAATGAGTCCACAAAGCAGTCACAACGCAAAACCAGGGCAATTAACCCCCCCACTTGAATCCCTGCATCCTCGCTCCGCGATCTAGGGCAGCTTACACCCAGGCTACCACTGGCCCATCTCAAAAAAACGCTCCCTAAAGTGACGAGCGTTTCGCAATATTCCACCCCACCCCACCAATTACCCCCCCCCGCCCCATTTAACCTCGCCACTCCCCATCAGTCACCCCACCAGCACTGACCCATGATCCTCCCCGTCCTCAACTTCCAACCACCACACATCACACCATAATCCAACCACCCACACCTCGCCCTACACACAAACCCCTACCCAGGGGACACCACTCCCTCCCACCCACGCACGCACCAACACTCCAAAAACAGTCAACTAAATTGGACAAATGGGACAGCTAACACCCCACCCACATCTGTCCCCAACCCCTCCCCCTCCCCCCCCCAAAGTTGCCACTAACCAATATACACAACTTTCCACACCGACACGACAACCCCAACTTCCCCACCCCGCCCACAGGTACCCCAACCTTCCATGTCCTACACATATGATAAACGTCCGCCCTTCGCACCTGTCGCACCCCACATGTCACCAGACCATCCTCGTCAACTTGGGTCGTCACAACAAAAATGACAAACACACCCTCTACCCAATCCAGGGCCTACTAAAACAACAGCTACGTCCCCAAAATAACCCCCAATTTGTCACGTCTCTCAAAATACAATTTCCCTCTTCCTCAAATCACAAATGTTAAACCTATCCCACCATGAACCCCTCGAAAAAATAAAAAACACAAACAATCACCAACACTCTAAAATACTGGACCACTATGACATCAAACCAATATCGTTTCCAAAATAGTCCCCCCCCCCCACCCTTCCCAACCCTCCCCTCCTCTTCCTCACATTGATCCCTCGTCACCCATCCCAAAAACCCCAATGTCGCTTCTTCCCACATCCCTCAAAACGTCCATTGGGTGGCCCCACCCTCCACAAACATCCCTCCTCCGGGTTGATGACGAGAAATTTCCCGAATCCACCATCCCCACTCCCCTCTGTCCTTCCCCACCCCACCGTCCACCACCCCCACCCCCCCTCTCCCCCCCCCCCCCCCCCCCCCCCCCCCCCCCCCTCCCCAAACTCCTCTCCCCTTTCTCCCACCCCACATCCCTCCCAAAAAACTCCCTTCACCAACCCAACCACCCCGGCGATACCCCCGACACCCCCACCCACACTACTAGATGTTAATTGCTTTATTAATGCAATTAGTTTGGATATCTGTGTGGAGTTGTAGAGGGCGTATACAGTCCTGATTAGCTACTAAATGGGACCCCTCCAAGGATAGCGAAATAGCGAAATTGTAATGTATTGACTTATATATAGGATAGGTTGGGGAGTGGGGTGAGTTGGACGAATCATATAGGGATCAGCTGGGGTGCGTGGGGATAGATTTTAGAATAAGATTATAGTGGGGCGGGGATCTTGGTGGATGGAAAAGAGTAGGGAGGGGGGGGGGGGGGAGGGCGTTAACTCGCGTATTTATCCTTTTTTCTGGGTTTTTTTTGTTGGGTTTATACTCGATTTCGTTCTAAGGAAGTGTATTACTCCACGATTTCGGTAGGCTAAGATGGGGGGGGGTAATACATAATTGCTTGTGGCTTGTGGCCGGTCCTCCTCACAACCCCTTCCACCTTCGTCCACTAAATGTGCGCTTGTTTAACCCACCCACCCCCTAGCTGATGTCCGCCCCACCCCCCCACCCCATATTTCCCCCCTAATCTAGTTCTATAACTCCCCCCCCTCCAACCCCTCCACCCCTCGACCCTCCCCCCCGGGGATGTCCACCCCCCCCCCCAGGGGGGTTTGGGGGTCCCACTCCACCCTGGTCCGTCCGATGTGCCCTTGTCCTCCCTACACTCCCCCTCCCCCCCCCTAAAGAAATAACAACCCCTTCACAACGGAAAATCCCGTCCCCACGTTTGGTCCTCCCCATCACCCGTCCCAGCCCCCTGTCCACCCCCCCCCACGCCCCCTCCCATGCCCAACCCCCCTCCCCGGGTAGTGGGGTGGGGGGTCCTCAACCACCCGCCTGGGGGGATGTCCCCCCCTTCAAAAAAAACCTCGGGTGCTCACCCACTCCCTCAACCTCACCCCCCCCAGACTCCCCCCCCACCCCCCACCCCCCCCCCTCCCCGTCCCAATTCCCTCCCACCCCTCTTCTACTCGTCCCCTCACCTCCCCCTCCAAAACATGCCCCCTGCCATGCCATCCAACCCCCCCCCCCACCGAAAACCCCTATAAAAACCTAAGAAAAACTGACCCCCCCAACACAAAACAAAATGTTAACTAAACCGGTTGGGCGCTCCCAACCTCACGTCTCTCCCCCCTGTCCTCAACCAGCCCCTATGTCCCCCAAAATCCATCACACCCTATGTCCTCCCCGGTCCCTCCCCCCCCTCCCCTCCCCCGACACCTTCCGGTATCCCTCTCCCCCCACCCCCCCCTCCCCCCACCGAAAACCCCCCCCCACTCCCCCCCGCCCCCCCCCCTCCCCCAAACCTCCCGGGGGGCCATCTCCTCCTCAAACCCTAACCTCCCCTACCCGTTAAATTCAATTTCAAATACTCAAATCCTCTCCCCTACCTACGCAGCAAACATTGTACCAATGCCTGTTCAAATAGTACAAACACGCGAGATCCCGGAAATTAGACTTATCACCTCCGTACCCCCAGGATGATATGTCCTTCCACCTCCCATCCACCTCCTTCCTAGCAAACCTCTGACTAGTCCTGGTTCACTACGGGCCTTACACCATCCTACCGACTCTTTCCTGTCGTCATGGCTCCATCGTTTGTCACTCCCCTAGCACCAACTCCAACTAATGGGATGTACCTTCCTGAACAATTTCCTCTGTTAAACTTTGCTTATATTTTTGTTCACATATTCTGCCACCCCTATCTCCTCCCCCCCATAGAAATCCTGTCCTGCACCGTGGTTGCAGTCCCGATATAGGTCAACCATCAAAAGCTCTATCCTGCGTGTCACCTCCATCCCAGTGCCTAGACCGCCGGGTCCTCGACCCTCGTCCGACGCAACAGTCAACACCTAAAACCCCTCCCCCCAACACACTAGTCACGTGTCTAGAGGTTTCAACACACCCCCCATGACCCTCCTAACACTAAGAGTGCAGATTCGATTGTCTTATTTCATAAAAAAACATACCTTATAAGGAACATTGACATAAATGTACTCTCTATTATAAAATAGGGGAGTGTTATGGCATGCGATATCCAACTAATTTGCTATCTAAATATTGAGAGGGGACGGGTCAGCACATATCCAGGGGGACCCTACTGGGGAAATACATTTTGTAGATATAATGCAGTTACTAAAATAACATTGGTATGTGAACAAATTCGGACTTTAAATTTAAAAAAAAAACAACGAAACATAAAAAAAACTCGACAATATCCCCATGGGACATCCGGAGCGGGGTCTCGCGGAATCTGAGGCACTACTAATATAGTGGGGTAGTACCAGATAAATCCAACGTACAGTCCCCTGTGGTCTGATAAGACCTCACCGCAGCTAGATCACACATGTTTAGGTCAGCGGGAACTTGCATTCTACAGGGGACACAGGGCGCAGGTTGTAGTCAGCCAGAAACCCGTGACGTACGGGATAGATACCACAGATACCAGTGATACTCAAATCTAATGCGCCCCATAGGTGCGTACAATATGCAATCAGCTTTTGGACCTCAACGAGCAAGCACTCAAACTCTGACGGATGTCACGGGGCTGCATAACAACGTCTAGTCTGTCACATTCAAGGCACTCCCACCCACACCGCCCAACCACAAACTACTCCCACGCCACTCTTTCGAACATTGAATGGGATAACAGACCGCGCTGTCCTTCTGTCAACCTCAGTCTCTCGTCTCAACAACTCCGGGGGCAACCTCCACTTGCCACCCACGGTAACACAGAGAACACTAAAACCACCCAAATACTGTCAATAGTAGGGAGCACCACCGGTTGTAGGACCCCTAACCACCATAAGCTACCCCACCCCAAAAATCGATAAAAGCAAAGACACAAAACACAACCATAAAAAAAAACAACCACATACTTCTGTCAAAAACTAAAAAACTCTCAAACAACACTTCTTAACGTTCAAAAAACTGTCACAAAACGTCTTCAACAACAAGAACAAAAAATCATTGCGTGTTCAAAACTCTTAAAAAAAAAAACTAAAGACTGTCAAAAATAAAAAACTTCACCAACTACTTACAAAAAAAACTAACAAAGCACCCAAACGCCGCACTTCAACAAAAGCTGACAAAAAACTCAAAGGAACAACTGAAAAATAAAAACTAGACATCCAAAAAACGTCGCAAACAAGGCCATAAACAACCGCCACAAAAACAATATAAAACACCCTCAAAGAGAACAAAAAACAAATGTAAAAAACACACCAACCATGAACAAACACACACCCCCATAAAAACCAACTACCCACACAATCACGGAAGACAAACAAACCAAAAACCACAAAAAACCCTACAACTCAACACTCCACCACCACTACTGCAACTGCAAACTGCAAAAAATATAGTCCCTTCTGCAAAATGCAACTGGCACACAAACACAAAAAAAAACAAACGTCTTTGTCAGGAGTGTAAGTAGGTAACGAGATTTCTTCAACCTGAACACCATGCACGTATGTGATAAGTGTGGGCCATGGACAATTAGTAAACAAGAGGGCCAACGCAGCTTGTCCACCCACACGCGGTGCCGCGGAGACCACAGCGTAGCGCAGAGGAAAAACCGACAAAGAAAAAGAAAAAGCAAGCACGACTGGGAGAAACCCCCCAAGCAGAAAACAGAAAAGAAAACCTGTGGCCCCCCGCCCCACCACCCGCCCCCGCATCCCCCCCCCGCCCCAGATTCCCCCCCCCACTCCCCCCAAGCCCCCCCCCCGCTACGCCTTCCCCCCGCCCCCCCCCCCCCCGAGACTCCCCCCCGTCCACCCCACCCCGCCCCCCCCCCGCCCGCCGGCCCAGTCCGCCCCCGCTCGCTGGGGACCAACTCCGTTCGCGCGGGCTCACGCTCCCGCCAGCGACGACTGAGCGCGCACCGCGAGGACCCGCCCACACAACATGGCCCCCCCCCCCCCTCACCAGAGGTCCACCCCCAGCTTGCTGTGCCGGAACGCTAGCTTCCAACACAACACCCACAAGCGGCGAAAGACAGACCCCCCCCCCCACCACCCCCCCCCAACCACCCACGCCTGCACCCCACCAGCCCCCACCCAGGGCACCCCCCCAGCGAACGTGGGACCACAACCCACCACACCAACAGACTACAAACACACCGACCACCTCACCGCCCCAGTACCCCCGAACCCACCCACCTCCGCCCGGCCCATCCCCCCCCACACGCCTTGACAACTCACACAGCACCCTTGTCCCCCACCCCCGCCCCACATACCATCGGCTCGCCCCACGTGCGAACCCCCCCCCCCGCCCACCCCCAGCGTCGCCCCGTGGATGTATACCATATACAACACACCGACGCCATTGACCCCCCCCCGAAACCCACCAAAAGTGACCCCCACGATCCTAACCCCACCTCCATTATTAAGACCCGATGCCCCTCCCGGGTCCCCCCACCAGTATCCCCTGCTCTTCCAAACACTACAAAAACTCTACACAACAATCAGAAACCAAGCAACAACAGACCCTACTTAAACGACACAATAGTCCGGCATAACCGTAATCCCCACCACGGGGCGCGGGGGGCCTGTGCCCCCCAACCCCCGCACCCGCCCCCGACGCCACCTCCCCACCCGCGCCCCGGGCAGGCGCGGCGCCCCCCACCCCTAAATCTCTACAGCCTGTAACTCCGATATCTCACACGAGGATGCTCTGCCGGCCAGCTGAAACGTCGCAAAAAAAAAAACCACAAAAAGCCAGACAACGAAACCCGAGACACAGAACCAAACCCCCACGC
>JAMPIV010017192.1:0-15000 GCA_024509875.1 Oreohelix idahoensis
GATAGTGCCATTTGAATTCAGATAAGATTAACAGCTTGCTTTTGAAATGACCAAATGTAATGACCTGGTAATGCAATTGTAGTCATATCAAGCATGAAGTATCTGCATGTTTGGTTGCAGTTTATATGATGTGAAAAGTCTGTACAAACAGTGTGTGAAGGAATGATTAAAGGAACACAAGAAAGAGGTAAACCAAGAAGCAAGTACTAGCTTAGGCATGCAAAGACATGAAACGTTTATTACAAAAAACACACATACATATATTTACTACCACCTAGTACCTAGAAAATTGAAAGGCAGAACAAGTTGAAATACCTTGGAGTAACATTCGATCGTGGGCTATCATATAAGCACCATGTTGATCACATCATACAGAAATGCAGGAGAGGTCTGACAGCCCTAAAAACAATCTGCAGTGCACCTGGAGCAGAGACTACTGTTTCATCAGCTGGTCTTGTCTGTAATCGAGTATGGACTGGGAATACTCACGCTGTCAATATCACAATGTGGACGACTGGAACGCATTCAAAAATAATGGATGCATATTGTCTTGGACTGCACGCGAGATACCCCTACTGTGATGATGCGGCACATGCTTGGATTGCTGTCAATTAGATCCAGATATACGATGGCTCAGGTAAAAGCATAAATGCGTGTAACCACAGACACAACGCATCCCTGCATGGGAACTTAGCTGACATCAAAGGAGTGAGAATAAAGAGGGGGATGTCATGGATGGCTCAGGCAGAGGAGACTATTAGACAGGTGACCCCAGTTGAAAATATATTCAAGGGAGAAGAGTGGAGTAAGTCAGATGAGAGCTGGATAAACTACCAGCAAGTCATCATCAGCCTTGATAGAGAATGCAGAACTTGGGCCAATGGGAGAACAGAGCTGGAAATTGATCAGCTTATAAATGATAATGCTGGGGATGATGATGCCATTGTGTACACTGCTGGCTGTTTAATCTGTGGTAATAAATGCAGGGTGGGGTTTCTCTGCTAGAGTAAAGGGCAGAACCGTTGGTGAACATAGCAGGGTTTACATGATAACAACCTCCAGCATGAGAATGAAGACATATTAACAAAGGCAGTTGTTGTATCAGACTCACAATCCATGCTTCGAAAGGTCCAAAATGGTTGGCTTCAACATGAATGGAAAACCTCCATAGAAGCATCGAATCTTCAAGAACTGATATGGATCTACTGTCCTGGTCATGCCGGGGTACGTGGCAATGAAAGCGCTGACAGACTAGCTTCAAGAGCACCCATAAAAGGTGTACTGGCTGTCACGTGGGTTTTGATCATTAAATTGCCTACATCTTCTTCCTATTCTCTCACCCGCATCCTTTTATTTTATTATCTTTCCGTACTTGTTTTTCCTGTATTTTTCGCATCACTCGTTGCGAAAAATATATTTCTTTCCCATCATCGTTTTTCTTTCTCATACTGACTAGTAACCTTATTGCATCAGATGTCAGTCGCGCAGATAGCTGTGAATATACGGTTCTCGCCAGACATACGTCTGCAGTTTCCCCGGTCAGAGCGCGGCCCGACCAGATTTCTGGGCCTGGGGTGTGAGAAATTCGTTTCGCTGGACATAGAGCAGACTTTTGGTCTACCATTTTTCACCTGTCACTAGCTTAAGGTGTCAAACCCGGCATCTGTACGACGCAGTTGTAGACGGTTGTCTGAGATTTGCAACTGACACGCGCTTTTCCCGGTCAGTTTGTCAACGCAGGTGCGTAATCGCCCGGTGGCAGTTACGACACGCCTCTAAGTATAACGTAGCTGTTATGAGAAGGGGGAGAGATCGGCGCGGGGGAGATAGTTCATCCTTTGTCTGGTTTAAAATATTAACCCACGTTTGAAACTATTTCATTTCACTCAGTAACTTTGCAGTTAGACTAGAACAACCTTCGTTCGATTTCTAAATAATCTCTGTAAATAGAGATGGCCTTAGTTTGGTCGAAGTGGTTTAACGTTCTTAGTAATTCTGTGTTTGAGGTATATTAATATTATATATAATAGATATCTAGTTTTGTGAAGTGATTTAGTGTTAAAATCGCCGATTCCATTTTAAACTAGTTCTGTGTGCAGAGTGAATATTTTGATAGTTTGTTATTTCTTTAATCGTCGAGTTGCAGTGGAAATACAAAAAATAATTATATTTTTAGCTTACTAAACAAGTAGCTGAAATAAGTTTAAATTAACTGTTAAATACTCAGTCGAAACTGTTTTAATAACTAACTTATAAATGCTAGATGCGACATCAGTGAATATTGACGGAATACGAAGATATTCCTGATGATTGATTTTTATATAACTTACTTTACGGGAAGTTTTAAATATAAGTCAAGCTGTAGGCTTGCTATTTAAAATGTAAGTTATAATGAGTACATATATGTAAATTATTTGATATGTGTTCTTTCTTTTTATATAGTGAAACGGTGGTACCAACTTTCCAGCGTTTAGTAAAGAGACATATTTGTGTGAAGCATAGACAGTTCCTATCTTTAACCACGTGGGTTTTTTTTTTGTTTCAAGTAACCCTAATCTGACAGTGCATATGCCATCAGAGAGAGACAGTAATAGCAATCCCACTAACGGTTTCTAAAGACTAGAAATATATATATTGGGCTTTTGAGCCAGTTCAAATTGCTCCACAAATTTAAATGTACATGCTGCCTGGCGGCGAGAATATTACAAGAAACATTAACATTTCGACAGAGATTGTGACTAGTATTGTGGTGACCAAATATAGTACCTTCCTGGAAGTAGACACCGATCTGACATTCCTTAAATCCTAGAATCCAAAGCTAATGACATTGTGCTCTGCTAACTTTCGTGCCTGGACAAATTTTATGTGACTTAATCAGACATTCGAGAAAAATTAGAACACCCAAGGAATCGGTTCCCTGAGACAGAGAGTTCAGTACGTCTTTTGGAACTGGGGGTTTCTTGGTCGCTGACTGCATTTTTCGGGTCTGTGTGAAGGTCCTAGAATTATTATGTTCCCAGAGGCAGCGAGCAAAGTTGTGAGTATATATGTGTGAGAAAGGCCATGGCTGGATGAATGAGAGTACACAGGTCTGAGTGTTATTTTACCGGTGTATTATTGTCACACATTTGCTGTCTTAAATTTTTTTTAATCTGCAGAATTTGTTACAAAATGCTAGAGTTTCTGTTTTCTTAGGTTAAATCAGATTTATCCAACTCTGTTCATATATTTACGAGAAAGAAAGAAATCTCTTAGACTAAACCCTACGTATCTATAACTCTTTGGGCCATCATCTGTTCTCTTAACGGGGCTGTGGGCTAAACCTAGAGTAAGATCTAACGGGCTATCATCCTTGTAGCATTTTTCTTGAATTTTATGACTATTTGTATATGTTTTTCCTTGATGAAATTTTTTGGTGTTGTGAGAAATTTTGATATGATAATTAAAATATCTCTCTTGAACAAAAAAAATCAGTGCGTTGGTCAGCTCGATCCCAATTATCTGTATAATCATTGTTATAGATTTTCCAAGTCTGTGTGTTTAACTGTCGTCACGTGTATGTGCGTGCCCGTGAGTAGATAGAATTATATGTAATATATATATATATGTGGTTTAGACTGTCGGACTCTGTAAAAAGCGTCGTAGAGGATAGGTGAGAGAGAGAGAAGAATTCTTTTCGCTTTCAGCGACAGCCTCTATACCACAGTCTATCATCTCACCACTCGTAGAATCTATTTCATTTTTCTAATTCACACTGGGACTCTCACTCATTTCAAGCTATTCAGAAGGGACCAAACCCAAGTCTTAATACTCCTATCCAAAATCTACGACAAATGTGGGCTCGTTTCCGGTTTTTGAACTTTGAATAGGAAGACGAGACGACAAATGGTTGCTCGTTACCGGGAATTGAACCCAAAATCCTCAGGCGATACGACAAATGTGGTCTCGCCCGACGGATTTTTGAACTTAGAATAGGAAGACGAGTACGAAAAATGTGGACTCGTCTATCTGGATTTTGAACTTAAGATTCTTTATTCTGAAATAGAGTAAGAGTGTGATGTCTTGTGAGTTGTTATATCTTTAAATAATGTATCCCCTAGACTAACGATCTGTTTACGGGCGTGCTGACCACACAAACTGATAGTTTTTTTTTCCACAGCATTAAGAAGCATTATACATTTGGTTTACAGGTTGATTTTGTCGGAATACATGTTAATTAATGATTTTGTAATACTAAACGCTGGTAAAGTTTTGTGAGTGTATAACATTCACAGGGTTCTGAAGCAGGAAGGTGTTTGAACTAAAGTAAGGAGTGCGTTTCGGACTATTTGTCCAGATTAATTGCCTCCCTCACCCTAACTGTCTTCAGGGGTAAACTTGATAGTGGATTTTAAAATTAAGGGATTATTTTTCTCTTTAATTTTTGCAATAATTATTTTGCTTTTCCACTGTAGCTTCTTATTTTTCAGGGATTAATCTTAACTACCATTTAGTTGGCGTAGTCGTGTTTTGCATTAGGTGCTTTATTGCCGATAATAGCAGCGATAGTTAAGAGTTTTATTTTTTGGAGGAGGTATCCCAGGGTTAAATATATCATCTTTTGATTTTTTTGGTAAATTTTTTCTCGTAAGTGGTAGGAACCAGCGTATCCTTTTTCCTATTTTCGTTCTCCACTAGTCTCAGTCACTGACCTAATATGGCCGAGAGGGCAAAGCTTAGACAACTCCTCAGGGACGAAGCGAGAGAGGAGGGACTGGAAGGAGAGGAAGCGAAAGCTTTTGTCAGAGACGAACTTGAGAGATATGATGCGGAGAGAAAAGAAGAAGAAGCTAGGAGGAAGGAAGAAGCAGACCGGCTATTACAGCAGAAGAAGATGGATGAGGAAATGGAGATTCGCAGGATGCAGCATGAGGAAAGAGAGAAGGAGAGACAGCTTGAGGAAAAAGAGAAACAGAGACAGCATGAGTTGGCTCTCAAAACTCTAGAATTTCAAACTCGTGGTGCTGCCTCTACCTCCAGCAATGGAGAGTCTTCTCCTCATTCTTCCTTAACTGATCCTTCTAACAGTCAATCTCTTCACCTCACTGCTATGTCTTTTCCGCTAGAATCTTTCCCTTGTCCAAATGAGAAGATTGACACTTGGCTAGAAAAATTTGAGAAAATTGCAACTCTGTACGGTTTAGAGAGGTCGCGTTGGAATATGAAGCTTTCCCAGGCTTTGAAAAGTTCGGCGTATGATGTTTACGCCAAACTTGAAAGTAGCCAACAAGACAACTACGATCTGTTGAAGAAAGCGTTGCTTGAGCGCTTTGAAATGAACGCACGCAAGTTTTTGCAACTGTTTCGCAACATCAGGAAGGAGAGCTCTGAATCTTTTCACCAGTTCTCTTCCCGTCTAAAGGGATATTTGACAAAGTGCCTTGAGCTCTCGCAGCTCCCCTCTACCTATGAAGGTCTTGAGGAATTTGTTTAACAGAACAAATAAAGAACACTTTGTCTGCAGATACCCGGAGATTTCTAGCTGAGCAGGGTGCAGAAAAGCTCGAAGACATCTTAGAGAAGTCTGAGCGTTACCATAACGCGCTGGCTGAACTACCGGCCACAAAGCGGAAACCGACAGAGGAGCATTTTCGAAAACATAACCTAGAGCAATCTTCTCAGGCTTCTAACCTAAATAACCACAGAGAAACTGGACCTCAAAACCCCCCTCCTGAAAAATCCAAGTTCTACAAGAACAAGTACCACAACCACCCCAAACAGTCTGATCAACCCGACCGCCCTACATGGCAGCGTAGCCAAAAAGGACAAGGTGGCAAAGGGAGAACCCCTGAGCACGGGACATATGATCAGACCGAGCACACCGAGCCGAAACGCATCGGATGCTTATTGACAGTCTCGCAAGGCGGAATTGTTGACAGTGATTCCCAACCTGTTGGGGATAGACCCTCAACGCGAGGTACTGTTACTTTGAACGGTTCTCAAACTTCTTGCTTATTTGACATGGGGCTTTCTTATGATTGCATTGTTGCCAGAAACCTGGTCAAACCCGGTCAAGAGACAGCAGAGACCGTCCAACTTTGTGGAGTTCGTAAGAGTGATGCACCTACAGCGCTTCCCATCGCATTGGTGGAGATCCACTCTGATTTTGTCAGAGGCGTGATCAAAGCGGCTGTTATGGATGATCCCATCTACCCAGTCATACTTGGCGGGAGATACGTGTGTATTGGGAAACCGGAAGAGCCGATTGTGGCAGCAGTAACTACAAGAGGGCAAACCAAAAAGGAACAGGAGCCTGCGCCTAATTTGTTACCTATGGAACTTAGAGAAGCGCAACAAAAGGATCCTACTTTGGCACCCTGCTTTAGGAAACTGCCCATGGCTAAGAAACCCAAACAGCACGGGGACATTTTTTCTAAGGATGGCGTACTTTATCGGAGAACGGGCAAGCCTGACCAAGGTTTCAACCAGCTTCTAGTACCGAAACAGTACAGAAGCCAAATCCTAGAAATGGGGCACTCTCTTCCCTTCAGCGGACATATGGGACAGAACGCCACAAACCAACGTATAACCACTCATTATTGGTGGCCAGGAGTAAATACTGATATTATCAGATATGTCAAATCCTGTGCCCAGTGCCAACGGGTGCCACCCAAGCAACGGACACCCCCAGTCCACATGGATGAAATGCCAATAATGGGAACACCATTCGAACGGGTTGTGATCGACATTTTAGGGCCTTTCGAAAGGACTAAAAGAAGGAACAAGTTCATCCTGACCTTAGTCGATACATTCACTTTATGGGCAGAAGCTATCCCGCTAACATGCGCAGATGCCAAGCATGTCGCAGAAGCCCTCGTGCAGATTTTCACTCGGTTGGGATTCCCTCAGCAAGTGTTGACGGATAACGGATCTCCATACCGAAACCTGTTGATGGATGAGATCGTTAAGATCTTGAGGACCCAGCACATCCACACTAAGCCATATACTCCGGCCGGAAATGGGCTCGTGGAACGTGCTAATGGAAACCTCAACATGATGCTAAGTAAACTGGCACAAGTGAAACCTGAAGATTGGGATCTTTGTATTCCTGGAGCTTTATTTGGCTACAGAGAATCTCCTCATACTTCCACAGGATTTCCGCCAGCTACGCTTTTATTCGGCAGACCCATTAAGGGCCCGCTTGAAGCCTTACTTCAGTCTCTGACAGACGAGAAGGCGGATGAGACCGTTGTCTCAGCCAGTAAGTACGTATCGGATTTAAAGGAAAGGTTGAAACTAGGGTGGGACCTAGCAACGACTAACTTTAAGCGAGCTCGCACAAAGCACGCTAACCGATACAGGAAAGTCGCGAAAGAGAGAGAATTAGAAGTAGGAGAAAAAGTTCCGGTGTTACTCCCTACCGAGAACAACCAACTGAGGATCGGATGGCAAGGGCCGTTTACCGTCCTGAAAAAGATTTCTAAGGCTAACTACCAGATATCTATTCAAGAAAAGGAGAAGGTTTTCCATTTAAATCTCTTAAAGAGATACTTGGAAAGACCAGTGCCAACCTCCGACCATCTCCTGACGATCGCCAGAGCTGACGAAGATGATGATAGTGGCAGGGATATTCCACCGCTATCACAGGAAATCTTTCAAAAATGTCAGAAGCGGCGACGCTCTTTCAAGCGCGCATGGGAGACATTCCAGAGGAAGGAAACTTTGGTTGGGGCAGACTTCATGAGTAGGACTTGCAGAGAGATGGAGGGGGAAGACGAGAGGGAAGAAGACAGACACCCCGAAGCTACGGTTATAGGAAATTTAATTCCATAACGTAGACATGGAGTGCTTCCATATCTTAAGGGGGGACGTCCTGTCACGTGGGTTTTGATCATTAAATTGCCTACATCTTCTTCCTATTCTCTCACCCGCATCCTTTTATTTTATTATCTTTCCGTACTTGTTTTTCCTGTATTTTTCGCATCACTCGTTGCGAAAAATATATTTCTTTCCCATCATCGTTTTTCTTTCTCATACTGACTAGTAACCTTATTGCATCAGATGTCAGTCGCGCAGATAGCTGTGAATATACGGTTCTCGCCAGACATACGTCTGCAGTTTCCCCGGTCAGAGCGCGGCCCGACCAGATTTCTGGGCCTGGGGTGTGAGAAATTCGTTTCGCTGGACATAGAGCAGACTTTTGGTCTACCATTTTTCACCTGTCACTAGCTTAAGGTGTCAAACCCGGCATCTGTACGACGCAGTTGTAGACGGTTGTCTGAGATTTGCAACTGACACGCGCTTTTCCCGGTCAGTTTGTCAACGCAGGTGCGTAATCGCCCGGTGGCAGTTACGACACGCCTCTAAGTATAACGTAGCTGTTATGAGAAGGGGGAGAGATCGGCGCGGGGGAGATAGTTCATCCTTTGTCTGGTTTAAAATATTAACCCACGTTTGAAACTATTTCATTTCACTCAGTAACTTTGCAGTTAGACTAGAACAACCTTCGTTCGATTTCTAAATAATCTCTGTAAATAGAGATGGCCTTAGTTTGGTCGAAGTGGTTTAACGTTCTTAGTAATTCTGTGTTTGAGGTATATTAATATATATATATAATAGATATCTAGTTTTGTGAAGTGATTTAGTGTTAAAATCGCCGATTTCATTTTAAACTAGTTCTGTGTGCAGAGTGAATATTTTGATAGTTTGTTATTTCTTTAATCGTCGAGTTGCAGTGGAAATACAAAAAATAATTATATTTTTAGCTTACTAAACAAGTAGCTGAAATAAGTTTAAATTAACTGTTAAATACTCAGTCGAAACTGTTTTAATAACTAACTTATAAATGCTAGATGCGACATCAGTGAATATTGACGGAATACGAAGATATTCCTGATGATTGATTTTTATATAACTTACTTTACGGGAAGTTTTAAATATAAGTCAAGCTGTAGGCTTGCTATTTAAAATGTAAGTTATAATGAGTACATATATGTAAATTATTTGATATGTGTTCTTTCTTTTTATATAGTGAAACGGTGGTACCAACTTTCCAGCGTTTAGTAAAGAGACATATTTGTGTGAAGCATAGACAGTTCCTATCTTTAACCACGTGGGTTTTTTTTTGTTTCAAGTAACCCTAATCTGACAGTGCATATGCCATCAGAGAGAGACAGTAATAGCAATCCCACTAACGGTTTCTAAAGACTAGAAATATATATATTGGGCTTTTGAGCCAGTTCAAATTGCTCCACAAATTTAAATGTACATGCTGCCTGGCGGCGAGAATATTACAAGAAACATTAACATTTCGACAGAGATTGTGACTAGTATTGTGGTGACCAAATGTAGTACCTTCCTGGAAGTAGACACCGATCTGACATTCCTTAAATCCTAGAATCCAAAGCTAATGACATTGTGCTCTGCTAACTTTCGTGCCTGGACAAATTTTATGTGACTTAATCAGACATTCGAGAAAAATTAGAACACCCAAGGAATCGGTTCCCTGAGACAGAGAGTTCAGTACGTCTTTTGGAACTGGGGGTTTCTTGGTCGCTGACTGCATTTTTCGGGTCTGTGTGAAGGTCCTAGAATTATTATGTTCCCAGAGGCAGCGAGCAAAGTTGTGAGTATATATGTGTGAGAAAGGCCATGGCTGGATGAATGAGAGTACACAGGTCTGAGTGTTATTTTACCGGTGTATTATTGTCCCACATTTGCTGTCTTAAATTTTTTTTAATCTGCAGAATTTGTTACAAAATGCTAGAGTTTCTGTTTTTCTTAGGTTAAATCAGATTTATCCAACTCTGTTCATATATTTACGAGAAAGAAAGAAATCTCTTAGACTAAACCCTACGTATCTATAACTCTTTGGGCCATCATCTGTTCTCTTAACGGGGCTGTGGGCTAAACCTAGAGTAAGATCTAACGGGCTATCATCCTTGTAGCATTTTTCTTGAATTTTATGACTATTTGTATATGTTTTTCCTTGATGAAATTTTTTGGTGTTGTGAGAAATTTTGATATGATAATTAAAATATCTCTCTTGAACAAAAAAATCAGTGCGTTGGTCAGCTCGATCCCAATTATCTGTATAATCATTGTTATAGATTTTCCAAGTCTGTGTGTTTAACTGTCGTCACGTGTATGTGCGTGCCCGTGAGTAGATAGAATTATATGTAATATATATATGTGGTTTAGACTGTCGGACTCTGTAAAAACCGTCGTAGAGGATAGGTGAGAGAGAGAGAAGAATTCTTTTCGCTTTCAGCGACAGCCTCTATACCACAGTCTATCATCTCACCACTCGTGGAATCTATTTCATTTTTCTAATTCACACTGGGACTCTCACTCATTTCAAGCTATTCAGAAGGGACCAAACTCAAGTCTTAATACTCCTATCCAAAATCTACGACACTGGCGATGGATAAGGAAGAAATCAATCAATCAATTCCCTTTAGCTCCACAAGGAGCATATGCCTTCAACAAACACCTGCCAAGTCTTCCTGTCCTGTGCCATCCGCTCAAGTTCTTTCCATGTTTTCCTCATCATTTTCACCTCTTGTCTCCAGCTCTCCTCTCCACGTGTTTTTTGGTCTACCTCTGCCTCTCTTTCTCTGTGGATTCCAGAACAAGGACTGCCTTGTAATGCTATCAACAGGTTTCCTCAATGTGTGTCCTATCCATCGCCAGCGTCTTCTTCTCAGCTCTTGTTCCACTGGCACTTGTCTGGTTCTTGTCATCAATTCCACATTTGTGACTTTGTCATACCATTTCAGTCCTTCTATTCTACGCAATTTATAAAAGTCTGTAGCTTTTTGCTTGTTGTTTTTTTTTTTTCGCTCCCCATGTCTCAGAGCCATACAATAGGACTGACTTCACATTTGAGTTGAAGATTCTTATTTTCGTGTTGGACTTTATTTCTCTTGACCTCCATATGTTTCCCAATGCAATGAAAGCGCCTCTTGCTTTTTGTATTCTTATTTTGATATCATTGTCTGTCCCTCCAACTTTGTCTATATTACTACCAAGATATGTGTACGATTCTACATCCTTTAGTGGTGTTTCTTCAAGTTCAATCTTGTTATCATTTCTTGCATGTATTCTCATAATCTTTGTCTTTTCCCTGTGTATTTTCAGGCCCACTTGTTGTGACCTCTCATCGAGAATTTTTATATTCTCTTGCATCTGATTATGGTTATGGAACAGAAGAGCCAAGTCATCTGCAAAATCCAGATCATCAAGCTGTTTAGTCAGATTCCACTGGATTCCATTTCTGTTATGTGATGTCGATGTTTTCATAACCCAATCTATTGCTAGTAAGAAAAGAGATGGAGACAAGAGGCATACCTGTCTCACTCCCGTTCTTATCCTAAATAGTTCTGTAAGTTGTCCTTCATTAGAACTCTGCATGTCATGTCTTCATAGGTCTTCCTTATTTTAATGATCTTCATGGGAACTCCATAATGCCTCATCAGTTTCCAAAGTGATTCTCTGTCTACACTGCCAAATGCCTTTTCATAGTCCACGAATCCGATGTAAAGCGGTGAATTCCATTCCAGACTTTGTTCAACTATTATTCTCAATGTGGCTATCTGGTCTGTTCAGGATCTGTTTTGTCGAAAACCTGCTTGTTCATCTCTCAGTTGCTTGTCTATGGACTCTTTTAATCTCTCAAGGATGATTCTATTTAATACTTTTCCTAGCACTGATAGTAACATTATTCCTCTATAATTTGTGCACTCTTGTAAATTTCCCTTCTTAGGCAACTTGACCAGATAACCTTCCTTCCATTCTGCTGGTATTTCCTCTCTCTCCCAGACTTTGCCAAGTAGTTTGTATAATATATCTGTAGAGGTATCAATATGTTTTGATGGCCTCTGCTGGAATGCCATCTGGACCAGTTGCTTTTCCATCTTTCGGAAGCTTTATGGCTTTCTTTATTTCTTCTCTACTGAGGGCAGTTCATGTTCGTCTATTAGAGAATGACACTGCAATCGATGAATCATCAAGGCTAAGACTGCTGGAATTTTGCATCAAACGTAAGACCAGCAGGGATGGACGTATGAGAGGACGCATCCGCTGTGTATACAACCAGTGCGCAACTATTAGCATTCATACCCTTCGACATTTGCTGAGGCAGACTGAGCACCTATGGGTTTGCCCGGAGTGCAATGACGTCGATTCTGATTAACATTAACATGGGTGACTGTGCTATTTTTCGATTGCAGATTGGGCGATTTCGTTTATTTTGAGCAAATTTGGGCTACTTTTCAAATGATTTTGATGACATCTGAAAACCAAAAAACAAACTGGTTTGTGAGAAAAAAGCTGTCCACTAGGATTTTGCATAAAGCTTTACAGACCTGTACCTATTTTCATATGCCTCATCATTTTATGTAGCCTTACTGCAGTCATTTTCTTCTCCACAGATCTAAGTTTATTGTTACTAATCACTGGCTGGTACAATGCATTATCAAAGTGTTTTTTTCCCCTTATTAAAATGTGATATGTATATTCAGCGGTTATTTTGGCTATGTATTATGTGCTAAATATTTTTATATTTGGTTTTCTATCAGTGGATCCTTCATGTAAACTATGGCCCAGAGTTAAAAGATGGCTTTTGGACTACACATACATAGTAAGCAGAATTTACTGAACAGGACTGTTGTCATTATTGTTGCTGTTTCCTTCTTGCCTTTACTATTATGATAATTATCTTTCAAAACAAAAAGAAACAATATACCAGGGTTGAGTTTTTTAAGTTCCACTTCATCCCGGGATGGAGAACAGGAAGACTTTGAACTTCTACCTTCAATATTTCACTCACTGCTGGAATCTGGGCAGCCATTTCAAAACCATGGGTGGTTACCGTAAATGAATCTGAGCATGGTGTTAAGACTCTGAGGGTGAAACTGAATGATCAAGTAATTTTCACAAGAAGTTTTTATAGTTCACATTATTATTCACTACTGAAATCCATTTTGTTTTTGTAAATTTAAAGACAAAATGTAATTGAAATTGTGAATACAGTACAGAGACAGTTTTAGGTTGTGAAATCAGTATGCTAATATTTAAGTGTTTCTGAAAAGTGTTTAACACATTCTCAGTGTGATGGCCACTGCTTGCTTATGTGACAGTCTAAGCATACAAGTTTAAACTCTGACAGCTACAACAAAATATTGATATAATAAATGTTAGTTGTATCTAAAATGCTTTAGTGTCTAACATTTCCATTTACGCCCAAGATGTGACACATTTTTTGTGATATGAGTATTTTAGCCTGCTTTGATGCATTTTTTCACTGTCGTTGACTTGGTGCGAGTGAGAAGGTTCATCAATTGATGCCTGTCATTTATGGATATGCTTGAATGGGGGCATGTTTATGAAAAATTCAGCACAATGACACTGTCAGATATCTTGGTTATGCAGATTCTGTTCACAAAAAAAGATAGTATGAAATTTCTACACATATTTCATAATAATGGGGCTGTCAACTAATATCTTCACATGCAGTATTTACGCAGTACTGACCAAAAATTGTACTAAGCATGGTAAAACACGAGTCAAGGCATCTTTAATAGTGGTATCAGAGTCATTAGTTAACTACACCAAATTTAAGGTGATCCAATGTGCTGAGAGACTGCATGGCTACTGAGAAAGTAGTCTTGAACATTAGCTGTCTGAGGTGCGAGCAGGGCAGCACCAGAAAGATGGGCTATCTTGCAAGTATACTATGGATTATACAAAAACCAGAGTCATCGCGGGGGCTACAGGGATCGTGCTCTGTCGCTGATGCCTTTGGCAAATGTAACGAAGAAACGTGAATGTAGAAGGCGAGGTAGGGGAGAGAAGAGGAGAAAGATAAAAAGAAGAGCTGGTAAGAGAAAAACAAGACAGAAAGCGGAAAAAAAATCACCCCAGGTTAAAAAACGAATCCATATAAATAAATGTTCCACCATGCACTGTTTAAGCAAGAAGATAGGGCAGGAGGAGGAGCAGAGGAAATATGAAAAGAAAGCGAGTAAATGAATGAACATTTACAAAAACACATGAGAGAGAGTTTAGAGCAGGGGTCGGCAATCCAGAAGCTTTTGGGATTGTCGTGAAATTCTACATCCACATATGTAAATTAAAACGTAAATGCAAAGCCTAACAAATGAATTTAATAAAAGGAAAGAAGAATGGTAAAGAACAGTGCTGTCACAATGACTGTACTCGAAATCCCCTTGTTTTCTACTTCGTCGGCAAATTGTAACGCTTTCACGTTGATAGTAAAAGCCTACTGTATTATTACCCGCTTTCTTCAATGAAACGTGTACTGTATTTCTTGGAAAAACCTTGAGATACGCAAGCTGATCAATGACCTAAATTTAATATTTCATTCATTCCATTTTATACACGGCGTAACTAAAAGACAGATGGACTAAAGGATAGAGAGAAGGGAGAGGCAGAAAGCAAGGACACATGCAACACTAAACACGCGTCGCGCGATACACAATTGCTGCCATCACGCGTGTAAGGCCACATGCACTGGCTTTTTTTTCAAATCGTCAGTGATAAAAACCCTACCCATACCAGAGTTAGGTTTTAAAATCCTGAAAAACGCTTATTGGGAATTATGACATTATACCGGTTTACGTTTGAAAACATGACAGTACCCAGACACCCTCAAGTTTGGAAGTGAGAAGGTAGTAACAGCACGACTATCCTGGAAGAAAATGCATATTGGCTCCATTAAATTCGCATATTTGGGTTCCTTAGGGTTTGCTGACAAAGAATCTGTAAAACGTTACGCAAATAGTCTAGGAATTACCAAGTTATGGCCAAAATAAAATAGTGGGGGTGCCTGACAGCATGAAATCATTTCTGCTCATAAAATTTTTTTATAACATGTTTGAAAAAACATTACGTTACGGAAATAGCCTAATATGTTAACTCCTATTTGATTGGAGCGCAACAAATGTAAGACTAAACACGATTGGTCGGGCTATAAATACTATCTTGTGTTGTCAGGGGAAA
>JAMPIV010017192.1:20000-210166 GCA_024509875.1 Oreohelix idahoensis
TTTGGTAGCCGCGAATGCCAGTGGAAGTCATCGTTTACCGGTGCTAACGATCGGCAAAGTCAAAAAACCACGTTGTTTAAAGAATGTGACATGTCTCCCATTGTGCTACAAAGCACAGAAGAGTGCTTGGATGAATAGTGAAATATTTCTTGATTGGTATACAAATCAGTTCATCCCAAATGTGAAGAGGTTGAGAAAACAAGAAAGGAAAACTGGAAAAGTAATTCTTCTACTGGACAATGCACCATCTCATCCAGAGACGGATACATTGAATGCAGTTGATGCAAATTTTAAAGTAATTTTTCTGCCTCCTAATGTAACAGCACTGATTCAACCAATGGATCACGGTGTTATAGCAAAACTTAAAAAGATGTACAAGAAGGAAGTCCTGCGTCGTTTATTGTTGGCTGAAGATGAAGAAAGTGTGGTGGCGTTTTCCAAAAAGCTTAATCTCAAAGACGGCTGCTATATGTTAGCTGATGCTTGGACCACCCTGTCACAAGATAATCTCAACAAGGCTTAGAATAGATTGCTTGGGAAAAAAGGAGGAAATGAAACTACTGCAGTGGACACAAATGATGATTGTATAAATGAAGTTGTGGAACTGTTTCAAGCAATGCCCGGATTTTCGGACTGTGACAAAGATGATGCACACACGTGGCTAGAAGATGATAATGATTCTGGTTTTCAGTTTTTGAATGACGAAGAAATTTTGTCTTTTGTGCAAGAAGAAAACCAAATACATGTAGTGACCGATGATGAAGACTCCTCAGAAGTACATGATGTACTTGTAGATTATGAAGAAAACCCAAAACGTCGACCAAGTCCTGAAGAGGCCTTTATAGCACTAGAAACCGCGATGGCTTGGTACGAGCAAGAAGATGACAGCTGTTTTACACAGCTTCTGCTGTTGAAGAGAATGCGGGACTTAGCAGCCAAAAGGAGACTATCCAGTTTGGTGCAAAAGAGGATTCCTCATTATTTTAAATAGTAAATAAATATTAGACAAACATAAAGGAATGTTTACAGGCACTCGTAAGAAATAAAGAAGTAGAACAATAGACAACAGAAAAACAACAGACGTGAGTGGCTTACCCAGGATTCGAACCCCGGACCTACCGTACGACAACACCGCCTAGCTATACTAGCGAATCACACTATCCTCCCGGCCAGCTAGGCATCCCTAAGGTCCGGGGTTCGAATCCTGGGTAAGCCACTCACGTCTGTTGTTTTTCTGTTGTCTAGTGTTCTACTTCTTTATTTCTTACGAGTGCCTGTAAACATACCTTTATGTTTGTCTAATATTTATTTACTGTTTACAGGCCTCGCGTTTCCCTTCCTTATATGTTATAATTATTTTAAATAGTGGGCTACATCTGTGCAAGTACATGTATACCTAAGTTGCGCATGGTTTTGAATCGTTTGTAATGTTATTTTGAAAACATTTCTCTTTCTTAAAAAAACATAATTAATACAAGTAGTACATGCACTGCTGTGTAATAAAAGATTTTGGTGATACGGTGATCTAATACAGTGTGGGTATTATTATTACAGTACAAGTAAATATGTTTTAATGTGTATTTCCCTTGTGATGGTTAATTATTTTTAGAAATACGAGCGTATATGTACATGTACTCGATACATCATGTAATCCAATTATCCGAACATTTGATATCCGAACGATGCTCGGTCCCAAGGGGTTCGGATAAATGGAGTTCTACTGTATATTGTTTTAAATTTCAAATAATATGAAAAACTGCCGATATGAGAAAGTGCGGTAATTTCCTATCTTTCGTACCTTTTTGCTCCGCAGTGAATATGTATAGTTAGGTGTTATTTCGTAGCGCTTTAGGATTAGGGTTTGTGTTAGGGTTAGTGTTAACCATAATACTAACCCTAACTGCTACGAAACAACACCTAACTACATATATTCACTGCGGACCAAAAAGGTACGAAAGATAGGAAATTACCGAAAGTGCACTATTTCAAATACATCACAAGGTACTTTTTACTTCTGTTGCTTAAAATGTTAAATTAATAATAAACAACTACTTTGACATTTTATTTCAATTTTTTTTAAGTGCCCCCCCCCCTTTTTTTTTTGTTGTTGTTGTTGCATGGGTAAAACGTGGATCTGCCTTGGCTTACGTCTCATAAAAGTCGGAGTCGTGACATTTTTCTACAAACTCTGACTCCACTAAAAAAACGGCCGACTCCAGACTCCGACTTCATAGCCCCCGACTTCATAGCCCTGCTCTTCAGTCATGTGAAAGATTAGTATACTTTGTAATTTTACAGTCATAGAGACAGCCTGTGCTTACATCATACATCATCTATCAGCTTCTTCTAGATCTTCTATCAGCATTATAGCTCTAAATTATAGTTATCAGCTTTTACTAACAATTAGCTTTGTTTGCCATATTGTCACCAGTACTGAAAACATATACGTGGATGACACAGAAGGTTTGATGTCTATTGGTGGCATAGACTGGACTCTGGGCAGTTTTGTAGGTTATATGGGTCGTGTTGTATACCACAGACATAGGACATTGGTACCCGAACAGGTGAGCTATTCAAGTATTATTATTATTAGCTAGGTAGTATCTCTGCCCTGTGTAAATACCAGCAGGGTCTCTTAGGAGAAGAAAGAATAGTGCAACAGCTGCCTTATGTATGATGTAAGAGACAACTAACATGAGCTTGTGCATGAAGCTGGCAGATAGAAACAACTGCTGTCAGAGCAAATGAATCCTTTGGTTCAGGCCTTCTGCAAGATGTTCAACTGCAGTTGTGGATCTTTGCTTCAAAGGAGCAAAGAGGGAAAATAATTATTATCAAGTAGTAGAGCTCAAAACAGCTAGGGCTGGGGGTCCACAGAAATGAGGCATAGATCTTGGATGAACATGTAGTAGTTAATGGCCACATTGCACTTAGATCAACATCTCTATGGGACACTAGAGTATATAACAGACTGGGAGATCTCTGAAGAGACAAATAAAGAATAGTTCTACTGCACCATCAGGCATGTTGTATATGGCGGCTAATGTGAGATTGTGCATTGGACTGGAAGTCTCATTATGTAAAACAAATTGTCACAGAAACTACTGCTGTAAGAGCATGTGACTGGTTGGTGCAGACTTCCAACCAGCTGCAGTAGTGGCTCCGTGCTCATGGTGATGATATAAATTGATAGCAGTCTATTCACTTTTGGAGGAGTGGACAGTGATGTCAGAATGTCAACACATGCACTAGAAGGACTTTCAATGGATTAGGAGGTATATGGAAATCAGGGAAAATTAGGTCCAAGACAAATAAGAATTTTCAGCTTCAATGTTAAGATAGTCTTAACTTCAAGAGCACCCATAGAAGGTGCATTGGATATGGATAAGGCAGAGCTACTGAGGGAAATTAATGATTGCCTATTAGGAAATGATGCTGCAATCATTGAATCATCAAGGCTAAGATTGCTGGAATTTGGCATCAAACGTAAGACCAGCAGGGATGGACGTTTGAGAGGATGCATCTGGCGTGTATACAACCAGCATGCAACAGAAACAAGTAACATTCATACCCTCGACATTTGCTGAGGGAGACTGAGCGCCTGTGGGTTTGTCCAGAAAGCAATGACAGGCGATTCTGATCATCAATAACAATAGTTTTATGTCATTTTGAGGAATGGAGAGCAACAAACCCTGCAAGTGATCAGACAAGTGCCAGAAGAGCAGGAAGTGAGGGAAGAATGTTGGCATTGGATGGAGCACATAATGGAGAGACCAACTAGTTACCTCACAGGGCAGTCCTTGTTCTTGAATCTCCAGGACAAATGAAATAGAGTGAAACCTGGAGGTACTTCATGAGCAGAGTTGGAGATAGTCATGAGAAGAGTAGGGAAAACATAGAAAGCACTAGGGAAGATCACATGAAGTGGAGGGGTTGTGTTGCGGGCGTTCCTCTATTTGAATGAGTTAATCTTGTATTATGTTTCGTACAATTATTTGATCGGCTGTTCTGTGTTCCACCCGGTATCGATATTGATTACAACCATGGATTCTATTGATACTTCTTTCAAGTAATTGCATTTTAAACGTGCTTTCAATAAAAGTTCATATATATTTGAATGACCGTGTTATATCGTTTCATGTCATATTACCAGTGTGACAGCATGTATATTCATTTGAAGGTCAATGGTCATTCTTCATAAAAACATTCATAACTGGAACTTTGAATACGTTACTGAATAAGACCAGTTTTTGATGACATAATAATTTAATAAGGATTCATTCTTCCATCATGAACCACAGACAATACTTAATATAGTTCACATCAAGAGCACTGGATACATTATAGCGTAGAGTCTATATATTTTCACAGACATTGCATGTCCGATACATTATCGTTATAATTAACGTTCGATTATATTTCCACCAAAACTGTTTGGCATAATTCTTGTACCATTCTGCAGTCATCATTAACAAATAGTAATCTTTACAGATGCCCTCTCAATAATAACAGCCCTGTAGAGTCACCATGCTGAGGCACTAAAATTTTTAAAAAATATGATAAACATTAATGTGGAAGTCTGAAGGCGAACGAGGAAGAAGAAATCATTAATCAGTAGCAATAGAATGCCTGAGATAATTTATATCTTGCTGGTCAGGCCACCAATAGATAAATCACGAAGGCAAGCAAATTATGTCCATTGCAGTTCCCAGAATCTCTGAGGAGAGAAAGAACAAACAGAACAACTGCCTCTTTGTGTTTGTCATAAAAGTCAACTAATGTGAGACTGCACTTGGGGCTGGTAACCTCATCATGTTAAACAAACTGCTACAGAAGCCACTGTTATCGGAGCATGTCCTTTGATGCACGCTTCTTGTGATGAGGGCAGCTGCAGTGATGGCTCTAAACTCTATTTTTAGCTTAAAAAAAGAGGTGAATAAATGATGACATAGATTATAATCACTAGGAAACACAAAACACACTAGGCAAGAAGAAAGAAAAGCATTTTATCAAGAAATTTGAAAACATGATTCGATCTGACAACTAGATATTTCTATAAGAATGAAACTTGCATGTGATTCGACAAAATAAAAAACCATGCTTAGGTCACCATACATGGATTAGTTCCTGGCATTTAAAAAAATACTTTTTGTCTTTAACCATTGCTCAATAAAAACATAATTCCCATAATAATTACTCGTATAAACATAGGTAGTTATATGTTTTAGGCAACTGTGAATTATTCTTTGACACTTTTTATTAGATTTGCTCTCCACATGTAAGCCTACCTTGCCGTGGTTGGAGAGCTTGAGCGCCTCAATGATCCCGGGAGCTATGCCGGCGGGAGTTTTACTCCTGGCAGGGTCACCCAAGCCGGACAGGTCCTGGGTGAGGGGCCAGACTAAATGGGCTGAGGAGTGGGTGGAACCCTATAGGTGTAGATGCAGAACCCACCGGCGAGTGGTACATGCTCTGGTCTGCACCAATCCACCCCCACTTCATGGGTTAAATGCTTTCTTGCCTCATTCTTCACTGTTTGTCGTCTATCACGCCCATGGCGACCGTTGCCTCAATTGGCTGTGTGTGGTGTACCCGGAAACGGGGCCTCCCAGTACTGAGGCAAAGTTAAGTCCCCGATGTCACTTATCGGTGCAGAATTGAGAGAGATGGCTGAGCATCACAATCCCTCCTGTGTTGCAGCATGATGAGAACCCAGCATTGCACACTGAGCTTGGGGGGATCACTTGGGCACCAGACTTAATACTGGCTCTTGACTGGATGGCCGCATGCAGGAGATTTCTACAATGGAGGGTTGGCAGGTGGTGGGTATCGGGAAGTGGCTCTGTGCAGGACGTGAGGATTCCTTGGGAGAGCCCAGAACCAGAGCACAGCATTGTGCAAGCTCTGCATAGTTGGAGAGCCCCCTGGATGACGGGGAATGCACAGTGTGCTACCCCACCTATCCCCAACTGCTAACTTAGAACCAGAAGTGGGGTCCTCTGTATGCGTGCCAGGCCAGGATAAAATGCCTGGGAAAGAGACTGGAGCTCAGAACTCCCTAACTCAAAGTTGCAGGATGGCAGAAAAGCCACGGGAAAGACAGGGCTATTTTGAAGATAACGCAACCATATTTTCACCATACGAGCTCGGACGCCGCCTCGGTAAACAAGGTCCGCGCAGAGCAGTGACACCCCCAGGCTGCTTGCGAATAGTCTACTACTGGGAACATAAACAGATTAGGGATGAGCCCACTCTCCCGTTGAACAGGTGCTAAAGTCGTAGATACTGGGCCAGAAGGCGCACCGGAAACCACAGTATCATGCAACTCGCTTTTTTTTTTCTATGGAGAGTACAAACCGTCAAATAAATCTCGTTCTGGTGCTCGCCCTGTGGAGCTCCACCAGGCAGGTGCAGTGCCGGGCTCTGAGCCTCGACAGAGCCCACCCTCAGCTACTGGAGGACCCTCTAGACCGTCTTGTGGAGTCAACAGACGGCGGAGGAGAACTACTGACCAAAACAAAACAGAAAAAGAGAAACCCAGAGTGCCACTTGTCATGATGCACTGGAATGCAGAGGGAGTGAACAGCAAGCAGGCTGGATACAGCAAAAAGACAGAGCTGGAAAACATCTTGTATGAGAAGCAAGTCAGTGTTTGCTGTATCCAAGAGACTCACTTGAAAGCAGATCAAACCTTTAAAATAAGGGGATATCAATGCTTCAGATCCGACAGACAAGATAGACGAAAAGGAGGAGTACTTACTCTTGTAAGGAATAACATTCCTGCACACGAAAGGAAAACCTTCATGGATGGAGCAGAATATCAGCTGCTGCAGATAAAGGTAGACAAGATGGAAATAGAACTCCTGAACTATTACTGTCCGAACAACAAACCCCTGAGTCTCAGCTCTATACAGGTACCAGCCACCAACTTTATAGCAGTTGGAGACTTTAATAGCCACTCCCAGAGCTGGGGCTATAACCATCTGGATCACAGAGGTGAAGAGGTTGAAACTTGGCAAGATGATCACTCCCTAATCCTAGTCAATAATGCCACAGATACTCCTACCTTCTACTCCAGAGGATGGCACACAACCTCAACACCAGATCTTGCCTTCTCCACACCAGATATAGCTGGATCTATTAGTAGAGAAGTAGGAGACCAACTAGGGGGAAGCGACCATCGCCCAATCTTTCTTACTGTCCAGAGTGCAACTCTCAGTACAGGCCCAGCCATTACAAGATGGAACTACAAAAAAGCCAACTGGGGTTTATTCAGGCATCAGGTGAACACGCTGCTGTCTACCCTCAAGGTACAGAACAGAGACATTAATGAAGTGGTAAAAGACTTCAACAGATGCATACTACAAGCTGCAAAAAGAAACCATTCCCAAAGGATGCCGGCGTAACTACATACCATACTGGTCCAGCACACTCCAAGAACGTCAGGAAGCTATGGACAAGGCTAGAAAGGACGCAGAGTCTCAGCCTTCACTTGAAACTCACAACAAATGGAAAAAGGCTGTAGCAGAGTTTCAGAGAACAAAGCTAGAAGAAAAGCGGAAAAGCTGGAGAACTAAAACGGCATCGCTGAACCTTGAGAAAGACGGCAGGAAACTTTGGAGATTAGTCAAGTCTCTAAATGAAGAGCATTCCTCACCAAGGCAGACTATCACATTGGATGAAGGTGGCAAACTTTTCAGAGGAAAACAAGCTGCAGACTTGTTTGCTAGAAGATACAGTTCAGAAAGCAACTTACCCATTAACATAGACCATCAGAGAGAGATAAGAAAAGAAATACTGGCAACCATGGGACAGACAGATACTCATGCCCCAATGAGGGAACCCATCACACTAGGAGAACTACAGAAGGCTATTTCCAAGCTTAAGTTTCAAAAGTCACCCGGCCCAGACAAAATCAGCAACGAAATGCTAGTAAATCTGAGCTCAGCAGCAAAGACAAAACTGCTTGAGATATTCAACCACAGCTGGTTGAAAGGAACGGTACCCCAAGTCTGGAGAGAAGCCATCACAATACCCATACTAAAGAAAGGGAAATGTAAGACCGAGGCTGCAAGTTACCGGCCAATCAGTCTCACAAGCTGTGTTGGGAAGTCTATGGAGCGAATAGTCAACCACAGATTGAAATGGTATTTAGAGTCTGAGCAGATCCTGGTGCCGGAACAAGCTGGATTTAGAGAATGCTACAGTATAGAAGACCAAGTTACTTACTTGTCTCAAGCAATAGAAGATGCCTTCCAGGAGAAGAAAAAGGTCCTAACGATCTGGGTCGACTTCAAGCAGGCCTTTGACAAGGTGTGGAAAGATGGCCTCATTGCAAAACTTAGGAGAAGTGGAATCCAAGGCAACATGATGAAATGGATCCAGTCATACTTGCATAACAGGAGAACTAGAGTCACAATGGACGGTCTGCAGAGCAGAAAAGTGTTGCTCCATCAGGGGGTACCTCAAGGAGGAGTAATTTCCCCAACACTCTTCCTTGTTTACATCAATGACCTGGTGAAAGATCTCCCGGCAGGAGTTAAAGCTGCCTTATATGCAGATGACCTAGTACTCTGGTGCGCTGATGAAAATGTCACCACAGCAAATTATAGAATGCAGCGGGCAGCAGACATGCTAGTGTCATGGGCAGAGAAATGGCTTATCACAATAAACACAGACAAAACCTCCACAACACTGTTCTCCCTCGCCCCCAAGGACAAAATCAGCTAACATTACACCTAGGGACAACCGTGATCAAGGAAGAAAGCTACCCCACCTATCTTGGGGTGACATTTGACCAAAGGCTTACATGGAATAAGCATATTGAAAATGCAGAAGGAAAGGCCCGAAGACGACTAGGCATACTCAGAAAATTAGCAGGTACCAACTGGGGAGCAAATGAACGAAATCTAAAGAAGATTTATAATGGAGTAATAAGACCACACTTAGAGTTTAGCTCAGCAGCATGGTCATCAGCTGCTAACTCACATCTGCAGTCTTTAGACAAGGTGCAAAATCAAGCTCTCAGGCTCATTACAGGAGCCATGAAAACTACACCAATAACAGAGATGCAGAAGGTTGCTGGATTACAGACATTGTCCCATAGAAGAGACACAAAAACCATGATCCAGATGGAAAAGTACAACAGTATGCCAATGCACCCAATGAAGGCAAGACTAGATGATCTGGCATTGGGACGTCTAAAGCGTAGCAGCTTTGTGCATCGGGGGAAAAGACTTATAAGACAGCATCAAGAAGACCTATCCATGAAGACAACACCACTGAAGCCCACCCTATACCCTGTACCATGGGAGCAGGCCAGCAGTGCCCTCCAAATTAATACAACAGTCAGTGGTCTCACAAGTGGATGTGAGTATAATGATCTGCAAAAACGAACTGCTACATTGAGTATGATCCAAGAAAGCTATCCCGATCAATCATGATACATGCCTATACAGATGGATCAGCAACTAATGCTGTTAGGAATGGAGGTGCCGGTATCTTTATCTCATATCCTGACAACCACTATGAGACTAGGCACATTCCCACTGGTAAATTCTGTTCCAACTATACAGCTGAGGTTCAAGCTCTAGAGCAAGCTGCAAATATGATTTATAACACCAACTCTGACTGCCACCAGGTAGTCATCCTCTCAGCTGCACTGTCTGTCCTGCAAGCTCTCAAGGGTGGTAAACTCCCGCATCTGAGAAATGAACTAAACAAGGTAGCTGCCAAAAAGAGAACCATACTTCAGTGGGTACCATCTCGTTTGTGGTGTACCCGGAAATGAAAAGGCAGATAAACTTGCAAAAAAGGGAGGAGCATGGGAAAAAGAAGATAATGAAGTCACATACTTTGAGAAAAAGAGAGCTATCCAGACTATCAGAAGAGAACAGAACCAACCCAAAGACGACTATCACACTCTCGACCGGCAGGGACAGACAACTATTTTTTCGACTCAGGACAGGGCATAACAAACTGAATAAACACATGCACAAGCTACGATTGTCTGCTTCACCACTGTGCACATGTGGATTAAACGAACAAACTGCTGAGCATGTTCTACAGGACTGTCCTCTGTATGACCAGTTAAGAAAGATATACTGGCCCAATGACTCAACACTAAACTCAAAGCTATATGGAGTTAAAGAGGAACTTCAAACAACAGTCGAATTCATCATGAGAACTCGTCTGACGGTGTAATCATCAAAGATGCGATCGCAAGAAGAAGAAGAAGATTAGATTTGTTCCCCATGGACCAGGGAGCATTAAGAATAAAATCTAAGATAATTGAATTATTGAAAGTAAACATTCATTTCTGTTTAAATTTTATAAATATTTGGTAGTTTTTTCTTTAAACAATGATGATGCTGAATATTTAGTCTTAATATAAAAAAGACAGAAGTAATGGCCATCTAGAAGAAAATGACCTCTCCTGAATGCACTATCATAGTAAATGGAACAGTTTTCAAACAAGTAAATAGACTCAAATACTTGGGCACATTAATAATGTTGCATTGAAGATGCAACTCAGAAGTGGTGAGTAGAATAGCCAGTTCAAAAGCAGCATTCTATGAGTTGAAAAGTATTTTGTGCAACAACTTTTTTGTCAATGGAGGTAAGAAAGAGAGTTCTTAAGTGTTATATAGAACCAATCCTGACATATGGAATTCAGTCATTGACATTTAGTAAATGGGTAGGAAAAGCACTTGAGACCACAGAGATGTGGTTTTACAGAAGAATGTTAAAAATACCATGGACGACTAAAATTAGTAATGAGGTTGTCCAGAAAGAGGCCAATGCGCAAAGGGAGCTTAATCCTCAGGTTAGAAGGAAGCAATTCACTTTCTTTGGGCATGTTATGAGAAGAAGGAAACTGCAGTACATTGTAAAAAACAGGAAAGATGGAAGGAACAAGAGATAAAGGATGACAAAGAGAGAAGATTCTGGATGGTTTGACATGGCAGGGAAAGATGTCAACTTAATTCATTGATAGTACTGCAGACAGGAAGTTGTGGAGAGACATGATCACTTATGCCACCAGGCATGGTACTTGATGATGATGATTAATGCCAAAAAAAAAATTTGGTAATAGAATTTTATTTTTTAATATTCAAAGCTGAATATGTTTGTGAGATCTGAATGGTAGAATGTTACTTCGTTGCTTGAAATATCGACAACATTTCTATATTGTTTGTCCCAAATTATTTCTGTAATTGTTTTCCTTTTCATTTAATTAAACTTTTGCAGTTGTCAGTTCCTGATCAGTTTCATCCAATGTTTCAACTGCATCTTGCCAGACGGCAGGAGAAGTGTGATTACTTTTTATCCTGGATGGATTCTGCTGTGGATGTGTTTCAGAAGTACCGGAGATATATTGTGTGGCAGCAAGGAGGTGAGTATGTTAAAGATTTAATGATGGAGACAGAAAAATAAAAGGTGAGTCAGAAAATTCCTGGAAGAATTTTTTTAGAAATGAGTTGTGTGGGTTACGCTGCTCATTGTGTATGCTGCTACAAACATATTTTATGCACAACTATTGTTAAATAATTTTAATCTTGGTCAACCAAATGTAGAATTGTCACCGCAGGAATTAGTATTTACTCCGGTGAAGCACAGGTATAGCATTTTTGTGGGCTAGGTTAATAATTTTATTACGAATTATCATGAGAAGAGTGAGAAATAAAGTTAAACCAGAAATCAGCGATGAACAGTGGGGATTTGTAGAAGGTAAAAGAACAAACAATGCTACATATATTATAAGAACATTAATAGAAAGAGCCACAGAGGTGAAGACAGGTCTGTACTTGTGCTTTATAGATTACACTAAGGCATTTGACAAAGTGAAACATGAGGAAATTATCAAAATGTTAGAAAGCATCAACATTGATGGTAAAGACTTGAGGATAATAAAAAACATGTACTGGCAACAAACAGCAGCTGTAAGAATTAGCAGCCAAATAGGAATGTTTCAGCAAGTAAAAAAGGGTGTCAGGCAGGGTTGTGTCCTGTCACCGGATCTGTTCAATCTGTACAGTGAAAATATAATGAGATCTCTAGAGGACATGTCAGGAATATCATTTGGCGGACATAATATAAACAACTTGAGATACGCTGATGGTACAGTCTTAATAGCAAAAAGTGAAAAGGAGCTGCAGAAATTTTTTTTTTTTTTTTCGTACGCCCGCCATACATGCCACACCTCAGAGATGAAAAACCTGTACAAAAAATTAAAAAAACCTGTACAAAGACCCGCAAAACCTGTACAAAGACCCGCAAAACCTGTACAAAGACTGAAAAACGTAACAAAAGAGTTTATTCATGTAAAAGTATATTCAATTAGATGGTTCTGCACCATCATAGTGACATGCGGCCTTTGCCTTTTTAAGCATGTCTTCACTTGCTTTAAAACCTAAACAACAAGAGTTAGAATTTATTTTGCATAGTAAATACAAATATTAATAATCAATTTGAAAAATATAATTATTTGTAATTTTAATATTATATAATGAAATAGAATCTTGGAAAAAAATTAATACAATTTATGGTTGAAATGAAGAACAGTTGCTGTGTTTTCTATAGTGCCTTATAAAAGTACAGGCCTAAAGAGACCAGTAATAAGCATTATGGGTTAGGAATCTTAAATTTAAAATCTAATAAATTTTTTGCTAAAGCTGGTAATGAAAATATAAACTAGCGCTGGCGTAATATTAGCCTGTATATTTTCTACCGAACTTCAAAAATTGGAATAGCCGTTAAAGCCCAACTGGTAGTTTTAAATAGACCTTCCCATACAAATTTTAGTGTCAATCAAACATTGATAGTAGGCTAATTACTTACTTACTTACTTAGTCGTTCCTCTTCTACCGTGAGGTGTAGAGGTTTGGAAGAGAGAGCGCCAGACTATCCTATCGGCTGTCTTTTTCCTGGCCTGGTTCCATTCTAGTCCTCGGTCCTTCCAAGATTGTCTAATATTGTCCTCCCAGCGGACTCTGGGTCGTCCTGGAGGTCTGGATCCCTGGCTCTTTGTTTCCCATGCTTGTCGTGGTAGCCGATCTTCTCCCATTCTACAGACATGGCCAAACCATCTTAGTTGGGACTGTTCTATTTGGGTCTGCAGCGGGTGGGATTTTAGGCCTTGACGTATCGTCTGGTTGCGGACCATGTCTCTTCTTGTTACTTCAACCACCTTCCTCAGATACCTCATTTCTGAGGTTTGAATCTGGCTTTTGTGGGTTGTAGTCATTGCCCATGACTCGCATCCATATGTCAAGACTGGGACATAGGTGGAGCGGTATACAGCCATCTTCGTTTTCTTACCAACCTCTTTCTTGCTGAGGAATCCTCGATTTATGGCCTGATAAAGTCTCCCAGCCGCTGCTTTTCGAGTGGCCAACTCTTCTTTGATGCCCCCCTTTCGGTCTATAATAGCTCCGAGATATTTAAAGTGGTCGACCTGCTCCAGGATCTGTTCTCCCAACTTAATCTGATGTTTTCTTTCTTCTCGTGATATCACCATGGATTTTGTTTTAGAGCTGCTTATGACCATCCCTCTCTTCTCCAGCTCTTCCTTCCAGACTTGCAGGTTGGATTGGAGATGTGTCTCTGATTTAGCAATCAGGACAACATCATCAGCAAATGCTAGCTCTGAAATACAGACCTGTCTCATCTTCCAGTACCCCACTGAATACTTTCTTGTTCTCTCCTTACATGCCTTGATGACATCATCCATGAGGAGTATGAAAAGATAAGGTGACAGGATATCGCCTTGTCTTACACCAGTGGTGGTCCTGAACTCTTCTGACTTATAGTTTGCTGTCCTCACATAATTTCTGCAAGACTTGTAGAAGCTCTGTATAGCATGAATCAGAGGTGCTGGAATGTTCTTCCTTGCCAAACAGTCCCAAAGTTCGCTTAGTAGGCTAATTAATTATTTAATAATTATAAATCATTGAATGACCGTAATGATGACCACCAAAGGCAAAATAACATTGTTTTTTAAAGAAACGAAATTAAAACTAAGAAGAGAAGTAGGCTAACTCCAAATAAACTTTTCTCTGATCGAGTTAAGATGTAAATTTTCCACGCTATTGTGGTTTTTTTTTCTTTTCAGTTTCATAATTTGGTAATATCGGAATGACGTTCGCCGAATGCTCCGCGTGTATTTTCGTACCATTTAGATTTAGGGTTAACCCTAGCTGTAACCCTAATTATAACTCTAAATGGTGCGAAAATACATGCGGAGCATTCGGCGACCGTCATTACGATATTAGGCTACCCATAATTTGTAGGCTATTGTATTATTTTTCAAATTTACATTTCTTACGCACTTTCTACAAGTTTTAGTGAAATCAAATAATATGTAGTGGTATCAGCCTTTTTTTTTTTTTTTTTTTTTTACCAGCCGTAAATAATAAATTATGCTAAACCTTAGGGGAAAAGAAAGCATAGGCCTAAGTTATCTGACAGTTAAATCTAACTTCATCTAAACAATGTTATTGTAATATTTTTTTAAAAATGAATTACTTACCAATACTAAACTGGAAATTAATCCTAAACAATAGGCTCGACTCAAAAAAGATTTCAGTGCTGCGTAATCGTTCAAATAATCAGTAACCTCGCGCTAGCTTTAGCGAAAAATTGTGAATGAATACGCCACGCACATCCCGCGGCAATTGAAAAATAGGCAGCTTGGTTTTCATTGGTTATTTTTTTTTTTTATCCACTTGGCTTAAAATCTCGCCGAATCTCATGACGCAAATTGTGTAGTGGCACAAGATTTATATGTATATTTAATAATTAGGCGAAAAAAACCCCGAATGGTCGTCTCAGAGAAAAGGGCTTCCCCAGAATGCACTATTAAAGTAAATGGAACCTTTTAAACACAAGTCAATAAATTCAAATACCTGGGAACATTAATAACAGCGGATGGAAGATGTATCTCAGAAGTTAAGAGCAGAATAGCTCAGGTAAAAGCAACATTCTATACAATGAGCTCAAGCAAAAGCAACATTCTATACAATGAAGAGTATTTTATGCAACAATTCTTTGTCATTGGAAGTAAGAAAGAGAGTTCTTCATTGCTTTATAGAACCAATCCTGACATATGGGAGTGAGTCGTGGACAATTAGTAAACGAAAAGGGAAGGCACTAGAGGCAACAGAGATGTGGTTTTACAGAAGAATGTTAAAAATACCATGGACAGCCAAAAAGAGTAATGAGGATGTCCTGAAAGACGCCAATGCGCAAAGGAAACTTATTTCACAAGTTAGAAAGAAGCAATCCACTTTTTTGGGGCAAGGTAAGGTTGAAGGACAAAGAGATGGGGAAGACAAAGAGAGCACATACTGGACAATTTGACATCATGGCATGGAAAGAAGTCAACAGCAGAATTGATAAATAGTACTGCAGACAGGAAGTTGTGGAGAGACATGATCTTCTACACCACTAGGCACGGTACTTAAAGAAGAAGAAGGTTTATCATGAGCAGTTATCTGTCATTGTAGACAAGCAGCACATTACGGGAACAGTACCTTATGACAACTATTAATTGCGGGGTAAACAAAACACAGGGTGATATATGTCTTACTAGGACAAAGGTAAAGGTAAAGGATCCCGTTACACGCCTATTGAGGTATATTGGGAATATGGTGTTAGGCCCATATTTTCATGACCATCGGCACACTAGGGGTGATGTGGTCAACATCACGCCAGCCGCCTTAACCTTCCCAGAGTTGCTCTGGTACCCAGTTGGGGCTGGGTCGACCCAGGAGCCGTTTGGGGCGGCCTAGGAAACTAGGAAAAGAAAATCCCACAGCCACATGGCCTCAGATAAATCTGGGGATTCGAATCATAGACCCACTGAGCATTTCTAGGGTTCAGACCTGTAAGCTGGTAATGCTCCCATGAAAATCTGTATGAACAATATGACAACTTCTGATGACAACTATTGTTAGTTGTTAGAACATTCTTCTAGTTGTCCTGATCTGGTCCACCCAGGTGACCGTGTGTGCTGGTCCACTCAAGGATGCTTTATAATGATGACTTCTCACGATGAAAGAAATGGTGCATTCATGGCTTGTTCCCCAACCAAAAAGATATTTTTTAGGGCATATTTAAACTTGTGATAAAATGGGACAAGTACATTGCAAAAACAGGGAGATTTTGTAGAAGAATTATGATTTTATGCAGGCTCACACAATATTTATTATTTAAAAAAAAAACAGGGTAATTTTTGGCTTACAGGTGTATAATACTATAAAAATGTTACCACATTCAAACTCTTCTCCTCCACACACACACACACACACACACATTTTAAAAATACGCATTGTAATGTTTTATTATTGTCGTAATAAAATCATACAAGACACATAAGACTGTTAACATGCAACATACAATTGCTTTCTGTCATGGATGATATAACCAGGGTGTGCTCACTGTTCCTAAAAGCACTAACGATAAGTGTGTATTTAAAATGTTGGACTAGACACTACACCCTCAGTGTGTTAGATCTCTTAGGTCTGGTGCAGAGTCAACCGAGATAAAGCACAAACACTGTACCTTGAAGCTAGAATAACACTTATTACCTATATATGATTATCAGACACTGAACATAAATGAAATATTTTATATTTTATCCTGTAGTTAAAGTGCATGAACTGATTTCCTCTCCATTGTATTGTATTTTTCTTACAGAAAAGTTATTGTTAACTGATATATTTTGTTTTTTAACTGTCATTGTTTACACGGCACTTTCATTCAACATTTTCTCATTCCACGACGATTACAAGGATTGTGCAAAACCATAAATCACACTCGATATCTTGAAAGCAAGGACTGACATAGTCTAAACCATATGGAAAGAATGAAAAACCACAGTGAGGGACACAAAGGCTCTCACATTGAATTGAAATTATTTAAGCAGTCGACCAGGTGATCCAGGATCAAACCCGGGCGACGGCATTTGAGGATTTTTCGTCGACCAGGATTTGGACTGGATTAACTCGAGACCTGGTGAGTACATTTGAAGGAGTGTCGCAACCAGGGATTGGCGGCTCCTGAGCCGACCCAGCTCTAATGGGTACCTCCGAAATCGGCGAGTATCTGCCTGAATGGCGAGGGACACCTGTCTCTGTACAAGAAAAAAAGGGATACTCCCGTAAAATCAATGTCAGGTTAGACATTAGTAATAACCTGAGATTTCGCCTCGAGTATTAGCGGGCGTACGAAAAAAAAAAAAAAATTTAAGCCGTTTAACTTGTCCAGAAGGAAATGCCAAGAATTTGAAAAATACTTATTGCTGTAAACGAAATGATACAAAATTTTGCTTCTGACAGAATACTTTAATGACTGAAGCAGAAACAGTCCTAAAGCTGTCATAATGTCTTCGTGAGACAGGTGGAAACGTTTTGCTGTGATAATATTTTTGAGATATGTTTATAAATGTAAGAAATCAGATTTGTGTAATATGAAAATAATAAACCAATCGGTTTATCTTTTTTTTTCAGACACTTGCCCAAATGAAGCCTTAATATTCTTCATGCAGTATTTAAGTATCTCAGAGGACGTCACCACTTGTCCTCCCAAAAATCCATACAACCTCAGCAAATATCGTCATGTGAGCCGACTGCTACGAAAAGCTGTCTTAGCCCATAGTTTGTCCAAAAATTTCTTGGAGGACGGTCTGGAGGCCTATTCAAGAAATTACAGAAATGATAGCCAAGCAACTTTGCTTGAGATTTCAGTTGACCTGTTAGAAACTGCAAAATCTATTGTGGTAAATTTACTTTTCTGTAGTTTTACTTTATCCAATACCAAGGGGCGTACTTAAAGTATGTAGCATCTGGGGCAGATCTTACCTTTGGCATCCCCCCACCCATAAATAAACACCCAGAAAAATATAGTCTCTGATGGCACTTCCTCCTGGCTGTTACCCAGGGCAGACTGCCCCCTTTCACCCCCCCCCCCCTCCCCTTTTGTATGCCACTGAGCTAAAGTCATTAGACATGAGTGTAACTACTTTTCAAGCACTCACTGACTGTGTCTGTGACCATTATGTTATGGTACTGATGATGATGATAAATGTTGTTCAGCATTGTGGGAGGATTCAGTGTAGAGGATTGCATGGGTCGGGCTTTGACCTGTGGGTGGGCCACACGTAGATTTCCATGAAAAAGAAACAGGCCAGGCTTAAATTTTTGGACAGTGTGAGCTGGGTCATGTGGCCTAGTTGTTTTAGACCAGAGCAGTGGCTTGTTGCTCCAATTTTGATATTGCCGTAAAAAAGATTTGTTCAGGGCTTGCTAATGTTAATTTCTGGCAGTTACACAGGAGCTGGAATTGCTTCGGTGCATAGATGCACCTGCACACCCCAGTATACAAAAACATTTTAAAAACTATCAAAGCACAATATTACACTGTATTCACTATCATACTAATGGCTTCAATCACAAAATCTATTGCTGTCATCACTTCATGTAACCTTTTCCATGCTTCTTTCAAACTCCCCTCTCAAAACTCTTTCAGCCTAAATTATCATAACAAAACTTACTCAGTCATACCTAAAACATGCCTAAGAAAGTTTACAATTTTCTCCCAGCTGTACCAGGGAGTTTGCATAAAGCCTTCATTAGTCCAATAATCACTAATGGCTGGTTTTTTTACAATCCCCATTGCTATTATCACAGCAAAACACTTACACAGTTCTGGAGATGTAACTGAATACCAGTTTTCTTTTTGTCGCCGTTTATGATTTTGACTGACAGAGTCGATCAGCATATTCATTTATAGAAACAGTAAGCTCATCTATAATCTCATTAGTTAAAAGAGCTTTGAGACAATAAAATGCAGAAGAATCATCAGGTATAATATTTGGATTCACACCTGTAATCCTAGCATGAGGCGGTACAAAGCAGAAAGCATTTTGTGTTGAGCCAGCATCAACTTCATTCCACCTAATTTCCTCATTCAATGTACTTGTATTACAATCAGTACTTGTGGGTTCTGCTTCTTTATGGGGTGATCTAGATGTAGGCCTATCTTCTCTTAATCTTTTCTTCATGGGAGCTTTACCTTTTCCTTGTCTTTTCACTGGCCTGGCATTTCTAGTACGACTACTACTGACAGAACCAGCTAGGGGAAACGCCCCCTTCTCATCTGATTCAGTGTTTTGATTACATATATCTTCGCTGGGTAAAATATAATCTGAATCTGAACTGTCATCATCACTCGATAACTGATCATCCTCATGTTCAATCCAAGAAGAAATAAGTTGTGCTGCTTGTACAGCTGATAACCTTTGCTTACAATCGTTTGAAGATGAAGCCATTTTGGTTAGAAAAAATTTGTTTACGGTCAACAGCCGAACAACAAAGGTACTAAAATCGAACGTAATGACGAATAAAAATATACCACGCTGAAAATGTAAACAGATTGAATACAGGAAGTGAGTTTATAAATATTGGATTGAATAAAACATTGACAATTTTTCATTAAACTTTGCCGATAGAGACTTACTCTAACGCCACTTCAACTGGCAAGTCGTATTTTTGGTAAAAATGGCGCGCCAGTTCAGCTGACGAGCCGTATAGTAAGAGTTAAGAAAAAAAAATTTAAGTTAAAATTGTAATATTATGTATTTTAACTTGCAAATGTACAGATAGCATTGGTCATATTAAAATTATATATTATAATTTGTATATACTATTGTCCCATGTAGTGGGGGGGGGGGGGGAGATCTCTGAAGTGAGAAAGAAGGAATAGGCCTACTACATCCTCAGGCGTGACTCACAAGATGACTAATATGAGGTTGTACATGAGGCTGACAACCTCATCATGTAAATGAACTGCAACAGACACCACCGCTGTAAGAGCATGTGAATTCTTTGTGCAGGCTTCCTGCAAGAGGACCAACTGTAGGGGTGGTTCCATGCTCCACAAGGAGTGCCAAGGAAAATAATGATAATATACTATTACTTTGATCATACATACTGAACAGTAATACCAGGTTTTATTACACTTTCAACTGTTTTTATTTGTTTCATTAGAGTGTGAAAGGCTTGAGAGAATCCAACAAAATTGTCCACCTATTAAAACAAGCTGCTTGCCTTGGTAATGATGATGCCATGTTTTCATTGGCTGTAATGTTGAACAATGGAGTGGGATGTGCCCCTGATGAAATACAGGTAATGTTTCTACATAGTTGGATGTGTGTAATTTCTCCGGAAAATGACCATCATGGCAAACTGGATCAAAAATGAAGCATCTTCAGCCACAGATGTAAAATATGGTAAGAAAACAAAAGTAACAATAATGATGTTCCAGAACTTTTAAACAAATACACGTCTATTTCCTTTTATCTAAACACCCAAAAAACCAAAATATTCTGAAAATTGGTAGTTTATTTGGGTCACTTTTTTAATCACAATTAGGGCAATTTCTGACTAGCTTGGGTGGCTGGGCTATTTTTCAAACACATTTTGGATGACTTGCTTGGGCTATTTGGGCTACTTTTTTAATGTGATTTGACATCTGGAAACTGAAAAAATCCTGTTTCCAAAACAATCTGTCCCTGAAGGTTTTGGATAAAAGAATAGAAACCTGTATGTTCAACATTATAACCATGAGTACCCATCAGCTAGGGAGCCGCGGTAGCATAGTGGTTAGTGCACTGGCTTCCTAGCGCAGTGGTCTATGGTTCGATCCCCAGATGAGGTGGGAATTTTTTAGGCCACAAACGGCTCCTGGGTCTACCCAGCCCCAAATGGGTACCAGAGCAACTCTGGGAAGGTTAAGGCGGCCGGCGTGATGCCGACCACATCACCCCTAGTGTGCCGACGGTCAAGATAATATGGGCCTAACACCATATTCCCAATATGCCTAAATGGGCGTGTAACGGGTTCCTTTACCTTTACCTTACCCATCAGCTACCTGAGGGGCATAGGTTTCAACAAGTTCATATGAAACCTTCCTGTCCTGTCCTGTCCTGTACTGTCCTGTCCTGTCTGTTCAAGGTTGTTCCATGTCTTCTTTTTTCCTTTCATATCTGTCTCCATTTCTCTTTTCCATGTGTTTTTGATCTCCCTCAACATGTGCCACCCTGGGGATTCCAAGAAAGGTCTGCCTTGTAATGATATCTGCAGGTATTCTTAATGTATGCTCTTTTCAACACCGGCAGCTTTGTGTCACCTCTTGTTTCACTGGCAATAGTCTGGTTCTTGTCATTAGTTCCACATTAGTGATCTTTAGTTCCACATTAGTGATCTTCTCATAGTTCCACATTAGTGATCTTGTCATAGTTCCACATTAGTGATCTTGTCATAGTTCCACATTAGTAATCTTGTCATTAGTTCCACATTAGTGATCTTTAGTTCCACATTAGTAATCTTGTCATAGTTCTACATTAGTGATCTTATCATAGTTCCACATTAGTGATCTTGTCATAGTTCCACATTAGTAATCTTGTCATAGTTCCACATTAGTAATCTTGTCATTAGTTCCACATTAGTGATCTTTAGTTCCACATTAGTGATCTTTAGTTCCACATTAGTGATCTTGTCATAGTTCCACATTAGTGATCTTGTCATAGTTCCACATTAGTAATCTTGTCATAGTTCCAAATTAGTGATCTTATCATAGTTCCACATTAGTGATCTTGTCATAGTTCCACATTAGTAATCTTGTCATAGTTCTACATTAGTGATCTTATCATAGTTCCACATTAGTAATCTTGTCATAGTTCTACATTAGTGATCTTATCATAGTTCCACATTAGTAATCTTGTCATAGTTCTACATTAGTGATCTTGTCATAGTTCTACATTAGTAATCTTATCATAGTTCTACATTAGTGATCTTATCATAGTTCCACATTAGTAATCTTGTCATAGTTCTACATTAGTGATCTTATCATAGTTCCACATTAGTAATCTTGTCATAGTTCTACATTAGTGATCTTGTCATAGTTCTACATTAGTAATCTTATCATAGTTCTACATTAGTGATCTTGTCATAGTTCCACATTAGTAATCTTATCATAGTTCTACATTAGTGATCTTATCATAGTTCCACATTAGTAATCTTGTCATAGTTCCACATTAGTGATCTTGTCATAGTTCCACATTAGTAATCTTGTCATAGTTCTACATTAGTGATCTTGTCATAGTTCCACATTAGTGATCTTGTCATAGTTCTACATTAGTGATCTTGTCATAGTTCCACATTAGTAATCTTGTCATAGTTCCTAGTGATCTTATCATAGTTCCACATTATGGATCTTATCATACCATTTCTATCCCTGTATTTAATTTAGAAGTCTGTAACTTCTTAGATGTTGCTTTTGTTCTCCATGTTTCATAGCCATACAATAGGAATGCCTTGACATTTGAGTTGCAGATTCTTATTTTTATGTTGGACTTGATTTCTTCTTATTTCCATACATCTTTCAGTGTGATGAAAGCTTCTCTTGCCTTTTGTAACTTAATCCTGTAAAACTTACAATCTAAAAGCATAAAAATGTGAATGCAGTTTTACTTATAGGCAAAGATAAATATGTGATATATTAGTATCTTTATTTTTGTACTTTATGGTCTGTTTTCATGCTACAGTTTCTTTGGCTCTACTTCCTAATGGCTTTAATTTTAGGTTTTGTTAAATTTATTGTTAAATCAGAGGCACATCTCCAATTCAACCTGCAAGTCTGGAAGGAAGAGCTGGAGAAGAGAGGGATGGTCATAAGCAGCTCTAAAACAAAATCCATGGTGATATCACAAGAAGAAAGAAAACATCAGATTAAGCTGGGAGAACAGGTCCTGGAGCAGGTAGACCACTTTAAATACCTCGGAGCTATTATTGACCGAAAGGGAGGCATCAAAGAAGAGTTGGCCACTCAAAAAGCAGCAGCTGGGAGACTTTTTCAGGCCATAAATCGAGGATTCCTCAGCAAGAGAGAGGTTGGTAAGAAAACGAAGATGGCTGTTTACCGCTCCACCTATGTCCCAGTCTTGACATATGGATGCGAGTCATGGGCAATGACTACAACCCACAAAAGCCAGATCCAAACCTCAGAAATGAGGTATCTGAGGAAGGTGGTTGAAGTAACAAGAAGAGACATGGTACGCAACCAGACGATACGTCAAGGCCTTAAATCCCACCCCCTGCAGACCCAAGTAGAACAGTCTCAACTAAGATGGTTTGGCCATATCTGCAGAATGGGAGAAGATCGGCTACCACGACAAGCATGGGAAACAAAGAGCCAAGGATCCAGACCCCCAGGACGACCCAGAGTCCGCTGGGAGGACAACATTAGACAATCTTTGAAGGACCGAGGACTAGAATGGAACCAGGCCAGGAGGAAGACAGCCGATAGGATAGTCTGGCGCTCTCTCTTCCAGACCTCTACACCTCACGGTAGAAGGGGAACGACTAAGTAAGTAAGTAAGTTAAATGTATTGTTTTATTACTGTTTTTACAATGTAATTCTCTGCCTTTTTCAATACCTCTTTAAATTTTTTTAAAAATTGTTGGCTAGCGATTTCTCTATAATGTGTAGTTTCTCCCAGTGAAGGTTGATACTAAAATATTTACTTTTCTTTATGCAATGTAAAACTGCATATCATGTCTCTATACGGACCATTGTCAATAATGTGCTGGCTGCTGTCAGCATTAGGAAAAAATGATGAATGAACAACACATCACCTGGACTCTAGCAAATCCTGCATGAGTCGAAAAATAGGCAGCTTGATTTCATTGGTTGATTTTTTAATTCACGTGGCCTAACATCTTGGTAAATCTCACGACGCAAATATTGGCTAAGGTGTGGCGTAAGACTATCAATTAAAATATATATTTAATAATTAGGTGAAAAAACCTGTACGTAAATTTTTGAATGGGGTGTACAGATATGAAAACTCAAATTTCTTGTACAGATTAAGGGTAAGCCATAGCACTTGGCATGTATGGTATGGTTAAAATGTTTTCTAGTTTGAGTTTTTCTGTAGTTCTCTATCTTAAATGTAAACAAACAGTAACACTCTGAGTCACTGTTAACAGTTTATCATCATCATCATCATTTTGTTTGATCCTTATGGAGCATGGACCAGCAGGTGTAGTTGGCCCCCTTGCAAGGAGCCTGTATCAAAGCATTCTTTTACTGTTGTAGAAGTTTCTGTAGCAATATGTTTTATATAATGAAGTTACCAGAATAATGTGCAACCACATATTAGCCACCACATACGACATGCCTGAGGAGGCAAAGTCATAATCTTTCTCCTATTAACAAATGTAATTAGAAAATTGCACCAACTGAGATACAGTCAGCATCAAATGTGTAGAAAATGACTAGCAAATAATGAAAGAAGTGGTCAAAAGAAAGTGGCTTTTGAATGTGCATGCTCTTTTAATACTGCGTGGGATTAACATACAAAAAAAGATGACAGGCCTTAGAGCAGTGCTCGGCAAGTTAACATGACTTCCTTCCTTGGCTGGCATTTAATTGTGTTATGATAAGATACCTTGGTTTCCCCATTTAAGTTGTTAAGCACATGCCAGTTAAAACTTGCTCAGTGGTCTGAACTGATGAACATCGCCGAGTTCTAGGGAAAAACTGTGACCACAGTGCAATTATGTTGTGTGTGTGCATGGATATATCAGTGGCTGCTTGTACAAATGATCTCATTTCTATCTCTCCAGAGATGTACACATAAACATAAAGATATATGAAACTCAGATCCCATACAGTCTCATTGTGCACTTTAATAAATTAAACACATTAACACTTTTTGAGCAATAGTCTTGTATGGGTATATACGTGGGCAATTCAGAAATACTGCTAGTAATTCTAGACTTTACATTTTACATGGGTTATCCAGATGAAGGTGCAGCAGTTAAAAGACAGTCCCATAATAAATACAAATCAGTAATGACTTTCCAGACTCACATAACTTGTGTTTTATACATTGGGAATCCTTGGATTACAAATAAAGTAGGAATATTCCCTTCCAAATGAAGGCACAGCTTTCAAAACACCAACCCAGAATAAAAATGAATCATTAATGACTTTCCAGACTTGCATAGCTTGTGTCTTTTACATTCAGAATTTTGTCACCCAACATTACCAACTTAATTCCAAACAATTGAGACAGTCTTTCCATCTCCACATCTATCAGCTGAGTGACTTAAGACTAATCACATCTACCAAGACAAAAAGCAGAAATGAGCTCACTTCTACATTCATATTTTTAAGCCATAATGATCACATGCTCACAACAATCAGCCAACCAATGTGATTGCTTCTAACATATCATTTTACTATCACTGCACTTGCAACCACAACGCTTATCAAGCTCCCTGAGAAGTAGGGAAGTTTAACACCTATTAATTAAATGTCCTCATAAACCATTCTTGACACCACCAGAATTTTGATACTGCACCAGAATCATATTGTGTATTGGGTAAATAAAATAAAAATTAAAAATACTTTTCATTATACCTTTTTAATATCAGCTCAGCAGAAGTGAACAAGTGTTAGACTTTGCACAGGTCACAACAGATTGGGATACCATCTATTCAACAAGCTAAAGATAGGAACTTCTGATGAGTGTAACTGTGGCACCAATAAAATGACTGCTGAACATCTACTTCAGAGGTGCCCAACATATGAGGAACAGAGAAAGCGCATGTGGCCATCACCAGTACCATTCCTGGAAAAACTCTACAGAGATACTAGCATCCTCAGGATGACCTCCGCTTGATTCAAACATATTCAATTTGATGTCTGAAAGTAAGCGAAGAAGAAGAATAATACCTTTTTAATGATGATCCATTTTACCACAAAAACAGAAGCTTTAGACTAAAATGCTGATGTAATAAAATAGTGATCTTTTGTCAACTATGTTTTTGTGTGTGTTCTATTTAGAGTTTGGCATTCTTTATGTTGGGGATCCTGAATAGACACATACTATCTGTCATGGCACTCGGACATAGACATGTCATGGGCATTGACGGAGCTACTGTGGACAGGGATGTGGCTTTTAGTGAGTAAATTTTGTGGTGGCTGTGATAATGGTTGTAGTGATGGTGATGGTGGCATTGTGATGTTTGACATAGCGGCAGTTAATAATAGCAACATTGTTATAATGTTAGTTATGGTGGTAATAATTGTGGTAGTGAAGGTGGTAGTATTAACCATCATCTTCTTTTCCCCCCTGTGTAGTTCTCGGGGGGTGTCTGAAGAGACAAAGAAAAAGTAGGACTTCTGCACCCTGTGGCGTGTCACACACGGTGACTAATATCAGGTTGTACATGGCACTGGCAACCTCATCATGTCAAAAAAATCACCACAGAAACCGTCACTGCCACAGCATGTGAATGCTTGGTACAGGCTTCCTGCAGGGGGGACCAGCTATAGTGGTGGCCCCGTGCTGAAAAAGGAGTACACAGGAAAGTGATGATATCTCCTTTTTCTCACTCTTTATGGAGGATAGTGCCACCACTGCTGCCTGTCACTTTGAGGAAGTCTGCACCAAAGCACAACCTCTTGCAGTGGATGTTTCTGTGGCATATTGTTGTATATGATGAGGCTGTTAGTTATGTGCACAACGTCATTTTAGTTGCTTTTTGTGATATGCCTGCAACAACAGTAGGCCTTTTCTTTTTTTTTACCTCGGTAGTATTCATGATAGAAGAAATGTGGGTACTGTGGTAGTGGTGTTTAATGACATTAATTATGTGATGGTGGTTTATAAAATTCATTATGATAGTGATAATGGACACAGTGCATGAACTCTGTAGCACCAGCGAGAATCCCAGTGTATGTATATGGGAATCACACATTTTATAAATATTTTTGTGGTGGGTAGGTTTGTAATTTTTAAATTTTGCCAGGGCAGTGGCCTTATGGCCTACTCTTTACGATTTCCAACTGTCGTGGGATTTTTAACATGCGCAACTTGCACACGGGACTTCCTGTTTTTTCCCTTATCTGAGATGTCGAGGCATCCGATCTCACTACCCAGGTGACCAGGGGGGAGTAAGACATCATTAGGACCACTGGTTCTTAAAACAATTTTCATAAATTATATTCCCTCTACTGGAAATCGAACCCAGTGCCTCTAGAATTTGAGGCGGACGCCATACCTCTTAGCCAATCTGACCCCCATGCTGGACAAGGGGTGAAAAGCGAAATGATGATGGTGATGGTGGTGGCATCTGATGATGATGTAATTGATGGTGATTGTAGTTTCTTTGTCAGTATGCTACATCAACTCCTGAATTTTTATTTCCTGCCAGTGTATTACAAACAAGTGGCAGACATGACAAGAACTGACAAAGAATTGCACAAGGAATCTGGGGTAATGTCAAATGTGAAGTTGATTTGTGATGTACTTAAGAAAATAATAGATTTTTTTTTCATTGTGAGGGTAATCTATATCTTGGCATCGAAAAGGGTATTTTGATTTGTGATATGTTATGTACATATTTATATTGGTGAATTTTTTTTTTTTAACATATAGTGTGAATTTTATTTACTTTACACTGATGCGGAACAATTGTTAATAAGTTATTTAGTAATGTCATAAATGTTATTTTACCAATTATAGTTCTAAATTTAATAATAGTTAATGTTATTGATGTAATTTTGGAACTCAAAGTGTGTCCTTTGATTTATTTGAAACAGAATTCTTGAAGTACTCTTTCCAGTGCAGATAAGCACAATTTAGTAAAATATATTCATGAACTGCTCGAGATAGGAACGTGGTCTTTTCTTTGTACACCATCCCACTTACCCCCTCCCACACACCACACTTACGTGAGCACGCACGCACATGCACGGTAGATGTTTAAAGGGCTCAGTGTTACTAAATTAAATCACAAAAGCTCCTGGGTCGCCCCCCCCCAAGTTGGCCAACAAAGTGCTTTGCTGAAATTTCACACTTTGGGGGGAAAACACGTCTGTCACCTAGTGATGAGTGGAATGAAAAAAAAATGATTCTAAATCTACTATATGCTGACTGTTACGTGTCTTTTCTTGATAACGTTAATGCATGTGCCAATTTCTTTTCCTCAAGAGCTAATTCTTCCTGTCTTCTCTTCTCAGCCATAGGTCCCACCAACCAACCTAGATACAGAAATCACAAAACATGTAGATACAGAAATACATATAACATATAAAAGAAAGAACTCTGTCAAAAGAGATTCTTCAAGCCACACACTGCATTAATCAATAAATTTACTTATCTGCTTTTTCATGCAAATAATCCTCCTGGCATCAGCCTCTGCCTCAGGAAACGACGATTCAAATTCAGTGCAGTTAAAAAGGTTAGGCCTAGAATTCCGGCTTGCAGCCGACCGACACCGCCATCTTGAAAAATATTCTGCAAATGCAGAAAATGTAGTCCACTGAGTTGAAAAATTTTCCTGACATCACTGGACGATATTTTGTTCAGGATCCCGGCTTGAGGCTCTCATCTATGGCTGTTACTTGTCTTTTCTTGATAAGGTTAATATATAATGACAGGATGGTTCCTGTAAGCCAAGTTCACTTCTAGGGTAGCAAACATCTAGACACTGAAACCAGCCAACGTCAATCACCCTTATTTGAGCCACAACGGACGAAGTGGACAGTATGCAATTTTATTTAAACATCACGTTGCTCCAAATTGAAATACATATCAGTTCAATATACACATGGCATATTATATGCAGTCGTCGATAAAACTTTAGGCAGTCTGTTCATGTCTGGAATGCTGTCCTTTTCATTTTCCACATTTTATTCATCATATTCTCACACTCGACATTGAAAATCCATACTCCCTTTAAATGAAGATAACTAGATACACCTCACAGAAGATCTTGATGTATTAGTGATGGAACAACATAGGGATGTACAATATATATATTCTCAGGAGCTCAAACACATTCGTCCACTCGCCATGACACACAATGGTAGAAGGCCTGCAGACAATCTCCTCACTTCTGCAGTTTTAGTTTCACGTCTGCCAAATACACCATACTGGCATGACATCACTTCCTGTATTAATAAATGACTCCGTATAAAATAAACAAACAAGGAGCCCTGTCGAGCTACCTAATTATACCGACACAATCGTTATGAATTTTAATCATAATACTGACTTAACAAAGAATAACCACAGACAGTGACCTAGCTGTAGGTCATGTCCTGGCCATCTACAGGGATGATTTTAAAAGTCATTTCCTGTTTTTAAATTTTTGTATGCTGACTTATTGTTGTTATTGTTGATCAGAATCGATGTCATTGCACTCCGGGCAAACTCATAGGTGCTCAGTCTCCCTCAGCAAGTGTCGAGGTGTATGAATGCTAATTGTTCCTGTTGTGCACTGGTTGTATACATGCCGGATGCGTCCTCGCATGCGTCCATCCCTGTGGGTTTTACTTTTGATGCCAAATTCCAGCAGTTTTAGCCTTAATGATTCATCGATTGCAGTGCCATTCTCGATCATGAATTGCCCTTTTTAGTATTTCTCTCTTATCCATGTCTAGTGCACTTTCTATGGGTGGTCTTGAAGCTAGTCTGTAAGCTCTTTCATTGCTGCGTACCCCTGCATGACCAGGACAGTAGATCCATATCAGTTCTTGAAGATTCAATGCTTCTGTAGAGGTTTTCCATTCATGTCGGAGCCATCCATTTTGGACCTTTCGAAGAATGGATTGTGAGTCTGATACAATGACTGCCTTTGTTAATAAAGTCTAAGACAGCCATCTTAAGGCAGCAGTAGCTGCCTTTACCTCCATTCTCATGCTGGAGGTTGTCTGCTATGTTCACCAATGGTTCTGCCCTTTACTCTAGAAGAGAAGCCCCCTCTTGAATTATTACCATGGATTACAGACCCATCAGTGTACACAATGGCATCATCATCCCCAGCATTATCATTTATCAGCTGATCAATTTCCAGTTCTACTCTCCCACTGGCCCAAGTTCTACACTCTCTACAAAGGCTGATGATGACTTGCTGGTAGTTCATCCAGCTCTCATCTGACTTACTCCACTCTTCTCCCTTGAATATATTTTCAACTGGGGTCACCTGTTCAATGGTCTCCTCTGTCTGCGCCATCCATGACATCCCCCTCTTTATTCTTGCTCCCTTGATGTCAGCTAAGTTCTTATGCAGGGGATGCCTTTTGTCTGTGGTTACTCGCATATTCCCTTTTACCTGGGCCATCGCATATCTGGATCTAACTCACAATCAAAGATACATTTAACAAACGTTGAAACAAGGGGCAATATTTGCCACTTGACAAGTAAGTTTTTTTATTTTTTTTATTTAATCTGTTTTTTTTCCCACAAACAAAATAAATATAAAATGGCCAATACACAGATGTAACAAGAGACACAAAAAATGGCTGTCCAAAAGTACGTCATGTGTTGGGCAAATCAGGATCTCAAGTTCAGTTGTAACATAAATGTCACATAGCATTATATGTAATAAAATGACAGTTAATGGTTTGTATTTTGAAAATAATTTGATCTCAATTTTTTGGTTAGCAGTGAAGAAATAAAACAAGAAAAGGGTAAAGGTAGTCCCATAACAGATACTGCCATAGGGGATTGAAGCGTTAGAGACTCACTAATCTATACTAGGTCCAGCATCGAGAGGTAGGGTGACCAGTTCCTTTCCTCACTGCCTTTTCTTTCCCTAACTCAAGAGCAACGTCAGGTACCCATTTACAACAGCTGGGCAGACTGGAGCATGATGATACTGTGAATCGAACCTGGCACCTTTGCCACGAGAGAAAAGCGCTCTAACCACTCTGTCAATTGGACGCTCAGTGAAGAAATAGCAATTTAAATAGGAAATTACTTTTCTATCACTCTGTTTATTCAGAAGGCTTGACACTACAATTTTACATTATCTCACACACAGACACACACACATGTAGACATGCATGCATACACGTACATCCACCATTTTTGTTTTTGTGTTTTTCAAGACTTGCCAATTTTCCACACAGCTTGCTCTTATACTCTTACACTGTTTCAACCATAGACCCATTGGCGTATATACTTCATTTATATCGGGACATCTTTTCCATATAACGTACACTTTTTTTTCAAATAGTATGTGATGTAGACTGTGTATCGCATCATTCTTCCAGATGGCTCTTTCTTAATGGTGTCATTATTGAAAATATTTCTTATTTATTATAACTCCACAGGTGCTGTCATTATGTTTCACAATGTCAGTCTTGTTTGGTGTATGATATATTTTCTTTTTCTAGATAGTGCATTTAATGGATATAGTGTCCCATGAGGTCTTCACATACTCATCTGGTCTCCTCTTACACCATTATAGCAGTTAAAGATTTCTCAATGCTCAGGACATTAGACAGCTTCAGATGCATCTAGTCATTTCAGATAGTACTCTAAGAAGGTAGTATAGCACTTGACAAAGCTTCCAGGCCACAGCATACTGCATTTTGTGTTCTGGACTGCTTCATTTAAATATAGTGTGGAGGAGTGTGTAGATCAATCTTCAGCTTCTCAGTTCTCTAGTTCTTCCGCTTTCAACTCTAGTGGGCCTCTCTAGCCTAGGTCTTTCACTTGAAGCTCTGTGTGTGTGTGTGAGTGTAGGTAGGTGTAGGCTTAGGCTTTTTTGTTTTGCGCACTCCTCAACAGTTCTTTCAAACAGATCTCTCAATGCTTGCTTGTTCTAGGCAGTTTGATATATAGCTGTTCAGATTTTCTTGTTTTCATTTTGGGAGGTCCACTCCATTTATTTCAAACAGATTTCTTGAGGTTTTCCAGTTTTGGTGTTGGGCAGTTCACTCCTGCTCTTTCAGACAGATCCCTCTAGGCTTTCTGGTTTCAAACTAAGTTCAAACAGGTCACTCCACATTTTCTTGTTTTAGTCTTGAACAGTCCAATGCAGTGTGATGGGCCGGGAAGACACCCCTGAGGCCCCACCCCCACTTCAGTTCAAGGCATGTTTGTCGCCCATATATTTTCGGTCGGCCCACGTGACTGTCAGATCACGTGACGGCGCGAGCCTGGGTTGTGAAAAATCTGAAGTAGAAGATTGATGAAAATGCCATAATAATGCATTTAAATTAAGTTGTGGTGTAGAATTGTGTTATATTAAATAGCTGTAGGTTTTATTTGTGTTTTCGCTATTCCTAAGCGATAATCGCGTGTGATATTTAAGTAGTCAAGATTAATACGCCTAGCGCAGTAAAGTGAGTGATTAGCCTAGTGCCTATAAAAAGAGATAGCGAGCTACCAGCGGACCTTTCCTAGTATCAGCCGCCAGAGAGAACAGACGACAGAGCCAAACTGTAAATGCATTGAGCACGTGAGTTAATTTAAATTAGAATTAATTTTATATAATTCTAGAATTATATTCAGCACGAGTCTGTTTTAATGTTTAGTGAAATAGATAGATGTGTTTCCAAAGGAAATGTCTTTTTAGGACATTATGATTTAGTCTTGAAGAATGATAGATGAGTGAAAATAATGTTTGATAGGTTTTATTAGGCACGCAAAGCCTAAATCCAGATGTGAGAATTTAGTATCAAGTATTTCATCCATCAGACCGGGCAAATTTAGTAGGAGAGTATTTTATACATGAAACTGGACAGAAATGTTATCAGAAAGGCAGATATAGTATGAAGCTATTTCACGGGAATGTAGATAAGATTAACAATAGCAAGATTGTAGCCACGTGGCGAGGACTGTATAAAAAGCGGCGAATAACACGCCCCGCGTGGTAAACCTATAATGTTACGCCATGTGACACGTTGTGTATTTAGTTCCAGTTTGGTTTAAGTCGAGAATAATTATATTTTATTTTTCTAATGTAAAAGTAATTGAGTGTATTTTACGATAGCCTACTTATCATAATTCTACTGTATATATTTAATGGGTTACTGTGAGGTGAGAATATGTATTTAGATTTCTGGAGAGCGCGAGGCCACTCCTTTGTTGAGACATGTGTTTCTCTGGTTGCTCCCGGCGGAGCATGGAAACACCAATGTGGCTGGTGTCTATCACAAGCCGACAAGAAGCATTTTTATGCTATGGCAGTGATTTGTTTCGGTAGCAATCTGTGTTACATGGTGAGATTGCCAGCCCCACGCACAACACCTTACTAGTCTCATTGGACGACATGCATGAGTGTGTGTGTGTGTGATAGCTGAGTGTGTGCTCTTGCAGTAGTGGTTTCCGTAGCAACCTGTGTTACATGGTGAGATTGCCAGCCCCACGCACAACACCTTACTAGTCTCATTTGGACGACATGCATGTGTGTGTGTGTGTGATAGCTGAGTGTGTGCTCTTGCAGTAGTGGTTTCCGTAGCAACCTGTGTTACATGGTGAGATTGCCAGCCCCACGCACAACACCTTACTAGTCGCATTGGATGACACACATGAGTGTGTGTGTGTGTGTGTGTGTGTGATAGTTGAGTGTGTCAGGTGGCGGCGTAGGACAGTTTGACAGGTGAGAGCGTGGTGTTTCTCATTCAGTATTATATTATGATTTTAACTATTCTGTGCTTTGTTTGCTTCTTCAGATTAGCATCGGGCACTGTTGGGTGTTTTGTTTGTTTGGTTTGGTGTTATGTTCGCTAGTTTATTTGTTTAATTTTTGCTTTGTCACTGAATGGGCTGTAAAAATAAATATAGTCCCTGCCTCTAGAATCAAGAGTTTTATTGTTGTTCGGGTCGGTGCGAGTGTAGCAAGAGAGTGATCACACATCACAATATAATCATCATCATCATCATCATCTCGCCCACCCTACCACAATTGGCGTCGTCGGCAGGATAAGGCAGACAGTGACACTGAGCAAACAGCAAACGAACAAATATTGTAAACACCCAGCAGTGCGGTCTTGCAGCAAGATGGCATCGATCAATGCGCCTGTGAAGATATTGTATGTGAAGGTGCCAGACATAAGGCTATTTAGTGGAGAGGGAAGTCCCACTTGGCAAGAGTTTGTGGAAGAGGTAGAGGCCGTGTGGAAGATGGGGTCCTTTAGTGCGATAGACAAAGTAGATTTAATCTGGAACAACGTTACACCATGGGTCGCTAGGGAGTTGCGGATACATGGCGGAGCCAAGGCCAGCCCTGAGCAGTTACTGGAAATTGTCAAAAAAGCCTATAGCGAGAAACCACAAGTCAGTGAGGTGAACAGGAATTTCCCTTGGGAATATGCTGTTTATGGTGGAAGTAAAAAGCCTGAGACACGGGTCCAGATAGCAAGTGCAGAAGTTAAGAAGGAGGAGGAGGCACTCAGAGCAGAATTATCCTTCCTAAAGTCCCAGATAGCACAAATGTCAGAGTCCAGTTCGCCAGCACAAGAGGAGGTGCAGAGAAAGAGAGCACCATGCCAGCCGCGGGAACAGCCAACGGAAGACACGGAGGTGTGTCCTCGGGAACAGCCAAAGCACGACGAGGAGGTGCATGTTCTGGTATGTGAGAGTCGAGCTGTTGTTAACGAAAGCAGTGAGCTGACAGTACCGACCAGTGCAGCTGCACCGACAAGGCGAAAAGGAGTTTGCAAGTGGTACAGTGTCCGCAGGGGATGGGGATTCATCACGCCAGATGATGGAGGTATTGATGTATTCGTACATCAGACCAAGATCTACAGAAAGGGATTCCGGAGTCTGGCGAGGAATGAACGAGTAGAGTTTGACAGCAAACCATCGGTCCAGGGCATGGAAGCAATTTATGTATGCGGCATTGGCGGCGTCAAGAGTGTAAGGGCAGCAGAAAGCGACCCATGGCACAGAGGAAGCCCAGAAAGATAAGATGCTACAATTGTGGAGACCTGTCAGACCACATGGCAGCCAAGTGCCCTCAAGGCCCGCTTCCGAAGAGATGTTTTCATTGCAAGTCAACTGAACATTTGATAGCCGCCTGTCCCTCAAAGAGCTCTTTCCCGAGACGTGCTACCACAACCAGGTTTCCTTCCGGGTGCAAGCCAAGAGATGACCGTGACAACTGTCACACTAAGGGCGCCGAGAAAATTACCCGTCGTCTAGGGGAGGAAACCCGTCCTAAGCAGATAGGAGGGAGTGCAAATCAAGGTTCAGCAGAGGAGACTCATCAAAAGCAGACTGTGGGGAATGTAAGCCACCGTCCACACAAAATGAGTGCAGAACACGACAAGAGCGATCCCCCTACAGATTCGACAGCTACATGCACTGGCAAGCAGATGTCACAAGCCAGCAGCGACGCGGCACAAGTAGGCGAATCTTCTAGACCACAGCAACTGCCAGCCCGACAAAGCACAACTAGGGACATGTCGACCAAGACAGTCCCCAGCCGGGTTGTACCGATGACAGAAGCTCCTCCCAAAGCATCCCCGCAGAGAAAGAGTCAAACGCAGCACCAACGATCTAAGAGGCCACGATCGAAGCGCCACAGATGGTGATGTTGTCGGCACGACAACAAAATCAGGAGGGAGATATGTGATGGGTCCGGGAAGACACCCCTGAGGCCCCACCCCCACTTCAGTTCAAGGCATGTTTGTCGCCCATATATTTTCGGTCTGGACCCACGTTGACTGTCAGATCACGTGACTAGCTCTTTTTATTTAATAGAAGAAAATCATACTGCAGTCAATCATGGGCCGTATGGAAAATCCAACCAACATCCAAAACCCCAAAAATAAATTATAAAACTCCAAAAACAAAACACAACTCATACTTAAAACAAATATATAATCACAACCAAACAACCTCAACATTTTCACAAGAAAACTACCTAACAACCACACACACCATACCACTAATCTATGCGAACTCGAATCTTCAAACGCACTATCAAGTTCATATCGTATTGCGGATAACTAATATACTCTACGTTTACTTACTTACTTACGAGAGTACGTATTTATAGAGGTAGATGGGACTAGAGAAGTACTGTCCCTCACTATAATCACGGGTAACAACATATCTCTATCCATAAGCGTCCATACCTCGATATGTAACAACAACTCCAACGACGACAAAAATAATATATAGAAAATGTCGCTCGTAAAAACAATAATAAAGAAAACACCTTATCTTCGTAATACCCATCCCTACTACTTTAAGAAGCTGTAAACCCCCTATAACGCTATGTCCCCCCCTAGAGATAACCACCCCCATGAGTCCCTACGCAGAATATAAGTACACTACCAATTCACTGAAACCAACCACCAATAACCCAACCAAACTCCTTAACTTAAAATAAAAAGAAAAAAACATAATATAACATATGCTAAACTATCACATCATTATTAACGCCAGACTTCGAAAATAACACAAATAAATGTTACTTCAAATTTTATTACAAATCAAAGACTGTACAAATTTGTCACTCAGGCACGATTCAATTCTATTCTTCATCATCTTTCTCAATCACCCCACTAATATTTAATAATATTAAATCCCAAATTCCTTCCGAAGAATACCACCTCAAAATATCCATATGTATATCTTACGGAATATTTAATTGAATTTAAAAAATTTTATGAGAAAGGATCTCTGATGATCTAAAAATATAAACTCTCATAATCTCTACTATGAACCGTGTTTGTTAACTCACACACTATTTAATAGAACTTTATATATTTAAATTATAAAAAATCAACAATACCCAATTACACTCCAATAATATCATTCTTAAACTGTCTACGCTCGATATTATACATCCTCACTATATACCCATTTACATCAATCACCTCAACCCCACTCACCTCAAATTATCACAAATTTTAATCCTTATTCTAGTTTAATATCGTAACATTTAAACTTATACAAGCGCAACACTATATCCTATACATTCTTCTAGTAATACCACTATTAAACATCCTTGTACAAAACTAGATTTGTGTTAGACACGCCATTACAATCATTTAAAACATAGACTTAAACTTAATAAAAGAGCTCTACAAACAGAAAAACCTACATTAGAGCCCCCGCACGTCAAATCCCAAACCCGCTACCTTCCTCGCCTTTCCAAACCTCTTCTCACGCTCTCACCCTCCTCTCTCCTGTGAGTATTTCCTCTACTATCTCAATAGCTAATTAAAGTGTGAGTGTAGAGGAGTGAAAATATATCTCTACTCCTCTCAATACTCAGTTAAATTATCAGCACACCATGTCCAACTCATAGAGAATCGTCTAAGAAAGATTTGTTCGATTTGTTTATTGTTACTTTTGTCGAGAAGAGATTAATGACGACTTCTCCAGTAAATGAGGTGAGTTTATCTATTATCTCAAGTGTGAGTGTGATATGTTGTACTACAAGTTGGTGTGTGTGGTGTGTTATAATATATATTTTATCATATCTGGAAAATCATAGAATTTGACGTTTAATAGCCGCCAATAGTGTGTGGAGGGCTTCCGCTAATACCTTCTGGGGGGAGGGAAGCCTCTGTTTTTGTTACACAAGGGGAGAGTAGGGGGGTGGGTGCGCACCTCTGTTGGGGATGGTGTGGGGGGGGGTGTAGAACCGGTGTGGGGTAGTTCTTAGGGGGAAGTTGGAGTATTGCGGGGGAGTGGCCTTGATTAGGGGGAAGGTGAGAGGGGGGTGGATACGATTGAGTTATAAGTGTGTGTAGGGGTTAACTTGGGAGCGCAAATTTTGGGGGGGGGGGTGGGTGGGGGGCGAGGGGGGGTGGGGGGGGGGGATTATGGAGGGGGTTTGGTGGGGATTAAAGGTGGGAAGGGGGCGTGCGTTTTCACAACCCAGAGGGAGAGTATCATGTATGGGGGGGGTTGTGGGTGTGGGTTGGAGAATATTTGTGGAGAGAGAATGATTTATTTAGGTATTATAATCTGTGTGTGATATGTGGCTTGGTGTGATGTTTCTATGATTATTTTATTTCTATTCTCTTTTGTTATTATTAGGGTTATTGTTGAGAGACCATTGATTTGTTGTCTCTATTATTTGTGGTGGTATTGATTTCGTATGTTGTTGTTTTATAATGTGAGTTTATAGTATTTTGATTCTTTCTGTAGTACGGTCTCTGGAGAGTTTGATATAGATTTTTCGCTTCTTTAGTCTATCATTGTGACTTCCGTTCAACTGTGGAGAGTCCTTGGTGTGGTGGTCTTATTAGTGGGTCTGTTAGTGTCCCTATCATGGTGAAGAGAATGTTGCTCAGGGTCGCTTATTGGTCCACATAAGCCACAACATCTCTAATGTTCGAGAAGTGTAGTTTGTGTAAGATGGTGACAGTACAAGTAGAACTATTGACAGTGATTTATAGGGTTTTGTGGGTGTACACTGTCCGCTGCTTTGCCTTTGTTAAGTTTGATAATTCTCTTCAGGCAGATATAGCGAGTATAAAATGACGGCACTCGAATGATTTTTGCGGTTTTTATATTTTTTTCTCAAGATCCTCTGTAGTTTGTGTCATTGTTGGATGTTTTAAAGTTTTGCCATTATGTGGATTGAACTGAATTGGGCGTGTGTAAGAGATGAAATCTAAAGAAATTTAGGGTTGCACTAATGTTACTTCTCTCGCGCCTAGAATTCAAAGAGAGATAGTATGTTTAATTCTTTATATGTTTGTTGGCGGTGACGAGTGATCAACGATCACAATATAATGCACTTATTCAATCATAGTATGCTATATGTATATTATCTGTCACACAACTACACACAAATATTGATGAGATGTTTATAAATTTGTGACTCGATCCACAACCCCATAAAATAATATATATAGAAACTAGATTTCAATGACTACATCTAATATATGTTCACTCCTTTTGGTTACAGTTAAAATTTAATATCTTTGACCACTGGTGATATGTGTAGAGTATGTTGTATTTTCTACTGAATGGTATTTGATGGGTTTAGACATATAGACTATCCATCTTCTCTCGCTGTGGAGCACTAAGAGAGCTAGAGTAGAAACCAATAACTTCCTCATAGAGAGAAAGCTCAGATAGAAACAAACGCGCTCTCTATCAAAAACGCTGAAACTGCACTCAAACAGATGCCCATCGAAATGGACGCCTTAGAATTATGTGAGAGAGATAGAAGGTCAAATGTCAGCAATAGCCTTACTCAGAATAGTTAAATCCTTATTAGGAATATTTTTAACGAGATATTTGTGTGGTTTGGATACTGGAAGAATGATAGAGATCCTAACACCACGACTACTTATAATCTGGATTTGTATTTTAGAGAGCTTTTGTCCTTTGTTGGACGCGTTATTGTGGAGCCAAGGACATGTTTAGACAGAGAGACTCACTCCAAATACTCTTTGACCTTGCTACACGCAGTCTGAGATACTAACTAACAACTCAGAAGCTACATCAATTCAAATCTCTTCTTATGATGTGTTTTAGTGTTCTAGGTTGGCCGCATATCTATACCACAGCTCTCACGCTAAAAACACATGCATGTCCAGTCCTCTAATAAGGGTATCGTGTAACAAAATGAACATATGTAGGACTGTGTGTCTCTGGTTTTGAGGGATGGCTATTAATCTCTCACGCATGTAACACAGGATCGCAAACGGTTGCTAACCGATAGGGATAAATCCACCTAAGACTTAGGGCTTAAAGATTCTGAAGTACTTGATACCGCTCATACAGTGAGATCTAGTGCTATTAATCAACATATAATCAGCTACATCAACAATATACAATCGTCTTCCATGCTAATGTACGTCTAGGAGGAGATATTTGAGATTCTTTCAGTAATTAGGATGTGTTGGTGATGCAAGTTTAGGGGCTTGGTAAGTCGTTAGGGCACAGGATATACTCTCTCTCATCTCATGTTGGTGTGAAATACGCGCTACAGGGATTTTATTGCTAGACTTTCTCTCTCGGAAACTTTGTAGATTAGTGAGACTGACGCGCCGCAGGAGAGCATAAGAAACTCTCTTAAGAGCAGACAAGTAGGCACGTGCGGTTGTGTTGCACGGGGTTGTGGGGTGTTGTGCAAGTGTGTAGAGAGATAAATCAGTGTTAGTGTGAGTATGCTTGAGACTAATTTATTGTGAGTCGCACTGTAAGGGCCTTTGTTATTTGTGAGAGTTAAGAAGTAACTGGTAAAAAAATGTGAAGAAAAAACTTGTATAGAAAGAAGAGTGTATTAAAAATTTTTTTGATTGTCATATAAATGTGCTCTAAAGAAAGCAATAAATAAAAAAAAAATTTAAAATATTATAATATAATTATCTCCGTGATAGCTTTTAAGTACCAAACTGGAATAAAGGATATGTACACATCTACATCTAGGTGTCACATGGCGCTAACATTACTATGTTGTTTTTCCAAGCGCGTTGGAAAGTGAGTTATTCTCCGCTTTTTTAATCACACAGAGACTTGGGTTGACATCGATAAGGATTCCAGTCGTAGCAACATGTAACACGCAAATACTTTCGCTATTGTGTATGTAAGTCATTATTTCTCCTATTTTATCTACTAGATTTGCGACCGTGATAGAAAGTTAGCTCTTACTACATATATACGCTCATATCTCATGAATTAATCACTTATATTTTCTGGTCGCTCAAGTTTCATTAGCTTTTATAAAAATAGCTCTCTGCCACAATAAATTTTGCGCTCCGGTCGACTGATGGAAATGTAATGAATATACATGGCTATGAAAATACGTTTGATACTAAATTCTCACATCATGCGATTTTAAAGGTCTTGCTGTGCGCCTAATAAACCTCATCAATAACCAGTATTTTCAACTCATACTATCCATATCTTCAAGATCCTCAAAATCGATAATGCTCCTAATCTAAAGACTCACTTATATCTTCGGGAGAAAACACATCAATAAATGGCACTATTTATCATTGCTTAAAAAAATTAGAGTTTTATGAGTGAGACTCAGACTCGCTTGCTGAAATATAATTACTCGTTGTGAATTTGATATGAAAGAATTTTTATTAAGTTCTAAATTTAAGAATTTTAACTTACGGCACACGCCGGAGTTGTCCGCACTGATCGCTAATTTTGCATTATTATAGACTGATCGTTTGGACGCGCTTATGTACTTTGATTTGAGTATAGTTCGTGCTTTCTCTTAGCGCGTGTCGTCATGGTCTGGTCAGGGTTATCTGCTATAGTCGAGGTAATGATAGAAGGTCCCGGCTCCTGGTTAATTAGCGCGCTAGTTTTCCCTGTGCACGCGCTGTAGTGTATTTATTGAGGCACACTCTCGTGAGGCTATAATTTCAAGCACTGTCAAAGACTTTTGTTCTGTTCACTGGATGTTGCGCTTTTTTTAGATAATAGTGATAGCTATTTCATGGTCAGACTCTATCGTATAATATTAAGAAACGCACCAACCGATTAGGACATGTTAGCACTCAGATCAAAACATCAATATAATTATAAGATAACTCCATACATGCGACTTCATTTTCAATGTTAGTAAGCACAATTCTCACCACAACATTAATTTTAAATGGCCCCATTTATTGATCAAATGGCCATTTTTACATTCTCAATCTCTTACTAGATCTTCTAGTTTTTCTGTGTCCAAGAGAGATGAGCGCGCAGAGTGTATAGAATTCATCCTTAGGTCTAGCCGCCCGTCACAATTAGTGATCCTAGACGAGTTACCAGTCTACACGTGCGCCGAAAATAGTTTATGTGACTGTAACAATACATGCGCACTTGAAGACTGAGAAGTTTTGGAGTAGTCCCGAATGAAGGGGCCTCATCAAAGGGCAAGTGTCTCTCTCCCGCGGGAGATCTTCTAATCTATCATCAGCATGTATTATTGTCAGATATCGCTATACGTGTCCAGGGTTTCTCTTTTATAGAAGATGTGGTACTTTAGCAGGATCAAATAAATTATACGTACAATGAACAACAATATTTTGTTCCTGAATGTCAACGGTTGGTACTTAATAAATCTTGAGGTTTACCGACGCTCTCTCATATTTCTTATTATTTCTGTTATCTTATTTGGGCTCGCAGTAATGGTCTCTAATCACCAGTATACTTTCAGTAACGCGAAGAGCATGCATACTGACTGTATTTTTTTGGTTTTATAACAGCCACACTTGAGATTCCATTTCTCAAAACAGATCGGTACCTGCATTTCATGCGTGTTTGCTTTGTGAGTACATAGTCAGTGAGAACAGTTCTGTGCTGAGCTCGAGATATCCAAGTTTTTTTCTCCGTGAGACAAAGATACTCACTCGAGGTTTCGTGGGTGAAATTCTATACATATAGTTCTATCTTAAATTCAATTTCACAACAGATACACATCCGGACCTTTCTATGATTTATTAGGATCTAGGACATGTAAATAGAATATGTAGTTCTTTTAAAAAATCTCAGCTTTTCAATATTTTGAGTATCTTTGTACCGGAATTTTCTTTTTCCAGCAAATTGCCTCCAATGTTTTCCTTGATGCTCACCGGCATTCAAGCTCTAAGTTTATTGACATACAGAGTAAGACATCTTAGGTTTTTTGCTTTATCCTACACCGATCCTAGAGTTTTTAACTTAAACAAGACTATTTCAGATTTTGTGTAATTGTACTTTATTATTTTTCGCTCTCTTCCGCATCTCATTTGCTTCTGTATGACCAACATCTCCCCCCTAAAACTACATCCGTCACAGCACCAGCCAATTGCTTTTGGGTATTATAGGTCTTTTGATAGTTGTATCTAAGATCAAGCGCTTTTCATATACATTAATTGAGGACATATTTTTATACTGTGCACTAAGCATCAATATCTTTCCGCTATAACCAGGAAAAATGATTTACAGAGGTGATTGTGTGACACTTTTGATCTATTTTTGTTACTCCCCAGATATTGCATCGCAGAGTAAATAGTTTATGAGGCACTCATAGCGATTTTAGTGTGAGGCTCACTTAGATGTTTAATAGATTGGATACCTTGAGGATGCTCATAAAAATGGTGAGCGTGTGGGGAAAGAACCTCTTATTGTTTCGCTTAATACCGTTTGTAGACGTTTGCAAAATCAGGCTCTCGCAGAAGAAATGAGTGTGAAGCTTTCAGACTCATGGTGACGTGGATTGAGTGACGGCCATTTGCTTGTTAGAGTCCCTTTTAATCGCTTGTTTCAGTTGCTGTGCCGCGCGTAGTATTTAAAAGACAAACATATGATGTATAAGACTAGTCAGAATAAAGATATACATACTAGACTAGTTAATTGTGTTTTCTGACATAGCGGTTCACCAGTAAGTGCTGGATTGTCTTATCTCCGTTCTTCCGTAACTGCGTCATTTTGCAACTATCCATACTACTATCGACTCTTTACGAGGGTCGAGCATCTAAGTCACCTTAAGATATAGGAGAATGTCCACCACAACTCACTCTGTGAAGACATTAGAATTCCTTTGAAATGTTACTCTTTTATTATACTATTTGGTCTCGCATTATCGAAACTAATAGTCATATTATTTCTTCCTCGGCTATATCTTCACTCAGGCTGTAAAGCGTAGTCCTAGTACTACTATTCCTAGTTTGTGTCCAGATCGCGTTAACTGGCATTATTCATTAACCGACCAAATAATGTCGTACTACGACACGCACAAAATCATCAGTATATAAATGATTTGATTATCCTTGTCGCGCACATCTGAATACTGATTAGTGATTTGTAAAATCATTTAGCCCACCAATGTGTAGTCGTCACCAACTTATTACACTCTTATCATACTTTTTTGTTTTTGTACTTCCCCATAAATAGTACCCTCTGTCCTTTGGGTCTCCCAATGTATTGTCTGCTCAAGGAAGACGTGTACAATGCGCATTTATTCAAGAGGAACTCTTACCTCAGAGACTGGCCCATGTGTGCTCGAACATTTTTCATGTAACCAAAATATCAAACACAACAAAGCAAATTTCGCGTAAATGGGGGACTGAGCTGATGCTGTGCAATGACCGATTGTGTATGCAGATGTGTATTAGAATCTACTTCTGCGCATTTGATTATCACACTTGCAGAGTACTAGAGTAAGTGAATCTTTCAATGTGACATGGCCAATACTTTAATTGCTTACTCTTTTAAACAATGATATGTGTCTATTATACATTGCTGCATTTCCTCTTTTATTGTATATCCTACTGTAACCCTTTCAACTCAGTCTCGCCGTTTTGGTTAGTGTTTTATGTCGTGAGTTTGCTTCCACTTATGTTTTCACCTTTCAGACCTCTCACTAGTCATTTTACTTTATGTCTTCATCTAATATGATCTCTACTTATTGTATAGCTGTGTCTCATTGAGAAATTACTAATAAAAGACGTAATTAGAGATAAAATTTAAGAGAAATTGTGTATGAATAACTAAAGTCTTTACTAAAGACAACTTTCTTAACTATGCGTGGGTCTGCTAATAGTAGGATATTATAGCTCACTATTAATTCTCACACAGTTAACATACAATGAAATAAGAACAGAAAAACAAGACAGGTGAAAGTCCCCAGCGTCTTAATAGCAACTAATATAGGGCATCGGCACGCAAAGATTACCAGTCAGTTATACTGAGAAGACTCTCGCAACTGGGAGATATAGTGTGTTAAAGCGTGCAAAACCCGAGCTTCATACTGCGAAAAAGGTTAAGTTGGGAATGTTGATCGCGCGATCTTTTATCGGTCAGTTTGAGTGGTGCCGGCTCTTGAGGAAAGAAGTATAATCGACTCAAAGAAATGTTATGATCTATACAGTCTAGCTAGCGTTCAGCAGGAGATAGAGAAAAGATGTTTGATTAATAATTGGTGTGCGCTCAAATATCGCACAAAATACGTTTAGACATGTGTAGATATAGAGAAGTATAGATAGCGCAGAGACTCTTAAGGGTAAATTGTCTATTGATAACTCGATTCGCTTCTCGCACAGCAGATTGGCGCGACAGATGGGATAGAGAAAGCTCAGAAAGATGGACAGAGCACGCTTCACAGATGGAGTATAACTACTCTTAGATAAGATATGGGCATAAGTTGGATAAACCACCACAGACGAACGCATACCAACCCCGCTCGACTCAAGAATACAATAGGTACCTCTATTATACTCTGACTTACGTTGTCTCTGCAAAGTCTCTGTCGAATAACGCGCGATTAGACGAAAATAAAAGAGAAATATGAGACTTTACACAGACTTATTCCTACGCAAGAATTGATAGAGTATCTCATCACATGCTCAAATCTCAATTTGTATATTGGCCGGTTAAAGCATAACGGCAACAACGCTCCGGGCCCATTGGACTTAGAGAGAATCTACCTCAAATCAAAAGCATTAATTAAAATGTACAGCCACACAGATGGTTTCTATGTTAGAAACGACAAGTACCCTGAGATAGCCATAGCAGACACTATTAGTCAGAACTTAATTCTGTATTATGTGCATAGACTGATTGAATTCTAGGATATATTATATTAAAGAAGGATCGAATTACTATACCAACTACTGAACTCAATAACAGAGATTAGGAGACAAAGAAATAGAGGATAAATAATTGCTCAAGAATTGGCACAAGAAAGGTTGCAATCTTGACAGAGACTGCTCAATAATAGTATGGAGAGCTAAGGTAGAATCCTTAGAATCTTCTCTGTCTCTCATGAGGTTCCCGTGCATAGATAATACTGTAGACATACTATATGGCTAGGGGATACGTAGATAGAGCGGATTTACTTATGTACGCAAAGAGAATTTATCTATGATATAATTCGCGATAAGTATAATCGTGCTCCAGACACCAAACTGAGGGATTTGTTATGAGAAGAGAGAGAAGCATAGATAAGGACTTGTTTTAAGAAAGTGTATCATGGAGATGTGGTTAATGCTGTATAGATCTATTGTTTCTCTCTGTCTAAGAGTTTTTAACATTGTAGATGCATTTGTGCTCAGAAATGGAATAAAGTTCTGTATTCCGATGTTTATACCATCCAATTGTAAATTTTATGTTGATTTTGATAGATATATAGCTTTGGCTTTGTTTCGACAGTCTTAATACAGTTTGAGGCGGGGATCAGGCTTTAGATGGATAGAGAATTACTTGAGGGCGACGTTATTTTCTATGGTAGTATTGATGTACATTAGATTGTCCAAAGTGTTCTTTCAGTTTCGTCGCAATTTTTCATAAAGATTAGAGCTCTCTTATGTCTCTCAACTTTACGCGTTTCTGTTACTTCTCCGTTATTTGAGATATGTGGTTGTGGCAGAGACTAAGACCATAACATTTGAGGTGAAGACTAGGAGTTCAGGGCACAGGGTACTTACGCACAATGCGTTATGCTAACCATCTTATTGTTTTAACAGTTCATATGATCATCTGGAGTGATGCGCTAGACTCCCAACTCAGAGGGAGTGTCCAAGAAGGGACATTAAGTAAAGGCAAACGCCTGTATGTTTATGTACGATGGTGCGAAGAGATTCTAGGTAATATGATGTCTGAGATGACCGATAAGTGCACTAACTAGCGACGATTCTCTCAGTCTTAGTCAACTCATTCCAGAGATGAAAACGGATAGAATTAATAAGTTAGCCAGCCGAGTGGGCTTGTATTATTAAAATATCTCGAATTTAAAGGAGTAATTCTGAGGTCGCTGTTTTACGTCTAATTGGTGAGCAAGACTCTGAGCTACTCGCGCTACTCTTTTTGTGTAGTAGTGTAGGAAGAGATCGCTAGCATATTTTAGAGTCACAGCAGGTATCTCACAGAGTTAACTTCAACAATACCCTAGGAGAGCATGCACGATTAAACACGTCTCAGTACGGGGAGGCAGGCATAACTGAAAGATGCACTCTAATCCATCAGATGATTGCAATAAGCTTCAAGTTATAATCGAAGAACGCTCTTAGCCCTACTCACTTCTTTTAGGCCTATATAATCAGAGACATTTGGGAAATTTATTCACCTCGTCCCTCAGAAAGGTTAGACAGCTTCGATACAAGCCACAAAATTGTAGAGATTATGATCCAGTAGTCTTGTGTTAGCTTTCTGTGTCCTAGTACTCTATGCGTGCGGAATGGCGATTTTAGATAGTTGTTTGCTGAGAGAGTTACAGAGAAGGGAATATGTCTCGAAATATTGTCCTCTTATTCACACAATGATGATTCTAAAGAAAAATTCACCGAATTCTTTTGGCCATTATAGAAATAACACTTCGCAAGCTCATAAACTCAAAGAATCTGGCTTTTTGTCTTCAGTTAAGTTTTGCTATTACTCGTAGCAAGAGATATTTGAGGTACATGACGACACCTAATACGCAATTTAAGCAGGTCATGACCCACTCGGAAGCTGGAGCTTGAGATCCATAGCACTCAGGCAACGGACGCCACAGATGCTCTCCGCTATCGCATCTTAGATAGTAAAGAACAACCAATGATAAGAAAAAAAAAAAAAACAAAAAAGAATAAAGAAAAAACACTCAAACGAGAACCACCAACAAAGCTCATGCCTAAATGCCCCAATGAAGGACAACTGAGACGAGAGGGCGACCACCACCTAACTTCTCTCTTGTACAAATTCTTCATATCATCCACATCAACTTAACATATATATTTTCATCATTAAATCGTACATTAAATTCATTCTACGTATCATCCTCTCAACATATTAAAAAAAATTAAATTAATACCTCTCCACTTACTATACATTAACATCATAAATAAATCTCACTTCTTTATCACTTCTACCCTCTCCATCTCCTCAAACCTCACTAATATGACATTTTCTCCTTTACTTTCTTTTCTAATTAATATAATCACCTAATCTCACCTTTTACCCATTCATTCCATCCCACATTCTATTCCATGCCCTCCACATCACACCATCTTTTATTTTACGCACCTTTTTCAAACACCTAACCACCCCATATAACATTATTTATACCCTCACATAACACCTAAAATATTCATCTCACCTATAGATGATAGCTAAACAATAAGCCAACCAGTCACATTCTAACCACACTCTAACTTCCTATTGAACACCAATAGATCTGAACCCCACATATGCTTTCCCAATAGTAACATACCGAACTGTATCCTGCAGACTGAAGCACAAACAACCTCCCTCCATAAAAACCCCACACCTAAAAACACTAACTAAACACGACATCCCAACCGTCATCCAAACTGAATACAATAACCGACGTGCAGTAAACCATTTAATACATATACCCACTCACTACAACGCCAGACTTCCCCCCATACCCGCCCCACACCCCTCTCATCCCATGCTCACCATACCCCACAGCCACACCCTAAACCACATCACACACACTCCCCCCACATCTAAAAATATATTCCACCATCCACAAACATACACCTTTAAACCCATTCAACAATACAATCATCACCCAGTCAAAATCCTTATCAGACATAATTGTTACTTTAGAAAACCCAATAATGTCCACAACAAATCCACACCAATCAATCCCACCCATCAAAACGACTATCATAAACTCACCCAATGCAAATCAAGAGTTCCCTCATGCGGTACTATGGCAACTTTAACCATGTAGCCAAAACCCACTTTCTACATCTAGCCCCCCATACAACCCATAGTGCTGGAACTTTCACAATCGCCAGAGCTCATTCCACCCCCCACATCCTTACCTAATGGCCTCCAACCGTTTACCCTCGGCCATACCATAGCATCCACAAACTACCCCCACTTACCATACTCCCACACAAACGCCCATCCAATCACTCGGTGCAACATCCCCCCTAACTGCAATCCAATCCATAGATAACTAACCAATAATAAAAAACTTCTCCCCCTCACAACCCCACACGGAATCCCTTACCACCTACCCAAACCTGTCACCCTTATCCAAGCGCAAACTATTACCACCCAACACACATATTCCCCAATATGGACAACAACACCACACCAAACCCCTCCAAGAGTCCTTAATACATACAACCCTAATTCTATAAAGGTTCTCCCCGTCAATATTAACCCTAGTCCAACCCATACACTCCTACTCCACTATTCAACCACACATGTACCAAGATCTCAACTATACATCCTCAGAAACCCCCTAATATCCCCTCCAAAACTTATAACTCTCCCCCCCCCCAAAGCCCATTAATACCTTATCCCGTATCTAAATGTTACAAAACCTTAGTAACCCACAAAACATAACCTCACTCCAACTTAAATAACCAATACTTCCCACTTCCACCATATACCCCGCCACCATCAACCATATCTTCCTTCACTCTAAGACCAAAACCTTACCTTCTCACGCCATATCTGTACCTGTCCCAAAAAACTCCACTATACAATTAAAATTCTAAATGTCCCGGATGGTCCATACAACATCCACACCTCCCCATCAACAACCCAAAATCAAATCCCCCTCCCCCCCCCCCTTCCTCCCCTCCCCCTAACATAGTCCCCTCGACAATTCGCAACATCGAAGTTACTAGCCCCCCAGAAACCCTCCACCACCGGTGGCCCTAACTCGATACCACAGACCTACCACACTCATTCTTTCTACATACCAACCATACAGGTTTAACATTTCCGTCGAAATACAATTCCAACTGATACTCGAACCCCACCCCACCTCCAAGTTGTCCTAAAGTGCCCAGAAACATAGCAAAAGTTCAACCCAGTTGCCCTCGACCTCATAATTAAACTTATCACCATCACCCGCCACCCCCATACATATCACCAGAATCATCTCCCAAGTCGCCATTTACCATTCCCCTCCACCCACAAACCTGATACTTTCCCCTAACTCAAAAAGATCATAAGTCTCATTTCTTAAAACGACCATTTAGCACCCTACCTCCTTCACTATCCCACTTCTATTACCATACAACTACCTCCTAATATTTATCTGTCCTTAGTTGAACCCTTGTCTCACCCCCCACCTATGCCCCTAACCACACTTAACCCATCATCAGTTTCATCCCAACTATATATGCTCCGTTCCACCACCCAATCACACTTATTTTGTGGGTATCAAACTACTCTAAGCGCAGCACTTCATTAAACCCATCACACACTAATCCATTTCAACACTATATTACAGTGAGGACAAGCAAGTACCCTGGCCTATACACTACGTTGTCCATCAACCCTTCTATTTACTCCCGCTCCTCAAAATGTTCCCCCACCCCGCCTGTGATATACCGATAATACGCGCGGCCTAATCCCACCCCCCCCATATTAATTACCTAAAACTAAAAGATCAAAAAACCCAAAAAAACCATCATACATCATTCCCTTCCCACCCAATCCTATACATCCACTGTCGCTCACAACTACTCCATTTTAGTACTCCGCAAACCTCTGTATAATAACTCCTCCTACCTCTATTCTCCACTTCCCTTACCCAACAAAAAAACTCCACAACCCAACTCGATTCACCAAATCTATCATCTCAGTAACCTCTTCTCCCAATAACTCTCCTCTCTTCAATTCTTTCAATAATCTTCCAATCCTTCCCCCGACATACCCCTCCATCAAGGATACTCTCTTATAATAAATATTTTCTATTACTGCACACTTTTTCCAATCTTTCTCTACTTCTTCACATCTCATCATATGTAAGCTTTTCACCATGTAACTTTCAGAGAATACACTCTAGATTTATATTATTCCAGATTATATTCTTTCATCCATGTGATTGTTCATACTCTTCAAGATCCTCCCAACACAAATATCCCTCTACCACCAGACTGATCCGCCAACTAACGGTTCCTCTTCGAGATTACACATCGTGTGTCCTCATATCCTAACCCATTACAAAGTATCTGATATTAAGCTCGTCTCTAAATCCTTGCTAGATTCCGCTCCTACTTACCCTATTCAACTCTCTTACTCCCGACATAATCAATATAGATCATCTGACTTGATCACCCCCACATATTTCAAAGTTTATCTTGACCATCATATCTCATCTACAATCGATTATCAATGTAACCCTATCCACCTCCTTTGGTGGAACCAGTCTAATAGGAGTGACGTCTTTACCCATAACACACTTAATGTCTTGGACCTACACCCCCTCCCAAGCTCTCTAGAACCCCTTATACTCCCCTCATTTCTCACCCGCCTCCTTACAAATGGCATGAATATAACGCATTCCTCTCATGTTTGTTCACCTTACTGATCCCGAGTAATTCCATGGGTCAGTCCTACACCATTTCAAGATTCACATCCTTCCAATATATACTTATTCCACCAAATGGGTCCCCAGGTGATATAATTAAATCCTTACATAGGAGACCAGAGTGATTTTTTTCTTTCTACTCATCTTAGAAGTTATCCTTTGGGACCTCCTCCTATTAAGTTTCGGCAGGTATGCATTTTATCTGAAGCATACAATAACCATTATAAACTGTGATGTTCTGAACTGTACATTTTTCTGCAGCGCTCCCTCCCCCCTCCCTCAATTATAAATCACGTAATATCAATTATAAAACTCAGGACAGTGCTACACTATTATTTGATTGATGCATCCCACCCCCCACCTAACCTGTTGTGGAATTAACTGTTATGTATGTGTAAGTAATCACTACTCCTAATATTCCACTTTATTGATCTCGACCCGCCAGACATTACATTCGGCTGTGAATCTCGTCCCACCCTCCACCAACTCCACCTGTAAAATTATGTACTTGTGTATCCAAAACCTCAGCTTAGCTAATTGTACTATAGACAATGATCTCCTTAATTTCCCTAGTTCATCTTTAGAGAGCCCGTTTTTCAATCATTACTGACGAATCTTTTAAGAGGTGATTGTTACCAACCATTCGAAGTATCTTGAAGATTAGTACGATAAGAATATCAGATAGCTCACCCACAACAAGTAACCACACACGTCTAACCTTTCCTATCCTAAACAGAAGGGAAAGAGTCATATTCGCTTGGACCCCCTCCTTTTTAAGTCAGAGAGAAAACATGAAACTACGTATTGACAACATAAGAGAACAAAAATATACTACCTTTTATGTCATAGTCAATAGTAGCAAGATGAATTATGAGGTTACAGTGTGATGGGACATCAAGGTTGGGGTCAAGAGACTGTATAGTATTCCAAACATCTGATTGGTTAATGTATTATATCTTTAAAATCTACTCCCTCATTACGATGATCGATTCCTTTTTTTTATTATTAGGTTAATTGTTGTTTTAGTGGTTTGAGATTAGGGTATTCAACAATCTAATTTGATATTCAACTAAATCATTTTAAATAAACCTCACTTTACATGACAAGTACATAAGTCTGTTGATTCAAATATTTACCAAATTATTTTAATACTATAACGTTTCTATATTCGGATAAATCCACACCTTTAATTGCTGACTCATAACTATGTACATTCGATTGAATAAGTCTTCCACCCCTCTGTGACCATGATAGGAAATGTCACAGAGAGCTGAAATGTATAGGTTTTATTCCTTTACTCTAAGAGAATACAATTCAGACGGTATTCCCACGACAACAGAAGTAACCCCCCAGAGATCCCACCCCCATCACACTCTCAATATATCCACTCTCATCGGAGTACTAATTAGATGGAGTAGTTCTCCTATTCTTAACATAGGTACCTATCTAAACCCTTCCCATTTGATGTCAATCCTACTAACACTCTTCTTAACCCTGATGAATTTGAAACCAACACTCCATTAACCACATCACCCCATTATTCCAGACAGACCATATCCCACCTCTCATTAGTCTCATAGTCCCCCAATACTACAAAATAAAACCCCAGATTGTTTCCCCATTTGGCCATCAATACCCCACCCCACTCCACATACAACAATTTGTCGCAAAAACTGGGTAATATAACAAAACTAATCCTCCAATAACCACACTTGCCATAGAGAACCCCACCACCTCCAAGAGAACCCCCCCATATCTTAACTTACAAGACTCCACATTCTAATCTACTACCCCCCCTGCAAGATGGGTGGCGCTGTCATTCAACTACTAATCTCAGTAATCCAAACCACAAACACTCATACCTCAACTCTGCCTGAATGTTTCATACATCATCTCCTCCCATAAAACCCAACTATCTGGATATCTCGACTCCCACATTTGTTGACCCACAACAACTGACTATTGCGCGTAACCCACCCCCCCTCTACATCATCCTTCTCCCCCAGTGCACCCTCCACCCCTGAAAAACCACAACATCCTACAACCCCATGTTTTGTACCTCTTACTTCCCAACACCTTCTGATATTTAGTCTGCGACAGAATTCCCACCTCTACACCCTCACCTATAAGACACAAATTGACACCCCAACCAAATGGTGTACCCCCCCCCCCCCTCACAACTAGTTACCATCCCTACTCACATATTCTACAATCTAGATTTCACCTCCCCCTACAAGAACACATTTTTAATGGCAGGGATATTTCATCCCCCCCTGCTGTTCCCATCCCCCAAACATCATCTCTTACCCCCCCTATTTCATCCAGACAATTCCCTCCCTCACCAGGCCCCATCCTCCCCTCAGCGACCCCTGAGTAGGATCCACTTCCTCCCCACGCGGGCTCTTGTTCTCATAACATTACAAATTCCCTACCACACTCCCCCCCCTAATTAACATGGGTAATGGATCCTGGTCACACCCACCTGTTACCCCCCCCTCCTAACTTTCAAGAATCAATTTCGACCCCATTCTAAGAGTCTCCCACCCTAACCCCTGCCCACCTCCAAACCCACCCATATCCTACCTACCAAAAAAAAAACTCACTAATAATAATGTCTCATCATTGCTGGATTCAGCAAATCTAATCACTCAGACCAACAAAATATAATTCAATCAAAAAAAAATAAATCTGTAAACCATCAATTTCCCTACCAATAAAAATAATGTTTTCAAAATCAACCATAATACCACCCAATAACACACTCCCTCACTGATACGTAAACAAAACTAGGTTGATAAAAACTTTGCTACCAAAAACACAAACCAATCAAAAAACATCTGTCAAATAAAAAATATCAAAACTTCAGCATAATATCACAAATCTCCAAAACAAAAAATCCAACCCCTTCTAATCCACCCATCAACCCCCCAACAAAAAATACATAATACTTTTTCGCGGTAGAGATAACATAATCTAATTTGATGACTTCATTAACTGGATGATGGGAATACTTTAGAGTGCTCATGACTCACCTCACCTTACTCTTGGTGAAGCAGATTCATCCTGTAACTTGTTGTAATTTTTCGATTTATCTTGGCGTTCAGAGTGAATTCGTAGCGATGGATTGTGTTTATGTGTGTGTGTTTTGTGACACGAGCACTCGCGCGCACCAAATCCATCCAACTCAACTCTGTATTTAATTATATTGTTTAGTCAGAAATTAAGAGATTGATGCTCAAGTTTGTTTTCCATAACAAATGTTTAGTTATTATAGATCCATTCAATGTATAATTTGTGTAATATCGAGTAGATGCTCATTTACTGCTCCTTGTCAATTGAAAAGACATAACGCCTTTGGAGTGCACAAGGTGTTTAGGGAACTTGGCCGGAAATGGCGTTGCATCTTTATTTGTGTGTGATTACATAGAATTTAATCAGATACACAGGGTTGATGAAATGTTTATCTCCAAGTAAAAAGTTGTTGGTCTCTGGTGGCGACCAGGTGGGTACTATTCTAGGATGTTATAGGTACCACTTTGGTCTGGGTGCCATCAGGACGTATTGATGTTTGAAGGAATATGCGGTGTACTACCATCTTGGCCGCATGACATGATTACTAGTATAAATGCAACACGATTACTCATGAACAACTCAATGCACGCCGCGACTTGGTTGACAGTTTAAACATTCTATACCATAGTGTTTTAACGATGATTTGTTTACGATCGTAGTCTGTGATGGCGCTAAGTGCGAATGTTGGAATCATGAATGAATCTGACTATTCTATCTTTTACTCTAAATAATAACCTACAATCTTCTCTCTTAGCCAACCATGGATCCTTACATTGTTTGATTTTACTAGTACTGGTTCACGATTTACTTTCTCTTATGACCATCAAATTAATCTGTGTTACCACAGGTAAGAACTCTTTCGCCTTCCATGCCTATTAAGAGACCAGATTCATGTTGCCTTGAGGTTTTATCAACTTTTGTATTAGATGCTTTTTTTTTCACTATTATCTTCTGTAAGTGCGCAGTTTTCATCTGTTTGAAATTTTGAAACTGTGGACGCTTTATAAAAATTCTAGGTTCTTAATCTAAGGATTCTTAAGGTATATTTGACAATTTGAGAATTGCTTAATTAGTATTCTAGTTTCTTTTATGTCATTTTTCAATGAACAGTTATTTATTTTCCTTTTTGTTATTAGTAAGAGTATTTTGTGATGCTATGTAAGATTACATCGGTGTCATGTAAAGTACTGCTTTCAGCTCACACAAGATAGGACAAAATTTACTTTTACAGACAAATCAGGGCAGACAAGGACAAGGACACTGGACGCCTATTACAGGATCAGGACAGTCTGACAGATATATTTGTTACTTTCACTTACTTTTCACAGAGAAAGCATAAGTGTTTTTCTTGTTTTTTTCAAACGCCCTTTGACCTCTCTAGCATTATACGAGAAAAATGCTATTTCACTGCTTGCACCATGGGTTAGGTCCACATATGCTGGCCTACTTAGGGATGATGGGTTGATTGACCTGGCTGCCATTGGCTTGTAATTTATATCTAGCTTTTATATAAACAGCCCAAGAGATGAAGACATGTTTGATCACATAAGAAATGCAAGACAAAAAAGATCAATAGGAGGAACTGGCGGACAACTAGCATGTTACGAATACGCTCAAACGGGAGAGAGAGGAATTCCTTGATTTCTATATGACGGGTAAGAAGAAGAATGGGAAGTTACTGTGCTTTTTTTAATCATTTTTGAGTACAATCGCTGACCACCTTAGAGTGCTTGGGCCTTATGCTGAATTCAAACACGGCTATATACTTTGCTCTCAAAGAAGCATCCTGAATAGGCCAGCATAGCTTGACTTTGCTATTACCTTACTGTCGTCAAGTAAAAATCATATAGCCCTTCTAGTGAAATTGGCTCGTCGGATCAGCGACATATAAGAAAATAATTATGTAATGTTATTATCAAAAAATACTTGTGGTTTGACAGGCCCTCTAAAACAGGAAGAGGGTTAGGTCCTTGTAAAGCACATCTGAGACAGAGATTACAGTTAAAGTTACTTGAACTTTGGCCGACAAGTAGATATTACTGTGCAGTGTCACGTCAATGTACTACGTGTAGATGCAGTTCTATCGCTTATAGTGTTGAATCATGTTGTGTTGACTTCTCATTGTAGGTGATGAAAGTAGATATTAAAAATCTATCGTATCTTCTTTCCCTTTTTTTATGGAGCTACTGTATGGGATAGTCTACTCACTAGAGCTGGTGCCACTCTATGACAATTGGAAGCCGTGCATCATATTCCTTCATGTTGCTGTTGCAGCAGTGGTTTCTAGTTAGGCCTAACTTTGTACGTTGTATGGGCTGCAGCTAGTTGCGCTATCGCCCAGACAAAGCCTCACTTTAGTTTCTAATCTAACACCTCTATGCAGACACTACCTCGAGAGAAGATAGTCCTCATTTTTTTTTGCTCGAAGAGACCCCCGAAAACTACCAAGGGGCGATTTACATCTAAGTATGTTGACATTTCAGGTCGAAGAATCATATATTGTTACCTTCTAACATGGCCCGAAACCCATTGCTCTTCCTTACTGGCGGCTAGATACCAGTCACAGTCTATTCCCCTTGCACAGGGAAGTACTAACAAATGATGGCTCGCTATTCCACATGTTGTTTGCACCTGTCGGTCGATGTTTCTCATTCAGGAAAGCTATTTAATAAATGTTTTCTATCCTTTGACTCATAACACATTTATTGTTATTTGCGTTATGGCTTGAGTGACACTTAGCGATCAAATCTATGGACTGATGAAGGGAGGACCTTTGGTTCCAGCTAGGATAAGAGACAAATTGATGCAGGCATTTTGTTGCTTCTGCTTTTCCTTCTTTTTCTCCCGCGGGTTATCTCTTCCGGCCCGCTGTACCAAGAGGATATATTTATCGCATGCTGTTGAAGTAAGGCTGAAATTTAATATTACTCATCTGTTCTATGTGTTCTTTCTTAACATTATTTTAGTTGCCTTGACTATAGTGTTGTTAGTGTGTTGTACAATTGTATCGTTTGTGAGGCATTAGATGTGTTAATGAATGTTTTTGTATGAGCGCTTTAATGCTAGGATAGTTTGCGCAGGTACTTATTTATTGAGGAAGAGAAGTCTTATATTGGTGGTGAGGCACTTCGTCATTAGCTCAGCCTTAGTCTAACTCAAATACACCATTTGCTGTGAAAGAATTCTCAAGAAATGTGGCAGTTTTTCATAAATATGAGGTGAGGAAAAGAAATAGGCCAAACAAGAAATTTGTATCTTAGATGTTGGAGATGTGGGCGATCCTATCTTGGTGTCTTGCAATATTTGTTTTTTAGTTATTGCATTGGCCAAACGTATTGAGCACCAGACATAAACTTGTTGGGGTGTTTGGTAGAGTGATCAATTTATTACAGTTTTTATTTGTCTCTCAGAGCTTTCTTTTAATTAACATTAAATTGTTGGGTGGGTGTTGAGAATAGAGAGAAATAGAAATAGATAATGTAGGAGATTTGTAGTGCGTTTTTTCGGCCTTGTGACTTGTGGGGAGAGATAAGATATAGAGATATCTATAAAGATGTATGTCATCACAGTGTAAAATTTTTTCTACAAAATATGGACTGAATTCCTGGCGTTTATAAAGTAAGTTTACTATTGCTCCATCCAGTCATCATGAAATCCGTCATGGAGATCAACAAAAGAGTGGAGTGAGAATTATGAGAATCGCACGTCAGCTGACCCATAGTCCTTGATGCCTGCTTGTTCAGGTGTCAGTGCAACACAGAAGCGCATGGACTCCTCGAGAAAACCCTCCTCCCGCCCTTCCCCCCTCCCCCCTCCTCCCCCCACCTCCACCTACCAACGTGCAGAACTCGTCGTTTGGAAAAAGCGACTGCGCAAATTCACTGCAGTCTGGCTAAGGAGGCAGTGTAGGGGATCACAAATGTGTAACGGAAGAGCAACCCACCACAGTCCCCCTTAGAGCTAAGAATGACGGCTACGTGGGTCCCACAAAACACTTATTGACTCGTCGATGGAGAAAGGTGCATGATATCGCAGTCTCGTTGGCTAGGCTAAAGACGGGACTCACACGACCAACAACGTACCTTTATCAGGTGTGGAAGAGAGATGAGAAAAATGAATACTCTCCTATGTTCTCACATCAACATGTTTTTGTTTCCTCTGTTTGTGGTAATTATGTCTTGCGAAGGTATAGACTTTGAATTAACTTAGTAATACAATTATTATGTTATGGGAGGATATTTTGATCTTTTGCGAATTCTGCTACATTATACTCCTTGTAGATATTAAAATTACTGTCTTGTTTAAAGAATTCCTTCTTAGATTATTCTTTTAAACTCGGTAATGTTTATTTGTCTCTTTATGTAATAAAGACGCATATGAGGATTTAGTTGAAAAGCGTTTTGATATTTTTATTGGCTATATCACGATAGTAGACTAGTAGAGGGAAACCATAGAACATATGGAGAGGAGAAATGGAGACAGACAAGAAAAAATAAAGACATAGAAAGATGTTGAGATGATGGCACGGGACAGGAAGAGTTTGTTGAAGGCCTATGTTCCTTGGGGAGCTATAGGGTGATAAGTGAATGAATGAAGAGAAGAATAAATTAATTAATGTAAGTCTATCAGGATTATGCGAAATGGGCTACACTAAAGCAGGGAAGATGCATTCTGAAAGCTATAAAATAATTTAGTCAGAAGAAATAAACATGAAAAAAGAGAGAGGGTACAGTTTTAGATGCAGAAAAAAAACAGAACAGTAAAGGGGTTTTGGGGCAATATCAGAACATCCTTAATATTCTACTTGTTAAGCGGAATAGCAGATCACTAGATATTAATTTCATTCAGAAATATGCCCTAACAACCAACAGTACAGATGATGACATCAGTAGTTGAAAAACTTGTACAAAAAATCTAAAACCATGTACAAAGACCCGCAAAACCTGTACAAAGACTGAAAAAAACATATCAAAAGAGTTAATTCGTGTAAAAATAATTTCAATTACAGTGGGCTGCATTATAAATGAGGTACGGGGACTTTGCCTTTTAAAGCAGGTCTTCACTTATTTTAAAACCCAAACAATAAATGTCTGAGTTTATTTTACACTGTAAAAATTATGTGATGGTGTCATCATTTAGTCTATTTCTGTGCTTAATAATCACTAACAGACTGGGAAATCCTGTGTCCAATAGGACCTTATAAAAGAACTCTGAGACACAGTAATAAGGGGAATGGGTTAGAAAACCTGTACAGAAATTATGTACAGGGTGTACACATCTGAAAACGCAAACACCTTGTACAGATTATGGGTAAACCATAGCATGTGGCATGCATGAGATCAGACAACATCATAGATACTTTTGGAGATGGAAAGGCACATAAGACAATGTTCATAATCAAATTGACTACATGCTGGTAATCAAGAGATTTAGAAACAGTTTTGTTGGTATCTGAGAAAACAAGGCTGGGAGTAAGAAAGATTAAGTGAAAAAAGAGCTAGAGAGCAACAAAGACAGGAGAAACTGGACATTATAATAGCACACCATGGAAAAGAGTTGTCAACAACAGAACTGATAAACAACATTGGGGACATGAGCTGTTGAGAAGTATGACTGGTTATGCCAATTGACACTTGAAAATAGGACAGGACATATGATGCCACTTTGACATATTGGCAGTTCAACACATTATTTGGACTTGGAAACAATATATATCTTAATTATAACCCTTTAGAGGTTGAATGGGATATTTCTCATCAGCAATTTTAAAAAAGTAAAAAGAGGTGATGGATATGTGCATTAACAATGTCTTTGATCAGAATTTTTGTACTCAGTAACAGTATTTCTCATTGGGTAGATTCTGTACTAGTCTTTTTAAAATCAATTTGATTCCATATCAGCATATTTTCTAAATGAGTTTTGATACCAGTAACAGTAAATCTGATAAAAAAATCCTTCAGCTCACTAAGAATATTAGGCCTTCAACACCAAGTCGTCCTGTGCCATCCGCACAAGGTTCTTTCATGTGTTCATTAGCCCTTTCATGTTTTGTCTCCAATTCTCTTTTCTATGTGTTTTTTTTTTTTATCTCTCTTGCTGTGAGGATTCCAGAACAAGGTCTGATGTATAATGCTTTCAGCAGCTTTCTTCAGTGTGTGTCATATCCATTGACAGTCATCTTCTTGTCTCTTATTCCACTGGCACATGTCTAGTTCTTGTCACCAGTTCCACATTGGTGATCTGGTCATACCATTCCCATACCTGTCAATGACCTGAGATAAAAACCAGTACGACATACCAATAAAAATCTGTACAAAGTAAAAAAAAACTGTACGCAATACCAATAAAAACCTTAAAAAGTCAAAAAAAAACCCATACACAACAGTTTTTGTAATACAGACGATAAATAGTTTAAAAAATAGTAAAAAAAAAACACATGTACACATTTTTAGCTAAAATTAACAGCTTAAAACTGTACTTCAAAAACGTGTACAAAGTGCTTGTACATTTGTACATGGGCAACAGTTAAAAAATCCTGTACAGATTATTGCTTTCCTGTACAAGTTGACAGGTATGCATTCCAATCAATCTATTCTACTCAAGCACCCATTTATGAGACACCATCTGAGCAAGCAGATTCAGCCATATTGTAATGCTCAGAAATGTGGAGAATAACAAAGATGACAAACAAGACTTTCATAAATAAGTATCTGTGCTGAATAGAATTATTAAAATGGTATGATTGGGTCAAGTGTTGGATTGATGAACAGAGTTAGATTAAAAACCAGTGGAACAAAAAAGTGAGGACACGATAGTGTAACAAGAAGTGAGGACATGACAGTGTAACAAGAAGTGAGGACACGACAGTGTAACAAAAAGTGGGGACACGACAGTGTAACAAGAAGTGAGGACATGATAGTGTAACAAGAAGTGGGGACATGACAGTGTAACAAGAAGTGAGGACACGACAGTGTAACAAGAAGTGAGGACACGACAGTGTAACAAGAAGTGAGGATATGATAGTGTAACAAGAAGTGAGTACACGACAGTGTAACAAGAAGTGAGGACACGACAGTGTAACAAGAAGTGAGGACACGATAGTGTAACAAGAAGTGAGGACACGATAGTGTAACAAGAAGTGAGGACATGATAGTGTAACAAGAAGTGAGGACATGACAGTGTAACAAGAAGTGAGGACACGATAGTGTAACAAGAAGTGAGGACACAATAGTGTAACAAGAAGTGAGGACACAACAGTGTAACAAGAAGTGAGGACACGACAGTGTAACAAGAAGTGAGGACACATTAGTGGACCAAGAAATGAAGACACGACAGTGGAACAAGAAGAGACGTCACGACAGTTGAAGTGGATAGGACATACATTGAAGGCAGCAGCTAATAGCACTACTTGCAAGAATGTCCTTGTTCTGAAATCCTCAAAGTGAAAGAAACAGAGGGTGGACAAAAAAACATGTAGAGAAGAGAACTGGAGACAGATTAAGAAAAGTAAAGAAATAAAAAAAACTAGAACTTATGGCACAAGACAGAAGGGGTCAGTGTGAACTATTTGAAGTCCTATGCTCCACGGGAAGCTAAAACACACAAAAAACTGGAGAAAGATGAAACAGAGAATCCTGGTTTTAATTACCTGAATGTGGGAATTATTTTTTTTAGGAATTACTGGGTCTTTGATCAGACAAATTCACCATCATCGTTTCTGATGTGGTAGATTCAATACCAGAATTCTTCCTTAGGTGGACTTTCTATTTTTAGGTTCAGGTCTAGCAGTTTTATCCATTAAATTCAGTTCCAATATATTGTTTAATCAAATTCAGTAACAGTATTTTACTTCTGTACACTCAGTCCTAGTGCTTTCCTCTCGAGGTGAAATTTCCAGGTTCCAAAATTGAAATCTGGTAGCTTCATTCCTCATGAGTTATGGAAGGCACAGGAAGTGAGGAAGAACATTGGTCAAGTTCCTAACACTTTCCTACTACCATTTCTGCAATGGGACAACCTTCACATTTTTAGATTTTGTTCTATTATTTTTAATAAATTAAGTTCAGTATCATTATATTATTACGTCACTTTTAGTTCAGTAAATTTTGTTCTCATTGTATACATTAAGTAATTTGATTTTTGATAAATCAAATTCAGTACCAGTATATTTTTTAATCAGTTTTGACTCAGTAACAGTATTTCTGAAAATGCATGTTCAGTAACAGGTTGTTGACTGCTACCTGTATTCCAACAAATATTATAAACATTATTGAAAGATATGTAATTTGAAAGACAATATTGTGTACAACAGCAGTAATTGTTAAACAAATTGCTGAAATTAAAACTTTCATAAAATAGTGGTGCATTTATCCCGATGAGAAGATGCTTTTTATTTTGAAATAAATTTAATAGATTTAGAAAAATATGTAGAAACACATGATATGCATACATAACTGTACAGAGTTAATGTTGCTACCTTTTTCTTTAATGAATTTCAGGTGGGCTCGGTATATAGCAGAAAAAAACTCTCGCCTTGCCAGGCCCCTCAGGGAGGCTCTCAGTGCTTTCAGAGATGGAAACTAGTAAGCCTGATTTCTGTCTACTATTTGTGTGTTTTTCTTGCCTTTTAAAAATATTAAATATACTTTGATCACAGACTTGATGCAGCTTAATATTTATTACTTGCCATTTGTGGAATGCACTTACAGCAGAGTTACTTTGAACTAGAATTGACATATCTATGGTTGTGGCAAAACAGACTTTAGACATGCCAGCACATTTGATTTTGACAGCTACCAGAACTGGTTGCTTGTATATGTCTATGACACACTGAGTCTAATCTTTGGTGATGCTGAAACTTTAATCATGACAAACAACCCACACAGCTTCTCCAATTTTGCGGGCATTTAAAACTGATTTCTCTTAATGTACAGAAGATTCAGTAATCAAGATTGTGAACTTTGATATGACAATCATTTCAGGAGCATTGATTGTATTTTTTTTCCCCTGAAAGTGACTTGGCCCTATACTTGTATCTTATGTTGGCTGATACTGGACTCGAAGTTGCAAGTTTTAATCTGGCCTATCTATGTGAGCAAAATAAGGTAGGGAACTTTTTCTTTGGTCATATTTTTCTCTCAGTATAAAGTACAGTAACAGATGCATTAAAAGATAGAGCCAGGTTGTGTATTCATGTAACTTTACTCTTGAGGTATAAAAACTGCTTCTTCTTGTCAACAACTATTACTATTCAAAGCATGTCATACAAGTCGACTAATATGAGGTTTGGGTATGATTCTGACAACTTCATAATGCAAAACAGAAACCACCACTCTAAGAGCATGTGAATACTTGTCACATGCTTCCTGCAAGGGACCAGCTGTAGTGGTGGCTGCATGCTCCACAGGCAGTGTCAAGGCAAATAATATTAATGATGATGATGATGACTTTTTAAACATTTTGAAGAGAACATGAGGAGAACATGAGGAGAACATGAAGAGAACATGAGGAGAACATGAAGAGAACGTGAGGAGAACATGAAGAGAACATAAGGAGAACATGAGAACATGAAGAGAACATGAGGAGAACATGAAGAGAACATGAGGAGAACATGAGGAGAACATGAAGAGAACATGAGGAGAACATGAAGAGAACATGAGAACATGAGGAGAACATGAGGAGAACATGAAGAGAACATGAGGAGAACATGAAGAGAACATGAGGAGAACATGAAGAAAACATGAAGAGAACATGAAGAGAACATGAAGAGAACATGAAGAGAACATGAGGAGAACATGAGGAGAACATGAAGAGAACATGAAGAGAACATGAGGAGAACATGAGGAGAACATGAAGAGAACATGAAGAGAACATGAAGAGAACATGAGGAGAACATGAGGAGAACATGAAGAGAACATGAAGAGAACATGAAGAGAACATGAGAACATGAGGAGAACATGAGGAGAACATGAAGAGAACATGAAGAGAACATGAAGAGAACATGAAGAGAACATGAGGAGAACATGAAGAGAACATGAGGAGAAGAGAATTGGAGACAGAAATGACAGCGATAAAGAAGACATGGAAAGACTTGGAGCTGATTGGACAGGACAGGAAAAACTTGGCATAAGCCAAGGCTGAAGGCTTTTGATCTTTGAAGAGCTGTAGGGTAATGATGATGATGATGCTGATGAGGAGATTCTTGGTTAAACTTGATGGAGCACTATTAGAAAATATTAAGAGGGCAAATTGTTGAAATTAAGCTCTTACTAAGGTGAATTATGATGTTGCTAGAACTTGTGAAAATGCTGTTAGGAATGACAAGGGTCGTGGATCACCACAAAACATTGCTGGCTATGGGGGCTGAGGTTGCTGGCTACGGAGGCTGAGGTTAAACCATGAGTAAAACAATGGTGGTGGATTTTTGTGTACTAGGTGAAAAAAAACAAATGGACAGCATTATAAATTAGTTCATCTTTTTTTTTTGCACCTTATGGACCCTGGGGCCACCACTTTCGCTGGCCCCCTTGAAAGAAACATACCACAAGCACATGCTGTTGTAGGAGTTGTTTCATTGATAATTTGTTTCACGTGCTGAAGTTGCCAGCTTCATGCAAAACCTCATATTAGTCATCTTTTATAGCAACTTTGTTTTAGAGTCAACCACAATACAGATGACAGCAAATCTCATAAATGTGGTATCAACAATTAAACCCATCTACGATGCACACAAGCTCCCATTTAAGAAACAACAATGCTTCCCTGAAATGATAGAAAACATTCTTGGAATTGAGGGAAACAAGAGGCAGGCTGCAACAGAGAGAAAAGCCAAAACGACAAAATACATAGAGAAACATTACCCAAGCAACACCTGGATCCATGCATACACAGATGGATCAGCAACTAATGTAACAATAGATGGAGGTAGAGGAGTCTTTCTCAGCTTACCCACAGGTACACCAAAAAAGCTGTCGATGGCAACAGAAAAATTCTCAAGTAACGAGAGCAGAGGCAGAAGCCTTGAAAGCTGCAGTAGAGATTCTAATGACAGAGGAAAGCTTCAAGAGACAAGTTGCTTTCTACACAGGTGTACTGTCAATAATAGCAACAATGAAGAGCCAGAATAATGCAGACCTGGATGACCTAAGAGGAATACTCCACAAACTATGTCAGCGATTCAAAAGAGTTGTGATACAATGAATCCTATCTCATTGCAACATCCCGGGCAATGAAGAGGCTGTCAGATTGGCAAAGGAACCTGGAAAGTTACCTCAGTCTGATACAAGCGTAACTTTTTCAGAAGCAGATACAGGAACATTTGGGATGCAGAGCATTCAGGCTACCCAAAAAAATAATGCATATTACCAGCTCAGCAGAAGAGAACAAGTGGTAATCTTCAGACGCCACATTGGTCACAACAGATTGGGATACCACCTATTCAACAAGCTAAAGATAGGAACTACCAATGTGTAAGTGTAGCACCAATAAAATGACTGCTGAACATCTGCTTCAAAGATGCCCAACCTACGAGGAACAGAGAAAGTACATATGGCTGCCAGTAGTACTATTCCTGGAAAAACGTGGAGATAGAAATAGCCTCAAACTGACTACTGCTTTCTTTGAAAATATTGAAATAGACGTCTGAGAGTGTATGAAAAATAAGAAGAAGAAGCCACCTTTTATGGCATGCCTGACTGGGCAGTAATTCTATTATTTCCCTGTCTCCTCAGAGACCTCTAGTAACTACGTCAAGCATTATCATTTAGTACAATGTAATATTACCCATGTAATAGTAAGCTAAGAGAAAGATTTTGTCTGCACAAGGTGAAATACGTGAATATGAAAAAATACATTTAATGAAGAAATGGAAGACAAGTTTCATACAGAGATTCAGGAGGAAGCATTCTCGGAACAGTCCTGTGTAGTTCCATTCTTGGAACAGTCCTATGTAGTTCCATTCACTGAACAGTCCTGTGTAGTTCCATTCTCAGAACACTCCTGTGAAGTTCCATTCTCAGAACGCTCCTGTGTAGTTCCATTCACTGAACAGTCCTATGTAGTTCCATTCTCAGAACACTCCTGTGTAGTTCCATTCTCAGAACACTCCTGTGTAGTTCCATTCACTGAACAGTCCTACATAGTTCCATTCACTGAACAGTCCTATGTAGTTCCATTCTCAGAACACTCCTGTGTAATTCCATTCTCTGAACAGTCCTATGTAGTTCCATTCACTGAACAGTCCTATGTAGTTCCATTCTCTGAACAGTCCTTTGTAGTTCCATTCACTGAACAGTCCTATGTAGTTCCATTCACTGAACAGTCTTTTGTAATTCCATTCACTGAACAGTCCTGTGTAGTTCCATTCACTGAACAGTCCTATGTAGTTCCATTCTCTGAACAGCCCTGTGTAGTTCCATTCACTGAACAGTCCTATGTAGTTCTATTCACTGAACAGTCCTATGTAGTTCCATTCACTGAACAGTCCTATGTAGTTCCATTCTCTGATCAGTCTTATGTAGTTCCATTCACTGACCAGTCCAATGTAGTTCCATTCACTGAACAGTCCTATGTAGTTCCATTCTCTTAACAGTCCAATGTAGTTCCATTCTCTTAACAGTCCAATGTAGTTCCATTCTCTTAACAGTCCTATGTAGTTCCATTCTCTGAACAGTCCTATGTAGTTCCATTCACTGAACAGTCCTATGTAGTTCCATTCTCTGAACAGTCCTATGTAGTTCCATTCTCTGAACAGTCCTATGTAGTTCCATTCTCTGAACAGTCCTATGTAGTTCCATTCACTGACCAGTCCTATGTAGTTCCATTCTCTGAACAGTCCTATGTAGTTCCATTCTCTGAACAGTCCTATGTAGTTCCATTCACTGAACAGTCCTATGTAGTTCCATTCACTGAACAGTCCTATGTAGTTCCATTCTCTGAACAGTCCTATGTAGTTCCATTCTCTGAACAGTCCTATGTAGTTCCATTCACTGACCAGTCCTATGTAGTTGCATTCTCTGAACAGTCCTATGTAGTTCCATTCTCTGAACAGTCCTATGTAGTTCCATTCACTGAACAGTCCTTTGTAGTTCCATTCACTGAATAGTCCTATGTAGTTCCATTCTCTGAACAGTCCTATGTAGTTCCATTCACTGAACAGTCCTATGTAGTTCCATTCTCTGAACAGTCCTATGTAGTTCCATTCTCTGAACAGTCCTATGTAGTTCCATTCACTGAACAGTCCTTTGTAGTTCCATTCTCTGAACAGTCCTATGTAGTTCCATTCACTGACCAGTCCTATGTAGTTCCATTCTCTGAACAGTCCTATGTAGTTCCATTCTCTGAACAGTCCTTTGTAGTTCCATTCTCTGAACAGTCCTATGTAGTTCCATTCACTGAACAGTCCTATGTAGTTCCATTCACTGAACAGTCCTATGTAGTTCCATTCACTGAACAGTCCTATGTAGTTCCATTCACTGAACAGTCCTATGTAGTTCCATTCGCTGAACAGTGCTATGTAGTTCCAAGGGGTCTCTGATGAGACAAAGAAATAATAAGACTACTGTGTCCTCAGGTATGTTGTACAAGGTGACCAATATGAGGTGCATGGAGTCAGCAACATCATCATGTAAAACTGAATTGTTACAGAAATCACTCTTGTAAGATAATTTGATTGATTGGTGTTTGCTTATTAGTATTACACAGAGACCAGCTAAAGTTGGGGCTCCATGCTCCATATGGTATGAACAAGAAAATAATGATTATTCCCTGATGAGTTAAAAAAAAAAGTTATTGTGTCATAATGTAATATTTTCTTGAATTGGTTTCTTTCTTTCTTTAACAATAGAATGGTGTGAGATCATTTATATCCAGGGAGTGTGAGTGGAAGCATTATAACTTGTCCACACAAAGGGAACCTAATTTTGTTGATGCTTACTGTAAGTTGATTTTGTTTCCTAAGTCTTGTGTTTTCTTGCATTCATAGCTGATATCAGATAACAGCTTCACTAAGACTGATAGAAAGATGACAAAATGTTCTCTGGCTGAATATCTATGCAGTTTTATGTCATATGTTATCACCTGTGGATCATTGCTGTGTGTGTTTGTATTTGTGTGTGCCTATGTACTCGTAGTCGTTCCTGTGGGTCACTAAAGTGATAAAGAAAGAATAGAACTGCGGCCTCATCATGTAAAACAAATAACCACAGAAACCACAACTGCAAAAGCATGTGAATGTGAATGTTTGGTACCAGCTTTCTGCAAGGGGACTATCTTCATAAGGAGCACAAAGGAAAAATGAAGATGATGGATCCTTGTATACATGTATATTTTTTTGTATGTGTTAGATTACTTGCATATGTTTTACAGCATCTGTGTGCGAATGTGTGGGGTTTGCACATGTATCAACAGTCTGTGCTGATGTGCTCACACATTTCACTCCATTTATTTATTTGTAAACATCCACCTTGTCCATCTTTCTGGCCACACATCTACCTATAAAGATTATCGTTTGCTCATTCATACATTCCAGTTATTTATGAGCTCATCCGTCTGCCTGAGTATCTGTCCCATTATTGCACAAATCTCATTCTACTTTTCACTCCTCCTCAATCCAGTTTAGCTGTATAGGCCTATCCTTCCAGATATTCAATATGAGAAAATTCTGTGTAATTTATTCTGCCTCGTTCCTCTATCACCTAATAAGAGAACCCTATAAAACCTGTATAAATTACAAATATATGCTTTCATATATTCCTGATCCATCCATCATCCATCCATCCACCCCTACCAAACTTCATCCATCCTTCTATCCAACCATCCATAAATCCAGCTTACATCAAAATGGGAGACTACTATTGGTATGGCTGTAAAGGGCACAGAAATTTGAATGAAGCATCCAGACATTATGCACATGCTGCTCTAAAGGGAAATCCACAGGTAAGTTAGTAAGTGTCATAAGAGTTACGTGTATGGTGAATTTTTATTTTTTTTTAATCGTACTCCCGCTAGTACTTGAGGCAGAATCTCTGGTTAATATGTCTAACCTGAAACTGATTTTACGTGAGTATCCCTTTTTTCCCTGTAAATGACAGGTGTCCTCTCGCCATTCAGGCAGATACTTACCGATTTTGGAGGTGCCCATTAGAGCTGGGTCGGCTCAGGAGCCGTTCAGGTTATTCCAGTCCCAAGTCCTGGTCGACGACACTTCTTCAAATGATCTCACCAGGGCTTGAACCTGGATCACCAGCGCAGTGTGGTAACCATTATACCAGCGCGGCTCCCGTATGATGAATGAACTCAGTCTCTGTTTTTGGAAATGCCATCAGAGAATATTCGCAATATATTCAGACTGTATTTGACACTCAGTCACCAACAAAGACTTGTAGAGAAGGACAGGTCTCACACACTGGAGAATGAAATGAAGAGATTGAAGACAGATGACCCACTCCTGAAAGCTAAAAGAATTCATTGCCTTAAATGTACTAGGAAAAGTGTCCTGGGTAGTTCCAGGTGGTCTTTGAAGGGACAAAGAAAGAATATGACTACTGAACCCTCAGGCATGTCATACAAGGCAACTAAGGCATGTCGTACAAGGCAACTAAGGCATGTCGTACAAGGCAACTAAGGCATGTCGTACAAGGCAACTAAGGCATGTTGTACAAGGCAACTAAGGCATGTCGTACAAGGCAACTAAGGCATGTCGTACAAGGCAACTAAGGCATGTCATACAAGGCAACTAAGGCATGTCGTACAAGGCAACTAAGGCATGCCGTACAAGGCAACTAAGGTACCGGGTATGTATCCTTTTATCCAAAATCCTCTGAGATAGCTTTGTTTTGAAAGCTGGATTTTTCAGTTTCCAGATGTCGCCCAAATCGTGGTTGAAAAGTAGCATAAAGTCGCCCAAATCGTGGTTGAAAAGTAGCATAAAGTCGCCCAAACATTGCACAAAGTTGCCCAAAATGTGTTCAAAAGTCTGCCAAAATGTGTTATAAAATTGCACAAAGACCTCTACACCTCACGGTAGAAGGGGAACGACTAAGTAAGTAAGTAAGTAAATTGCACAAAGTTGGCCAAAATGTGTTAGAAAATGGCATAAAGTCACCTAAAATGTGTTCAAAAATCATTCAAGATCATGTGACTGGTTGGTGCAGGTTTCCTGCAAGGCTACCAGCTGCAGTGGGGGTTCCATGCTCTACAAGCAGCACAAAGGAAAATGATGATGACTAGGAAAAAGAAAAAAAAAGGTGATGAAGAAACTGTTGACAAGAGACTTCCGTGACTGACATGACAACTATGGATAATTATTTGTGTGTGTGTGAGAAAAGTACAGACAATTGTTTATGATAAGCTGAAGTGTAATTGTTGTCAAAAGGTCTGTAATAAAGATGAGCAGCAGGTTAAAGAGAGGGAGATGTGAGCATTAAATGTATGACCGCCACTCGATGACATTCTCAAACTAATTCATTACTGCAGTTTTTTTTTATCCAATGTGTTATTTTAAGAAGAAAATGCTGGCGATAGATGGAACACACATTGAGGAAACTTGTTGATAGTATTACCTGGCAGTCCTAGTTCTGGAATGCCTAGGGCAGGGGTCGGGAATCAGCTGCTCGCAAGCTGCATGTGGCTCTTTGAGCCATCTAGTGCCGGCTCTCTACTACTTAACTCTTAGTGAATGAGGGATACCATGATTTATTTTCATGTGGCTCTTCAATTTGTTAAAATGGAGACTAAATTAAATATTTGGCTCTTTGTCATGGAAAAGTTCCCGACCCCTAGCCTAGGGTAAGAGAATTAGAGGTAGACCAAAGAACACACGGAGAAGAGAACTGGAGACAGAAATAAAAATTATGAGGAAGGAATGGAAAGACCTTGAGCTGATAACATGTGACAGGAAGACTTGATGTGTTTGTTGAAGGCCTATGCTCCTTGGGGAGCTAAAAAATATTGATTGATTGAAATCTCACACATATACTGTATACAATTGTATATTTCAGGCCATCTTTAACCTAGCATACATGGTGGAGGAAGGTGCCGAAATATCTCCAGTAATTTGGTGGACGTTACATCTCACACCAGATATCTACACAAACAAAGTCAGCCTGCTTTTGGAACTCTATTCTAGGTAGACCCTAACTGTTTCTGTCGTTATTATGAATGGATTCAAACATTTTTTTTTTTTTTAAAGTTGCTCTGGGAAAAAAATTCACAAAGTTGCTTTGATCAATCTTTTTTTTTTGGGTCAGTATGAGGGTGTAGTCATAACCTTTAGAGATGATTGTCTTAAGTGTTCAGCGTAATAGTGCGATACTTTGCTAAAAATTACCTTTCACAATCATGCCATTTTATTTTGGCTAAAATCGCCTTTCATGATTATGTCGATCTGTGTAAATTTGTTGTATAGAGACTTTATACAAAATATTGTAAGTTTGTTCTTGACATGTTTGATCTGTCTGCATTTACTGATCACAGTAAAAGTTAGGTGTTAAAAGAAGCTGCCATTATTTTGAAGGAACATATAGGACATTTAAGTAAATACTACAAGAAACTTTCATTTTTTTTTTTAAGAACACGTGGGACATAAATAAATACTTCCATTAAAGAAACATTAAATAATGTGTCTCAGACTTGTAGAACTTTATATTTTTCTGCATGTTGATGATGATAGATAAAAAGTGAATTGGCTGACATCACAGACACCCCAGGCTTTCTCACCCTCCTCCCCTTGTGAACAACTTGACAGGTGGGAGAAACTGCCGTTTTGGGGATGACACAGACACACACCCAGACATTCACCCAAATTGACACTTTTGATTTACTCTGTTTGGACTGATTAGAAGGGCTAAATGATGCCATATTATACTTACTTACTTAGTCGTTCCTCTTCTACCGTGAGGTGTAGAGGTTTGTAAGAGAGAGCGCCATACTGTTCTATCGGCTGCCTCCTGGCTTGGTTCCATTCTAGTCCTCGGTCCTTCAAAGATTGTCTAATGTTGTCCTCCCAGCGGACTTTGGGTCGTCCTGGAGGTCTGGATCCCTGGCTCTTAGTTTCCCATGCTTGCCTTGGTAGCCATATTATACATTGGAAATTACAATTCTAACCTTGAATTAGTGACACTATATATCCTAGTTTAAGTCATCAAAGGGATATTTTTATTTCTTCACCAACAACAAAATTATGGAAAATGTCAATCACTTTTATTAAACATGTAGGACTTTAATTTTTCTCAGACTATATAGGACATCTAAGTAAATATATACATTAAACGAAACTTTCATTATTTTGAACAGCATGTAGGACATCTAAAAAATGCTTAAACGTTGACAAATTTTGGAAGATCACGTGGGACATCTAAATAATTACTTACATTAACGGAAACTTTCATTATTTTATAAGAAAATATTTGATGCAAAGGGGAGGGGGGCCAACTTCATTGATGGTATGATGCTCCTGAAGAAAAGACAAAAGTGCTTGGGACAACTAACAAAAACCTAACAACTTTTGTTATTTTTCAAAAAATTTGTAGGACATCTAAATAAATGCTAAAATAAGCTTTCATTCTTTTTAAAAAAACTTGTAGGACATCTAAATAAATGCTAAAATAAGCTTTCATTCTTTTTCAAAAAACTTGTAGGACATCTAAATAAATGCTAAAGTAAACTTTCATTATTTGTCCACATCTACTGGGAACTACACAGACATCAAGAGTAGGACGACTACTTCCACATGCATGGCGTAAGAAGCTACTAATGTGAAGTTGTGCTTGAGGCTGACCACCTCATCATGTAAAATAAATTGCTACAGAAACCACAATTACAAGAGCTGGGACTTTGATGAAAGTTTTCTAACAGGGAGCCAGCTGTATTAGTGGCTCCATAAGGAACAAACAGGAAATGAATGAGTAAATATCATTTTTATATGTTTTCTTCAAAGTATTTTGGCTGTGATTTGCATTAAAACAGGTGCAGAGAATCTCGACAAAGTGAAGCATTCATTCCTTGTTGCCTAGCTTGGTTGAGAGTATGGTGTTTAGATGTCTGGAACCAGTACCATATTTACATGAAGGTAATATTTCAGTGTTAGTTGACTCGTCCATGTTGTGTGTTGAGGTTTTTGTAGTTTAAAAGTTTTGATACTGTACTAAAAATGTCTCCTTGCTCCTGATTTATTTTGCCATATTTCAAATAATGTTTTCTTCTCTGTAATTGCTTCTAGAATATTTCCACTGATATCAATCATGACCCTTCAACTCCCAAAGAGTTTATTGTTATTGTTGAACAGAATCGACATCACTGCATTCCGGGCAAACCCATAGGTGCTCAGTCTCCCTCAGTATATGTCCAAGAGTGTGAATGCTAACTGTTCCTGTAGCTCGATGGCTGTATACACGACGGATGCATCCTCTCATATGTCCATTTCTGCTAGCCTTACATTTGATGCCAAATTCCAACTTTCTTAACCTTGATGATTCATCTATTGCAGTGTTGTTCTCTAACAGGCGATTATTAATCGTTCTCAGTATCTCTTCCTTATCCATATCCAGTGTCCCCACTATGGGAGCTCTTGATGTTAGTCTGTCAGCTCTCTCATTACCGCGTGCCCCTGCATGACCAGGACAGGAGATCCACACCAGCTCCTGCAGATTCGAAGCTTCTATGAATGTTTTTTATTCATGCCTTAGCCAACCATTTTGAACCTTTCGAAGCATGGACTGAGAGCCTGGCCTCCCCAAGGGGTATAGGCCTTCAACAAATGCATTGCAAGTCCTCCTAGTGCATGCCATCAGCTCAAGGTCTTTCCACGTGTTCTTCGTAATTTGTATGTCCACTAGAAATCATGGCCACTGATTGCTTTGTCAGTCAGCAGCTCAGGGTCCAAGAAGACAAAGAAGTACCAAAATATTAAATCTTCTGCTGACTTGCACAGGAAGTCACATTTTCACCTCTTTTCTCTATTCCTGAGTCAGCTTTTTCAGATTACCACAGTTGCCTTGTAGAAGACATTCATTTTACTTTGCCAGACTCTGTAATCCCCTACTTCAAGCCTTAACACCTCTCACAGTATGGATGCAGGGTTAGACTTTCAGAAACTGGGTTAGTGTACTAATGTGTTGGGTTAATGTCAAAAACTACATGTAACAAGACGTTTTACTTGCTGAAAGAAAGACTGAATTAACTTTGATATATTTCACATTTGTGGATCTTGTTTCCCCTCTTCAGATTACCAGCTTTCTGGGGATGTTTGTGGCTGCAGTTACAACCAGCTATCTTGTATACCGTTACTACCTTCAACGACAAGTAGACAAAGAAAAAGAGAAGCGAAGAAAGGAAGAGGAGGAGGAAGAGGAAATAGAAAGAACAGAGGAAATGCAAGATATTTGAGACAGTACTTTATTTTTCATATGTGCCTCCATTCCATTTCATTTATTGACTGTCATATAACATGCATTACACTGATAGCGATAGCAAGGATGCTGACAGCATATTAACTTGTTTTTGGTGTCCCTGCTTTTAAGTATTCTCTGAACTTCTGTATGTAAAGACATGGGTCCTAAGATGATTAACGTTGCAATACTAAATATTTAACCTCCATTTTACTTTCTCTTATGCTGTCAAACATTGTGGGGTGATGATCCTGTTCTCTTGTAGATGTCTCTTGCTTTGAGTGTTCTATAGAGTTTTTAGATAATACTGTCTGTACTGCCTGCTTAAGTTCCCATGGGTCTCTGAAGAGATGAACAAAGAATATGACCCCTGTACCTTCAGGGATGACTTAAGAGGTGACATATGAGGTTGTGCATGAGGTTGGCAACCTCTTTGTTCTTCTTCGTCTGTGTTCAGTTTGTTAGTCATGCTAAATCTGCAGGCCTATCAGCCTCATAACTTTTACCTCAGCTCCACACCCTCTGGCCAGTTTTGATGTTGTAGGTCATTGTAAGCTGGGCAGTTTTGAAGAATGTGTTCAGAGGTTCAGATTCCAGAACCTCATCACATAAATGAAATTACAACAGAAACTTAGCTGCAAGAGGACACGATTTCTTTGGTGCTGGTTTCCTAGGGACCAGCTGCAGTAGACCCAAGCTCCATTGGGAGAGAAGATGGAAATGATGATTGGCTATAGTTATCTCCTTGTCCTGTACACAGATCTTTGCTTGTGGAAGTGTAAAGGTAGATAAATGGTGCATTCTAATAAAGTGTCCACTTTTGCCTGTGTAGCTGATTCACAGTACTAATTACTATCCCCACAAACTTCCAGACTCATTTCTTCCTGGTTATTTTATTCTCATTAGCGTGACACTAGCAGCTTTTATCTGGCATCTCATTCACACATTTTTTATCTGCCTAAGGAATTTTGATCAGTGATCATATTTGACACTGACAGCAAGAAGTTGGTATGAATATGTTATTTATCATCTGTTGCTTTGTTAACCACATAGTATGTGTATTCTGAATGGCATCATCAGAAAGGAAGTCACAAGTCAACAGTTTCATTACGTAATGATTAAAAGTGTTGAGTTAGATCTTCCATACACTTTAGGCAGTGATCATATCTAACATTGATAGTAGGGATTTGGTACAAATATTATTGATCATCTCTTGCTTCGTTTCCATATAGAATGCGTAATCTGAACAGCATCATCAGAAAGGCACCACTTTCATTCTGGAATGATTAAAGGTGCTGATTCTGATCATCAAGTATTTTAGTCAGTGACTATTTGACATTGACTGCATGGATTTGGTATGAATAGGTCAGAGGTCGGAAACCTTTCCGTGACAAAGAGCCAAATATTTAATTTTGTCTCCATTTTAACAAATTGAAGAGCCACATGAAAAAAAATTACATGGTATCCCCTCATAGTTAAATAGTAGAGAGCTGCACGAGATGGCGCAAAAAGCCGCATGCGGCTCCGCGGGTTCCCGACCCCTGGACTAGGATAATTGATGTCTGTTGCATTGAGAGTAAGGGTAAACTTGTTTATTTATGTATGGTAAACTCTAGAACGTATTTTATCTCCTATTGAACACAGTGTACAGGAAGGTTTACTAAAAGCCAAGGGTGTACAGAGAAATAAATAAAACACACATAAAGGTACGTTTCAGGCACTCGTTAGAAATAAAAAAGTAGAAAATCAGACAACAGAAAAAGAGGCTTACCGCAGAATCGAACCCAGGACTGTTCGAACGGTACCACTGCCTAGCTACAGAAGCAAATCACACTATCCTTCCTGCCAATTTGGCACCGCAAAAATGGTGCTTCGTGGACAGGGGTCATTAGTGCAATTTTCAATACCCAACACTGGATGTGTTCCTAGGAGCGATCCAGTGCACCATTAATTAAGTTAATTCACAGATTGACGGAATGGTCAACATTTATGAATGAAGCATCTCGTCTATCGCACAAGCTGCTCAGATAGCCAGGAGTTAACCATTTCACAATTCTTTACGACAGCAAATGTAAGAAAAGAGAAGTGAAGACAATGTACTGGAGTATTTCTGAGCAATAAAATATTGAGGCACTGATTAATAAATGAGTTGTGCATGAAGCTCACATGTGATTGTGTCATTCATTTGGGAGTCCATACAAACTGGTGAGTCATGAGACAGTCTCATTGATAATGTTCACAGGATTTAATTAGGCTAATTAAGACGTGCTGGATCATTCCTAGGATCACATTTGGTGTTACGTGTTGAAAATCGTGCTAATGACCCCTGTCCATGAAGCACTATGTTTGTGGTGCCTAGTTGGCAGGGAGGATAAAGTGATTCGCTTCTGTAGCTAGGTGGTGGAGCCATTTGGAAAGTCCTGGGTTTGATTCTCTGGTAAGCCTCTCACTTGTTTTTTTGTTGTCTAGTTTTCTACTTCTTTATTTCTCACAAGTGCCTGAAATATACCTTTATTATTTATTAACTGTTTACAGGCCTCGGGTTTCCTTCTTTATTTACAGAGAAAGGCAGGGTACCTCTTTATGTCCTAGCTGCATCATCTAAAACATTGTTTCAACAACAAGAACAAAGTATTAATGACACCGATTTGGTAATTAAGCATTTGAAATAAACACTTTCACATAAAATTTACAATGGATGGGTATGACAAAAAAATAGAAAAAAGATGATTCGTCTTATGAGGACAATAGACAAAGAAAATAGCCAACGTTGCGGCCACAAGGCCTTCGTCAGGGAAAGGAAAGAAAGTGAGGGCTAGATAGGACACATAAGAATCTAAATATCCTTTTCTTGTGATGCACTCTCCCTTCGGCAGGTGTGCTAGGTCTTAGCTGCCTTTAGGGAAGTACCCAGTTTTTATTTTTATCTTTATTTAGATTCTTATTAGATTTTTGTTCATACCCATCCATTGTACTCCACATCTTACCACAGTTCCCCTCATCTTAATACACATCAAATTTACAAACTCAATTCACTGCTTATCCACTACACAATAAACTTCAGTGATAAATACGCAGATCATTTAAGTCAAAGTCACTCCAAATGTAACAATTGTTTTATTTTTGTAATCAGTACATTGATAAAACATAATTTACTTACAATTTTAGGGGGGACAAAAAAAAAACTTTAGTTAAAATAAAACTAGTGGCAGTAAGAATTAGTGTTATCATTCACCAATAAAATGTTTCTGACCAAAGGAGGGAACAAATAGTGGCTCAAACATTCCATTCCAACAGTGTTAATATTAAAACGGATCAGACATACAACTTTCACTTTCACAGTAAGTCACAAAATCAAGAATTGGTCAGTGCTTGACCATCCCTCATGGGCAGGCCAATCTAAGCTAAAAACTAAAATGAAAGGTGTGATCAGAATGGAACTGAAGACCATATTTCAATGGAATAAATTATCAAATATCATACAATAGATACAAGCCTTGTGTTAGAAAATTATTAAAATGTAAGGAAATCCATATTATATACACCTGAAACAGTCCCATATATATCATACATATATTACACTGACTGTTCCACATTTTTTAAGTTTTCAGTCACTGCTAATATATAAATCAAATATGATAACTGTGTATGTACTTACATATGGCCAGGAGTGCAGTAATCATCCACTTCCACTGCAGCATTGGATTTCATGTAAGAAGTTACCATGTAGATAGTTTTTTTGTTTGTATTTATAGGTACGAGCGTATGCTATGACAAGGCTTTCATAATAAATTGTTAACAACAAGATGAATCATTTATGACGCATTCTGACAAAAATGGCAACTTCTCAGCATTATCTGAACAATTCTAATTAATCTTTGATTTAAAAATATAGATTTAGAGATATTTATTCAGATTTTCTGTTGCAAAATTTACAGGTTAAATCTGTCAAGTAATGATCTCAGATAGCATTGGAATGCAATGACCCATCCAGAATAATTCAATATGGTCATCGGCAGATTACACATACTGAATTCAAACTTTTAACTACATGTTCTGATATTAATATTTTTTTCCTCCAGTTCAAAGACACTTCTTACGGCATAAATATATCTAGATGCCAACAGGTTGCCAATTTTGTGAGATTTCATCACATTTTGATCAGGACAAATGTAAAAACAATGATTTATTATGAGTTCACTACCCAACTTTAAAAACAGAATACAATTATTATACAGATAACACAAATATTTCCTTCTTGATTAACAAATGAATTAAAACTGTCATAAAACATGGGGATATTTCTGTGGGGCTTGATGCCAGTAAAACGTAAATCTAACAAAAATGTGGATGGGTTTAATCAGAAATGTGTTTAATATAGCCTCTTCTGTATGTGTAAAGAAACTGACATTTATGAAACTAATTCTCAAGACCGAATAAAAAAACAAAAAATACAAAACTGTCATGGTGTGAATATATAATTAGCCCGCTAGGATTCTTTTCTTCCCTATTTTCTGTCTTAAATGTGACTCTGATCATACACCATATGAACTAGACTATCTGACAGTAGATTGTAGAGACTGATCTCAATACCAGTGGTGCATGCACCAAGGGGGTGTGAGACGTACCAGATATTTTAGAACTCAAATTATCATGCACGCAGGGGGTGTGAGACGTACCAGATATTTTAGAACTCAAATTATCATAAACAATATATAATACACGGAACTCAAATGTACTTGTATGAAATAGAACACTGACAATGTGAATTAGATGCCAAACCTTAGAGACATTCTGTAAATAACATTTTTTTCAAAATAAACATATCTCTTTTAAGCATTTCTGGCATGTTTTGCAAGTTACAAGATAATGGGGTATAAGGCTTCTTAAGATGCTGTAAAGGGGTGAGAGGCTTCTTAAGATGCTGTAAAGGGGTGTGAGGCTTGTTAAGATGCTGTAAAGGGATGTGAGGCTTCTTAAGATGCTGTAAAGGGGTGTGAGGCTTGTTAAAATGCTGTAAAGGGATGCAGGAGCACTACAAGGTTAAGATACACTGCTCTATACTGATACATTCTACAAGTTTTAGCTCACTCAGTGCCCACTGAAACAGATGGACTTTTGTGGCCCTGTCACTAATCATAAACCATGACATATTATATTTTGTTCAAACAAGTATTTACAACACATCAATCCTGCATGAATGTAATGTTAAAATGGTCATTTTTATGATTATTGTACACACTCATGAATAATTATGCTGTCATTTATTTCACAGCCAAAAGTTATATTTAAAATATGTTTAGTGGGTTTTAGCTATGAGGAGACAACAATAAATGGTATGTTAGATGACTAATTACATCTCCTGGTTAGTATTCCAGAAAACGTTTCTTTCTTTATTGCCTGTTTGTTTCTTTTTGTTTTGTTACTGAAGAACCTGTGAGGCAGTAATGCTTTGTGCAGGACAAATTATCTGAGCAAGTACAAAGTATTGCCTTTTCAATTTGACAAACATTGATGGAACATATTGTACTGGATGTCTCAGAATACACAAATTAATTTCTTTTAAGTAATTTTACATTGTAATGGAAAAGTCACTTCATATTTTTAAATTTTTATACAGTATCCTCACTTGAATCCACTGGATACACACGTCAAAACTATGAGGAATAACTTCCATTTGACAAATAAGTTTTATTATTTATTTGTTATTCCTAGAAAACAATCTATCAAATCTAAAATGACGTTACAGGATGAAGCTGCTGATCGCACCAAATGGTGATACTCCCTACTGCGCCACCTCAGGCTGAGCAAAAAAGAAGCTCTCACAGCAAGCAAAAGAGAGAAGAACCTGCCAAAAGGAACACCAGGACAAAATGGAACTGATGGCTATCACCTCCGGGGTGCATTCTCGTAGTCAGTTATGACTGAAGGGACTACTACTACAAAAGACAGCAAAAATTACTGTCTGCTATAAAAATCTTGTGTTAAAAAAACACCCAGATCCCACATTGAGCTGTGATGTTAATGTGATATTGCATTTTATGTAAGAAAACAGCAGGTAAATCATCTTCATTCTGATGTTTGTTTCATATAAATTAGTTGGACAGGAATGAAGAAATAACAATTAATAAATTAGAAATGACTTTTCAATCACCATGGAGATCATCTACCAGCTTCTATTAGTTTTACATATAATGATCACTTCAGTATGAATGTCTATCAATCAATCAATCCCCTTTAGCTCCCCAAGGAGCATAGACCTTCAACAAACACATGCCAAGTCCGTCCTGTCACGTGCCGTCTGCTCAAGTTCTTTCCAGTCTTCCTTATCATTTTCACTTCTGTCTCCAACTCTCTTCTCCATGTGTTCCCTGGTCTACGTCTGCCTCTCTTATCTTGGGGATTCCAGAACAAAGGATTGCCTAACAAACAACATGGACAGGTCAAATACAGAATATAAGTCAATTCAGCCGACCATAACAGAAGAAGGTCCTCTGGAAAGTAGGCTCATGAAGCCACCTCAATATGAATAGTAACTTATATTTTTCTTATAAACATGAAACATAAAAATGTCTTGCAATACTTTTTACAAATGAATTACTGCAGAGATGGGTTTTTAAACAAAAATTGCAGCATTTTCATGATCAGACAAACTGTCCAAAGTTATGAGAGAAATCACATGTCTCATATGAGAAATCACGTTATGCCTCGTGTAGAAAAAGTCTTGTGTGTATCTTGTAACACAAGCAGCTACATTCAAATATTCTCACAATAATATTTAATTATGGCAAGAATTTGTAGAGACTTCTCGTCCAATAGGGATTGAGCCCATTCTTACGCAAAGAAAAGCATACACAACAAATATAGCCCACATTTTTTTTTCATAACATGACCTGACTATGACACTGCTCATTTATAATATAAAGCAGTCTTCACAATAAACATCTGCATATTTGATATAATGTGAATGAAATTAAGCAAATAAATTCAAAAGAAAATCATAAACACAAGTTTGAAAAGAGCTGTAATTGAACTGACTTCTGCATTACCAGATCAGTGTAGACCTTTCATACGTGGGTGCTATAAATGTCAACACTTTTTAAACTAAAAGGAATGCAAAATCCCCAGTTCGGGTACATCTTGTCATACAGAACATATAATTCGCCATATACTTTCAATGCACCAAAGTATTTAAAAGACATGACTATAGAATTCTGTGAACATATCCATGAGACTGTCTCCTGACTCACCAGTTTTTGTGGACTCACAACTGAATGACACATACACAACTCATTTATTAATCAGTACCTCAATATTTTACTGTCATTCATTTGTATTGTCTTCCCTTCTCTTTTCTTGCACCTGCTGTTGTAAAGAATTGGGAAATAGTTAACTCCTGGCTATCTGAGCAGCTCCCGCGATAGTCGAGATGCTTCCTTCATAAATGCAGCCCATTCTGTCTGTCTGTTTTTTGTTGTTCGTAGTCTTCCTTGCATTCTTTGCCCAACCGTTGCATTATATGGTCAATCTGCATTATGAACAAGTACCCTAATCACTTTATTATGTCTCTCTGGTATTTCTCGTGTACTGTAGTTTTAACATATTACACTGTGTTCAGTTGTTCATTATTGCTTTGTAAAATATCTATAAAAATGCTAACTGCATGCACATTAAGGTTCTGTAAAAAGATGTTTCTCATAATTCAATATTTTCCAGGAACATGGCTATCATTATAAAGGTAAAAAACGAACTTTTGTTAACTTTGATGAATTTCGTGAAATCATATTTTGAAACCAGCTTTGAGGGGTATTTCCCAACTTCACTATAATAATAATTAAAAAATAATTATAATAAAATTCATATTTCTCCTCCTACAAGTTAAATGTAAATGGCATTTTCACTCTTTATTTGTAGCTTAAGCATATCACCAAAAATATTTTATAAAAACTGTTCCAGTAGCAACATCACAAAATAGTAGTTATTTCAAACTGTTAGCAAAAAAAAAAAAAAAGAAGCCAATATCAGATCATCATACTTTTCTTTTTCTCCCCCTGTGGAGCATGGAGCCACCACAACAGCTGGCCCTTTTGGAGGAAGCCTGCACAAATCAATCGCATGCTTTTGCAGATGTGGTTTCTTTAGCAATTTGTTTTGCATGATGAGGTTGCCAACCTCATAATGATTGTCTTGTACAACATGCCAGAGAGAGAGAGAGCAGTTTGTCCAATCCTTTCTTTGTGTCAAGAGACTGTGGGAACTACACAAGTAGTATTAACAGATGTTAAGCATCTTCAGACCCATCTTCATGCCCATGGATGTATAATAGTCTTCACCTGTATAAGTCATCTCTGTCTGTCATTCTTATCTTTAGAGATGGCAAAATGTTGCCAGGGGCCTCTGATCAGATAAAGAATAGAACCAATACTCTCTCAGGCAGTAGGCTACAGAGTGATTAATATGAGGCTGGCAACTTCATCATGTAAAACATACTGCTACACAGACCACCACTACAAGACCAATGCTTGGTGCAGGTTTCCTGCAAGGGGACCAGCTGCTGAAGTAACCCCATGCTCTGTAAGGAGGAAAATGAAGATAATGTTCTTGGTCTGTCATTCGCTTTCTAATTTGTACATGCTTGCGTACATGTACACACACAAATACTTACAATATATAATTGACAAGAAAAAACAACTTTGTTCTCAATTATATCATAATTCATTCATCAACAATGACAGATCATTTTAATATCAAACTGGTTGCTGGGAGACAGTTAAAGGTAGGTCAACCTCATTATGTTTCTCTCTTATTTTTGTTCAATATTGATATTTAAATGTGCAATACATAATTACATTATGGCATAAATAATACATTTTATAAAACATAAAAGTTACAAAAGCATAACACTGTGATTAACTATGAAAGTGCATATTTTATTTATTTTTGTATACATCTACAATTCTACCTGTATGAATTAACAAAATACAAATAGAACCTCATAATTTTGAGAGTCATATGAAGTATGTGCATCAGAACCACTGACAATCACAAGTATAAACATACACAACATGGATGAAAACATTGACACAGCCAACACGTATGCCCTTGATGACAGCAACAAAACATGAACACTAAGTTTTTTGTTTTGTTTTAAAAAAGGTGGGGAGAAAAACCAAAAACTACAGCACAGTAGGTCTACAGTTTAAATGACAAAAAGAGCAAAGCTAGCTCAATAATTCTCACAAAATTGTCAACAAGTTCAGAACTTAATTCAAACCGAAGTGCAAGTAATCATTAAGATATTTTACCCATACTTTTCCTCTTGATTAAATATGATAGAAAATAAATTTGTTAATTTCATGTACGTTACTGTTAACCTTTCATTCACCTAATTCTGCAGAATAACTTAAATGCAGTTTGTTTACAATCACATGGAATTTGGGTCAATTCAGTATAAAGTAAGAAAGAGCTGTCACTGAATTCCAAGTGGCTGGTTTGAAATAATGCAAGCCATGTCCACTGTTTGACCCTTTTTTTTTATTAAAAGCAGACTGAACTATCAACACAAGAGAAACACAGCTGTAATGCTAGGTATAACAAATAAGGTCTTAATGAACATATGTGGATTTCAAGTCACAACCCCAAAAACAAAAATTATTTTTACAAAATTATTCTGAGCAATTAAAATTGCTAACTGGGAGCACCTGCTGCTTGAAATTTCTGAAGGAAAGGAAAGTGTAAAAATTCGGTAAACTTGGATTAACAAAAATAAGATGACTGGAAGCCATGTGGGAAAATCTAGACTTGCATATTTGACTATTGCTATGAACATATTTTCTTAAAGTGATCAGTTGGAAACCTCTAATAAGGAAAAGACGGAAAGTGCAAAAATTCTTGGGTAAACTTGGATTAAAAAATAAGATGACTCAAAAGCCATGTGGGAAAATCTGCAAGACTTGCAATTATGCGCCGTGTTTAGTGACTAGAATTTTGCATATTTGACTATTGCTATACAGAACTTAAACATATTTTACTTTTTAACTTTGTGACCTCAATACTGTGGCTTATCTATGTTACTGCTACTCAACTAAATACAGTGCAATTTTAGTTTTTAGTGACTAGATCAATGATATCATTTAACAACTGATTCCTTAATTTGTTTCGTATAGGCACAGTTTTTGATGTCATTTTTAGCAGCAGAATCAGGTATTAATACCAGAAGTCATATTTTCAAATCAGCTACCCTCTATCCCAGGGCTTCTTAACATGTGGACCAGAAATCGTCTGTGAATGGATTCTAGGGGTCGATGTACACTAACATTTAACATGATTAATTATGTTTTTATGTACATTTTTTTTTCAAACGGGGTCCAAAAAGGTTAAGAAACCCTGGTCTAACCAATGACAGCCAGGAAATGAAAAGTACTGAAGAATATCTAATTGAGTGGTGGATAAAAAAAAAGCGAACATGAGGACATATCTGTTTCCTAGTTCAGTTCGCATTCTGTGTCAACAGACATGGCTGAGATCACCATTACTAAAGTATATCTTTTAAATGAAACAAACAATTGCTTAGCAATCTTTAAAAGCTCTAATGTACATTATGTTAAAACCATTGATCAAGGATAAATGAAGATAGGCCACACACCTTTTTCCTAAAAATGTGAGGTTTCTGAAGCAATGAACACAAATACTCATTTAAAACATATGATCATTGTTTATGTGCCCAGCAGAGCCAAGGCTAATGATTGTCTTTTTTGAGATATAAACATTCTTAGTTCTTGTCAAGTTAAAAGTACACATTCTGTTTCTTGTCAAGTTAAAAGTGCACATTCTGTTTCTTGTCAAGTTAGAACACAGATTCTATCACATTTGTCATGTCACTAATTACTGTCATCACCGTTTCCCTTCTTGCTCCTTATGGAGCACAGAGCCTACACCGCAGCTGTGGTCCCTTTGCAGAAAGCTTGCAATGAAGCATTTGTGTGCTCCTGTAGTTGTGGTTTGTGTAACAAGTTTTACACAATTGTTTAATAGCCCTATGTTGTTTAATAGCCCTATGTTGTTTAATAGCCCTATGCATAACTTCACATTAAGTCACCTCTAAGCACATGTCCAAGGGAACAGTAGTGACATTCTTTCTTCATGTCCTCCCAGACCCACGGAGCTGTAACTGACAGTTAATAAAAGTGCCTGGTTTCTACAATACAGATTTGCTTGTATCCACCAGACTAGCCTGTTAATGATGCTCATACCATGACAATAGACAGAGTATGGCTTTGAGCTTGGCCCTCCTCAATATGAACCTTGCTATCTTAAATGATGGCCACCCGACAAGACTGGTGACTAAACCAGGGGACACAGATGGTGTCATAGATCTGGCTTTTATATCTAGTGTTGCTGCCACCTTGGCACGTTGGGATGTTTTTGGGGCACAGGACAGTGATCACCTATCCTGTGCTGTCCTCACTGCAAAAGGGAGGATCACAAGACATAAGAAACCGAAATATGCCTTCAAATATCCTCCAGGCTTTCAAGATCATAACAACCCCATACATACACTGCATCAAAATGCCAGAAAACGGACAGCTTGAACACCTTTTGTCCAACCACCTTGGTGGAATGAAATAGTAGAGAGAGCATGGGTTGAAAAGCAAAGGGCAACCAATGAAAGCACAAAAGAGATATATGTGGAATGATGCACTGGTTAAAGAGAAGGAGGAAGTAAAAAAAGCAAGCCATCAATAGATTTAAAAGCTTGGCAACAGAGGCCAAGGATACAGAGTATGGGAGGCCTTCGCGTGGGCACAGAAAAAAAAAACTACAGAAATTCTGGTTCTTACATAAAAGAATGAATATGAAAAACAGAAGCCAACCCCTCCCCAACATTAGAAGCTTGACAGGAATAAACCTAAAGATGGATAAAGAGAAAGGACAAGCATTATTTGACCCAAACAGATAAATGCAACAAAGTTGCCCGTCAAAAAATTAAAGACCATGTTTTGGACAATGACATAAGATGTGAATTATATTTCGACCTCATTTCTGAAGAAGACGTTGTGCACACTTTAGAAACACTGCCTCAGACCCTGATGGTGTACAGTATGAACACATTAAACAGTTGGACACAGGAATTATGAATGTGGTAAGGGATTTCAACATCAACATGCAGAACGCAGAGGTGCTGGAAGACTGGCTACATCGTTACCTACGACCTCTTCCTAAACCTTGTAAAGATTTCACACTGCTCAACAGCAACCAAAGAATCACACTTCAGAATGTCTATAGTAAAATATTTGAAAAGATAGTTGCGAGAGAAGTAATGAGCCACCTCGAAAATGTACACATCCTTCCTGATACCATGGGTAGCTATAGGCCCATGAAAGCTTGCGGTGTTAACCATTGGCTAAAAATGGATAGCAGCTGGCTTAACTGAGAGATCAGTTGCATTTCGTTTGGGAACATGGACATCAGAACCAATGCGCATTTGCCCAGGACAACCCCAGGGTTCTCCACTATCAACCAGTGCTGTTTAACATCTACACAGCAAAAGTAGCCACCATTCAGCCAACTGAATTGCATAAATCCAAGTTCTTAAATATTCTTTAAAAATATATTCTGAATTTTTGTTTTGGGGAGACTTATATCTGATATGTCTGACTTTTTTGACTGGGTCTGGGACGAACATTGATTTTTGCAGATGATATATTCATTTGCAGGACTGATTCTGACTGACAGGAAATGATCAGTAGCATACACAGGACACTACATGAGGTGGCTAAATGGTGCAAGGACACTTGCTCCAAGGTCAATCCCAACAAAGCCTATGTGCTGTGGTGCTCATTGAACAACTCCATATTGAAATCAACTCCATACTGAAAGCTGATCTTCCAGGCAAGACAAACTGAAGTACCTCAGAATAATAACAATCAATCACGGGTTATAATACAAGTACCATGTTGATCTAATCCTTCAGAAGTGTAAAAGAGGTCTGACCGCCCTAAAAACAATGGCACACCTGGAACAGAGACTACTGTTTCTCCTGTATCATCAGCTAATGTGAATGATTGGAACACATTCAAAATGAAAGGATGCGTGTTGTCTTGGGATGTATGCGAGATACCCTTATCTTGACGATCTGGTACATGCTTGGATTACCGTCAATTAGATCCAGATATATGATTGCCCAGTCAAAAGCCTATATACAAGTAACCACAGACAAAAGGCACCTCCTGCATGGAAATATAGCTGACATTAAGGAAGCGAGAATAAAGTGGAGGATGTCATGGATAGCACAGGCAGAGGCAACGATTAAGCAGGTGACCACAGATGAAAATATATTCAAAGGGGAATAGTGCAGTAAGTCAGATGAGAACTGCACTAACTACCAGCAAATTATCATCAGCCTTGGTAGAAGATGCAGAACTTGGGCCAATGGGAGTGCAGAGCTGGAAACTGATCAACAAATAAATGATCATGCTGGGTATGATTATGCCATTGTATATACTGATGGGTCTGTAAACCATGGTGAGAAATCACAGTGGGGCTTCTCTGGTAAAGTAAAGGGCAGAATCATCGCTGAACATAGCAGGGCTTATATAACAACCTCCAGCATGAGAATGGAGGTAGAGGCAGCTACTGCAACCTTAAGGTGGCTGTCTGAGACTTCATTGACAAGGGCAGTTATTGTATCAGACTCACAATCCATGCTTCGGAAGGTCCAAAGTGGATGGCTCTGGCTTGATTGGAAAACTTCCACAGAAGCCTTGAATCTTCAGGAATTGGTGTGGATCTACTGTCCTGGTCATGCAGTGGTATTTACTTACTTACTTAGTCGTTCCCCTTCTACCGTGAGGTGTAGAGGTTTGGAAGAGAGAGCGCCAGACTATTCTATCGGCTGTCTTCCTCCTGGCCTGGTTCCATTCTAGTCCTCGGTCCTTCAAAGATTGTCTAATGTTGTCCTCCCAGCGGACTCTGGGTCGTCCTCGGGGTCTGGATCCTTGGCTCTTTGTTTCCCATGCTTGTCGTGGTAGCCGATCTTCTCCCATTCTGCAGACATGGCCAAACCATCTTAGTTGGGACTGTTCTACTTGGGTCTGTAGGGGGTGGCATTTTAGGCCTTGACGTATCGTCTGGTTGCGTACCATGTCTCTTCTTGTTACTTCAACCACCTTCCTCAGATACCTCATTTCTGAGGTTTGGATCTGGCTTTTATGGGTTGTAGTCATTGCCCATGACTCGCATCCATATGTCAAGACTGGGACATAGGTGGAGCGGTATACAGCCATCTTCGTTTTCTTACCAACCTCTCTCTTGCTGAGGAATCCTCGATTTATGGCCTGAAAAAGTCTCCCAGCTGCTGCTTTTCGAGTGGCCAACTCTTCTTTGATGCCTCCCTTTCGGTCTATAATAGCTCCGAGGTATTTAAAGTGGTCGACCTGCTCCAGGACCTGTTCTCCCAGCTTAATCTGATGCCTTCTTTCTTCTCGTGATATCACCATGGATTTTGTTTTAGAGCTGCTTATGACCATCCCTCTCTTCTCCAGCTCTTCCTTCCAGACTTGCAGGTTGGATTGGAGATGTGCCTCTGATTTAGCAATCAGGGCAACATCATCAGCAAATGCCAGCTCTGAAATATAGACCTGTCTCATCTTCCAGTACCCCACTGAATACTTTCTTGTTCTCTCCTTACATGCCTTGATGACATCGTCCATAAGGAGTATGAAGAGGTAAGGTGATAGGATATCACCTTGTCTTACACCAGTGGTGGTCCTGAACTCTTCTGACTTATGGTTTGCTGTCCTCACATAATTTCTGCAAGACTTGTAGAAGCTCTGTATAGCATGAATCAGAGGTGCTGGAATATTCTTCCTTGCCAAACAGTCCCAAAGTTTGCTCCAAGGGACCCTGTCAAACGCCTTTTCCAGATCTATGAAACAAAGATGGATCTCACTCTTATACTCAAGGGCCTTTTCACTCAGCTGTCTGAGTGTGAAGATTAGGTCTTGAGTACTTCGGTTTGCTCGGAATCCGCACTGGACCTCATCCAATTGTGGCTCAGCTAGGCGTCGGAGTCTCTGCTCTAGGATTCTAGAGTAGATTTTTCCAGGGACACTGAGAAGGGATATGCCTCTATGGTTTCCACACTGTCGGTTGTCACCCTTTTTGAAAATTGGTGTTATGATGGCGATCTCCCAATCCTTTGGTATGGTCTTGTTGCACCATGCTGCCTGTCATGCAGTGGTATGCGGCAACAAAAGAGCTGACAGACTTGCTTCAAGAGCACCCATTGAAGGTGCATTGGATATGGATAAAGGGAGAGATACTGAGGGCAATTAATGATCACCTATTAGAGAATGACACTGCTATTGATGAATCATTAAGGCTAAGATTGTTTGAATTTGGCATCAAACGTAAGACCAGCAGGGATGGATGTATGAGAAGATGCATCTGCCATGTATACAACCAGCACGCAACAGCAACAGTTAGTACTCATACCCTTCGACATTTGCTGAGGGAGAATGAGGACCTATGGGTTTGGCCAGAATGCAGTGATATTGATTCTTCTGATCAACAACAACATCAACAACAACAACATAATGCCTGAGTGCTGCTGATTTTCTAAACATTTGTAATTTGTGAGTTTTTTTGTATTAATTACCTGAAAGAAAACACATATTTGCTTAAACATCTATGAGTGTTTCTATAGTAAAAAAAAAATAGTCTATGAATAGAAAACACAGGGCAGATTGTCAGACATATTTAAAAACCATCTTCATATATGACTTGATACATGCAGCATAATTGAAAAGTCACTTACTATTTTTAACTTGTTATTTCTTCACTCCTTTCTAACTTATAAAAAACAAACATTAAAATAAAGAGACATGCATAGAGGCATATATATAATAAGGCCACAAACTAAGCACGATGCTACAGTATAAATGGAAGTGAACCTGTGAGGCTAATAACACTCTCACTAGCTTATGAAATCATCCACATACTTCCATGTTGAGAACCCAGTATTGCACACTAAGCTTGGAGGAGTCACTTGAGCCCCAGATGTAACTCTAGCTTTTTACCTGGTTGGATGCATGGAGGAGAATCTCACCATGGACCCATGGTGGGCAGGGGGAGCTGAGAAGTGGCTCAGTGTAGGATGCAACTATTCCTTGGGAGAGCCCAGAACAGAGCACAGTATTTTAGCTTTGCATATTTGGAGAGCCCCCTGGGATGGCGGGGAATGCACAGTATGCCACATGCTTCTTCCTGCTAGCTTGGGACCAGATGTGATGATCCTTTAAATGCCAGCCAAGCTGGAGAAACCGGAGCTCATGACTTCCAACATATTCTGGAATGGCAGAAAAGCCTAGCTCTACACTGTAGATAATACCAGTCGTCATCTTGGTATTGGCTGCAAAAGAGCGAGAAGCTCAGCGGCTCTAGTTAAAACAACAACAAAATAGACTTCTATTTTATTACACAGAATGCTGTGTAACATTAATATACAGCTCAACCAAAGGACTTGTAATGTCAGTTTATTTGCCAGTTTATATTTTATTTCATTTCTGGGGAGGTAAAAAGAGTTGAAACGCATTAGCCAAATGGCAGTTATTGCTCCTTGTTTCTGACATATGTTTCATGTATATCCAACAGATACAAGTGAGGAAATACAAACATAAAATTATGGAGACTCGTCAATCACCTTGTATAACAAATACAAATACCAGCCACTCTTGGCTCTTACAGGTTAAATAAACAAGCAACATTCCTTTTTTTTTTTTTAATGAAAAATTAACACACGCAAAAATATCAGACATATCAGATATAAGTCTCCCCAAAACAAATATTCAGAATATATTTTTAAAGAATATTTAAGAACTTGGATTTATGCAATATTATGTCTATGGTATCATATGTCATCATCAAATAATAACCATTATGACCAACATCATCATATACTGGATATCACATATGAAAATATTGCAACCATGGAAGATGCTGCTTTAGTGATGTCGGGTAGATGACTGAATTTATCAAAGTGGCTTTAAACAGCAGGCAACAACCAAATCCAACTATTGTACTAATCAATATGGCCTTCTCTCTGTACTGTCCTTCTTTCATTCCAGATGGTTGAATCTTCAGGCATAAATAATAGTTACACCGCTGTCAAGTTATGCTGCAATACCTTCAAGAAGTGCAAGACAGGTATAATCTTTCACTGCTTCCTTCCAAAGCAGTTCTCTTGAGCTTGTGCTCGATAGAATAATGTTGTAAGAAACATTTTGTTAAGAAACTGCTTCTAACCATGAAAACAAATCTCTTACAATGTTAGAATATACTGAGAGTGGCAAATCTGCTGAAAAGTAATCTTAATACTGGAAAGTGGTGAATATATCATCACTGTAAATCTGCTGAAAAGTAATCTATATACTGGAGAGTGGTGAATATATTATCACTGAATATCTGCTGAAAAGTAATCTTCCATAAAAATGTGGATTCTTCCAGCTAAATTCCCATCCCTGTTCCAACCTTCCAAACTAAAGGAAGACAAATCTTATTTCATGAGCTAAGCAAGGATGCTATCAGACAGAATTAATGTAAAGGGTCTCCATGTCTGTATTTTATAATGTTGTCACCATCAAATTTCAGTGAATGATTTCATGACTGTAAACAGGTGATGTGCAGACGTGTCTATCACAGAGACAAATATGCACGAATGTTATGTCAGCATCGTATCAGAGCATGTTGTACCATCCATCATGATGCCAGACTTGACAGAATACTTTGTTCACTCTAAACAGATTTCCTCTATGTTGGCATAAACTGATAGAGTATTATCAATATCTCTACCTACCAACATCAACACTGAATACTGGCACATCTATAATCACTAGCACAGACCTTACACATTTCAAATATACATCACACCAAAACTCCTTTAACTCTGACAGAAAGTGTTCACACTGTCCATCTTACATGTTTTATAGTTTAAGGACAACAACTATGGCCAGGTATTATATTCTATACAGAAATCATCAACAACTACTCGTATATATACTGACCCACTTCTCATGTGGTTTCTAAATGGTAAGTTGCAGGATACTTCGTTTATTTTAAATCATACTTAAAGCCATTACTGAACAATTTACATTTTGCATATACAGCTGTTAAATAAAGCAATGAATAACCACAAAAGCAATTACAGCTAAATGCTAGAACTGTATTTTGCATCTTCTGAAAATATGTGCAAGCAGGGGGAATTTATCTGCGATCGTTCACAAAGCAAGCAAAAAGACCACGCATATTTCTCTTTCCAGGTGCTAAAACGCACAAGTCAAGTTTTTCCTACAGCGTCGAGAAAGATTCAGCAATGGGACAAAAGTACTCGATTTTGTGAATGTGTTCCATGCCTCATGCTGCTGTCTGAAGTTATTGCTTTATAAGTGTCACATACAGGGTTACCAACTCAGAATCCACACAGCCTAAACAGAATGATGAATTCAGAGCATACTGTACAAGTTTACAATCTCTGGAAACCATTTAGCATAGATGATATGTCATCCTCTGTCTCATTCTTTAAGTCCTTGATTTTATGACAATGACATATCTTGAACAGTGGATCAGCTTTCCTTCCCATTCTCACACAAGTGACCTGAGAAATCCTTGTTAGCTTGTCTGCCTCGCTGCTATGTCTTCACACCACTGGGATCTATTGGGAGTTGACATACAAGCAGAAAATGGTTATTCATGATATAAAAACCTGGCTATCATCCAAAACAACAGGTCAATTCTTTTATCTATAGTGAGGCATCAAAATCACACACAGTGAGGGAAATAATTAAAGTTATGGCTTATATTAATTTAGCTTTAATTGCCAAGACTCTCTTTCCCTTTTGTAATTCTAAAATTGGTGGGATGAAGTTGGAACAATGTACATAACAACACTTAAACGTTATTTTCTTCCAAATGATAGGTGACTGAGGACACACTTTATACTCTTCTTTCTTCTTTGGTCCTGAGCCTGGTTATGTTTTTGTAAGGCAGTAACAAACTGCTTCCACTTTGCACTGTCAGCAGCCATCCTTCGAGCAATGCCCCAGCTCTGGTTCATTCTTTGCATCTCAGCCTCCAAAGTTCTCGTCCAAGTTGTTTTCGGTTGGCCTCACACTTTATATTGTTTAGAAAGTTTGCACAGTAAACAATATGATTAGAAACATTAGAATACGGCATGATTTTTCTTTTTAACAAATGGTTATTTGTTATAATTTCTCCCTGTGTAAGTTGCTCCCTCCATTCCTTTTTCTCCTAAATTCTTCTGAGTAAGACACTCAAATATGTTCCTGATTTTGACATGCCTTTTGTGAGCAAGCCCAGTTCGTGCCAGGTTTTTCCTACGTATCTTGTCCCAATTTGTAAATTTTATTTTCACTTATATGTGTTATCACCCTTCCCTGTCTGCTCCTCAAGGAGCATAGGCCTTCTACAAAATTATGGCAGGTCCTCCTGTCCTGCACCATCAACTCAACATCGTCCTATGTCTTCTTTATCCCTGTTATATCTACCACTTACGTTGTGCACCATTGAGACATATCATTCTATGTGCTGACAGCTTCAAGAAATGAAATAGCCAGGTTTCACTTTTTTGACAGGAAAATTAAGAAAACTACAGCCACACTAAAAACTAATGCTAACCAACACAAAAACAGTTAATTAACAGTTTACGACACAAGTACAACATAGCACATGTTACAACCTGGGTCTCTTCAGGGATAATGGGGTAGCCACTTTCAATTTTGCACACTTCATCCCTGAAGAAGGTTGTATGGTAATACGTGGCCAGTGGTTTATGTGTGTCTACGTAAAACTGACACTTATCTATTTTTATAATAGTCACAGTAATATTTTCTAAACTTTATAAATGTTTTTTTTTTCAAATAGAAATTGTCATCAGTTGTAGTCCTTGTTTGCATCTTGTAGTTTCTGGGGCTCTCTGAAGAGACAAAGAAAGGCAGGTTGTACAAGGTCACTAATACGAGGTTGTGCAATGAGCTGGCAACCTCATCATGTCAAATAAATGGTCACAGAAATCACAGCTTCAAGAGCACATGACTGCTTGGTGCAGGTTTAATGCAAGCTGACCAGATGCAGGAATGGCTCCATACTCCATAAAATTATGATGATGGCTGACCTTGTTTATCTACCACATTTTTTTTAAAAGCCAAAAATAAATATTAAATAGGACTACCACCATCACTCTCCTAATTGTTAAAAAAAAAAAGATTTCCCTTCTTTGGCAAGACACGTTGTTCAACCTAGACACTTGGTCCATCGGTTATATAAGGGAGCACATCCAAATAAAAAAGACTTTGTTTACTGGAACTCCTTCTAATTGAATGCATGCATGACAATGTAAAACCAAAATGTTATACTTAATGAGTTCAACAAAAAAAACATGTTAGAGTACAAAATAACAATGTTATAGTTAAAGAGTAAACAAAAGAAGTGTTATAATACCAAAGTGTTATGTTATTAGTGAAAAGCAAAAATGTTATAACAAAAGTGTTGCAGTATAAAATAAAACAACTATTTCTTTACTTACTTACTTAGTCGTTCCCCTTCTACCGTGAGGTGTAGAGGTTTGGAAGAGAGAGCGCCAGACCATTCTATCAGCTGTCTTCTTCCTGGCCTGGTTCCATTCTAGTCCTCGGTCCTTCAAAGATTATCTAATGTTGTCCTCCCAGCGAACTCTGGGTCGTCCTGGAGGTCTGGATCCCTGGCTCTTTGTTTCCCATGCTTGTCGTGGTAGCCGATCTTCTCCCATTCTGCAGACATGGCCAAACCATCTTAGTTGGGACTGTTCTATTTGGGTCTGCAGCGGATGGGATTTCAGGCCTTGACGTATCGTCTGGTTGCGGACCATGTCTCTTCTTGTTACTTCAACCACTTTCCTCAGATACCTCATTTCTGAGGTTTGGATCTGGCTTTTGTGGGTTGTAGTCATTGCCCACGACTCGCATCCATATGTCAAAACTGGGACATAGGTGGAGCAGTATACAGCCATCTTCGTTTTCTTACCAACCTCTTTCTTGCTGAGGAATCCACGATTTATGGCCTGAAAAAGTCTCCCAGCCGCTGCTTTTCGAGTGGCCAACTCTTCTTTGATGCCTCCCTTTCGGTCTATAATAGCTCCGAGATATTTAAAGTGGTCGACCTGCTCCAGGACCTGTTCTCCCAACTTAATCTGATGTTTTCTTTCTTCTCGTGATATCACCATGGATTTTGTTTTAGAGCTGCTTATGACCATCCCTCTCTTCTCCAGCTCTTCCTTCCAGACTTGCAGGTTGGATTGGAGATGTGCCTCTGATTTAGCAATCAGGGCAACATCATCAGCAAATGCCAGCTCCGAAATATAGACCTGTCTCATCTTCCAGTACCCCACTGAATACTTTCTTGTTCTCTCCTTACATGCCTTGATGACATCGTCCATGAGGAGTATGAAAAGATAAGGTGACAGGATATCACCTTGTCTTACACCAGTGGTGGTCCTGAACTTTTCTGACTTATGGTTTGCTGTCCTCACATAATTTCTGCAAGACTTGTAGAAGCTCTGTATAGCATGAATCAGAGGTGCTGGAATATTCTTCCTTGCCAAACAGTCCCAAAGTTTGCTCCAGGGGACTCTGTCAAACGCCTTTTCCAGATCTATGAAACAAAGATGGATCTCACTCTTATACTCAAGGGCCTTTTCACTCAGCTGTCTGAGTGTGAAGATTAGGTCTTGAGTACTTCGGTTTGCTCGGAATCCGCACTGGACCTCATCCAATTGTGGCTCAGCTAGGCGTCGGAGTCTCTGCTCTAGGATTCTAGAGTAGATTTTACCTGGGACACTGAGAAGGGATATGCCTCTATGGTTTCCACATTGTCGATTGTCACCCTTTTTGAAAATTGGTGTTATGATGGCAATCTCCCAATCCTTTGGTATGGTCTTGTTGCACCATGCTGCCTGTAGGAAATTTAAGAGTAATAGGTCGCCTGATGCTCCCATGTACTTAACCATTTCTGGTGTTATACCATCATGCCCTGCTGCTTTGCCCATCTTGATTTTCTCTAGTGCTGCCTTCAGTTCTTCCATCTTTATGTCATCTTCACCATCATTGGTTTTCTCTTCTGTGCTAGTGGTTATCATTTCTGTTGCTTCACCATGCTCACCATCCAGGAGTTCTGAGAAATATTCTTTCCATCTTTCCATTACTTCCTTCGGGGCAGTAAGCAATTTGCCTTGATTGTCCTTTATAAATTTGAGAGGGCATTGTTTTTCCTTCCTCATGTTCTTTAGGGTCTTATAGAACAATTTCTGGTTTTCTTGTGCATCTTTTTCTAGCTTTTCTCCAAATTCTTCCCAGGACTTCTGTTTTGCTGCTAGCACTTTGTTCTTTGCTTCTGTTCTGAGTATCACATATTCTCTATATTTTTCCATTTGTCCTGTTGTGTTTTTAGCTCCTAAGTATTGTTTCCATGCCATTTTCTTCTCTCTTATTTTCTCTTTGACTTCCTCTGTCCACCAAGGTGTCCTCTTTCTCTGGTTCCCAAGTAGGACTTCACCGCATGCTTCTGCAGCAGCTGTCTTTATGATATCCTTGAATTTATTCCAGAGGGTTTCCAAGTCATCAGGTCGTTCTTCTGTGTTGCTCACTGCTGTAGCAATAAGCCCCTGATATCTGGTCTTAATTTCTGGCTCTCTCAGCTTGTAGGTCCTAATGCTCATTTCTCCTGCTCGTTTACTTGGTTTCTTGCGTGATGTTGGGCAGATCCTAGGCTGAGCAACTCTTTCAGTTGTTCGTTTGATTGTTAGCAGGTAGTGATCACTTCCAATCTCTGGCCCCCTCCAGACTCTTGCATCTCGGACATATCTGAATGAGCTTCTCTGAACAATGGCATAGTCGATCACTGACTTCTCATTCTTGGTTGGTTCACATCTAGTGTATGCATGTATGCGCTTATGGGGGAACTTTGTGTTTGTAATGATCAGATTCTGCTCACTACAGAATCTAAGGAGTCGCTTTCCATTGTCATTGAGAGTATCTTCTCCATATCTTCCGATAACGCCACCCCATCTAGCATGGTCATTTCCAACTCTGGCATTAAAATCTCCGAGCATGATAACTTCATCTAGGCAGTCATCCACTGTCCTTTGAAGCAGCTCGAAGAATTCCTCCTTGACCTCTGCTCTCTCATCCTCATTTGGCCCATACACTATGACCAGGTTGACTATGGTTTCTCCTTCTTTTAGTTTTACAACCATAATGCGCTCCGAGACAAAGTTCCATCCCTTGATACTATCTTTTTGATTTTGGGCCACAATGCAACCCACGCCCCCTTTAGCTCTTTCAGATATGGGTACACCACTGTAGAGCAACGTGTTGCCATCGAGATCCATGACTCCTTGTCCTTTTTTCTTCGTTTCCGTTATAGCCAGGATTTCTAGTTTTGCTTTCCTCATCTCTTCCACCAGCTCCTCTTCCTTCCCATTTATACTTCTTGTGTTCCAAGTTCCATAAGTCGTAGTCCGTAGTCCGTTCCAGTTCGTCGCCTTTAGAATCAGTCCGGTTTTCTCTCTTGTATTTCTCGTAATCATAGTTTAAGACAAACAGGTGATTGGCCTGTTGTGCCTTTGCATGGTGGAGGGGCTGCCTCCTTACGGCCTCCATGCAGGCCGCCCTCCTCCTTTTTCATCCGGGCTTGGGACCGGCATGGGCGGAGTTAACTATTTCTACAAGCTAAAACAAATGTTACATTTGCATGGTAAAACAGGCACGCTGTAGGTAAGACTGCAATATTACAGCTATAGTGTAAAATAAAAATAAGACACACAATTAAGCTAGTAATGCCATTTCAGCAATTTTTACCTAGTTCGAAGAGACTGAAGAGTCTTAAATAAACATCTATCAGAATTAGCTTAGAGACTGAAGAATCTTATATGAACATCTGCATGGCAGCAACATAAAGAGTAAAAATAAAAATGAATACTTTTGTAAAGAGGAATAAGAAAATCAAAGATGATTTGTATGATAACAAGACAGTGTCAAAGATGATTTGTATGATAACAAGACAGTGTCAAAGATGATTTGTATGATAACAAGACAGTGTCAAAGATGATTTGTATGATAACAAGACAGTGACCATGAAAATTATGGGATGATATGAAAAGAGATATAAAATGATTCATGCAGAATTTAAGACTATACAATGGAAACTAAGATTGTTGGCAGAAAATAATCTAGTTGACCAAATTACAGAAAATGATTAAACATTTCTTTCTCTTTAGTATAGAATTGCAATAGATATTTGAAAAGACCAGCCATGTTGTTGTTGTTGTTTAACTAGGGCTACTGAGCTTTACACTCTTTTGCAGCAATACCAAGCTGAAGACCCCTTGGTTTTATCTAGACTGTAGATCAACACTTTTCTGCCATTCCGAAACGTGCTGAGTTGAAGTCATGAGCTCCAGTTTCTCCAGCTTAGCTGGCATTCAAAGGATCATCACATGTGGTCCCAAGCTAAAAGAAGTAAGAAGTGTATGGCATACTGTGCATTCCCCTCCATCCAAGGGGGCTCTCCAACAATGGAGAGCTAAAATACTGTGATCTGGTTCTGTGTTCTCCCAAGGAATTATCACGCCCTAAACAGAGCCACTTCTCAACTCCCCTTGCCTATCACTGGGTCCATAGTGAGATCCTCCTGCATGTTTCCAACCAGGTAAACACAGAGTTACATCTGGGGCTCAAGAGACTCTTCCAAGCTTAGTGTGCAATTCTTGGTTCCCAACACGTTTCACCGCAGGGGGAATCCCTGGAAGTGTGTGGATGATTTCAAGATGCAATGAGGGTGTAATTAGCCTCACAGACAGAGGTTCACTTCCACTATGTATACTATAGCACTGTGTTTAGCTGGTGGTCATATAAGGATGATTCCAGATATGCCTTCATGCATCCATCCATATAAAAGAATGTGACAAAGATTTTATGTCCTTAAAGATGCTACAATTTATGAAAGACAATTTAGACGCATGTCACAATAGGCGAATAATATGGAGCTGGCAACCTCACCATATAAACAAACTGCTAAGGTAACTATCACTGCAAAAGCATATAAATGCTTAAGTGCAGCTTTGAAATGACTGATAAATGAAATTTAGGCAGAGACATAATGCAGATCATAAATCTGAAATAAATGCCTAACAGAAGCTAATAACATACCAGGAAAAAAAAACCTCTGTATGAAACCATAAAAGCTACTTAATGAAACATCACAAATATGATGTAGCACAGAACGATAAAGAAATTGTATATGGAGCAAACAGAAACCTCACAGAGTATGCCTGATAGAAAACTCAAATCTGACAGAAAATGGAAAGAAAAAATTAACAGGCGATAAGTCATTTGTAATCAAAGATACTACACAGCAACTAAAGAAAAAAGAAGATAAACAGAACACAAAATAACATGAAAAAGTGATAGAAAATTATTCACACTTAGGTAATGCTACATAATATCACACCTTGTATAGTTCCGGGGGGGTGGGGGGTGTCACTGATGAGACAAAGTATAGGAATACTGCTATCTCAGCATATCAACTAATATGAGGTTGTGCTTGAGACTAGCAACATCATCATGCAGAACAATTTGCCACAGACACCACTGCTGCAAGAAACTGCTTGGTGCAGGCCTCCTGCAAGTGTACTAGCTGTGGTGGTGGCTCCATGCTTCATAAACAGACAAAAATGATATCACATAAAAATGAGCGACAATAAACTTTGCGCTGGTCTCTCACGGCAAAGGTACCGGGTTCAAATCACTGTACCGACACGCTTCAGTCTACTCAGCTGTAAATGGGTACCTGACTTTGCTCTATGAGTTAAGGAAGAAAAAGGCAGAGAGGAAGGGAACTTGTCACCCCATCTCTCGATGATGGACTTAGTATCGTGAAGTCTCTAACACTTCACTACCCTACGGCAGTATATACTATGGGACTACCTTGACCTTTTAAAGGTACTTTATGCATGCAACACTGACAGTAGACAGGTAGGCAAATACAAGAGAAGCAAACTCTTTCTGTCCCAGGTAGTCTTGAGGGCTTAACCAGACTCAGACTGGATGATGTTTTCACAGATAACAAGCTTTAAAGAAATGTAATGAGAAAATAATCTGATAATAATATGTGTCTAAAATCATTGTAATTTCACTGAAGTATTTTTATAAGTGTTGTTAAGTTTAATATGCAGAAGATTTTTTAAAACTGTTGTTAAGTTTTATATGCAGACAATTTTTTAATAAGTGCTGTTAAGTTTTATATGCAGAAGATTTTTTTTTTAAATGTTAATTTTTATATGCAGAAGATTTTTTTAAAGTGTTGATAAGTTTTATATGTAGACATTTTTTAAGAAGTGTTGTTAAGTTTTATATGCAGAAGATTTTTTTTAAAGTGTTAAGTTTTATATGCTGAAGAATTTTAAAAAGTGTTGTTTTGTATGCGAAAAATAAGTTTGTTTTTGTGTATTATGGAAATTGCAAACAACAGTATATCTGACTACAGGGTATTTGAAGAGTCACTCCTTGTTTTTAAAATCCTCACTTATATCTATTGGATATTCATGAAACAAATGTGAAAAAAAGCAATAACTGCCATCTAACTAATATATTTGATTTTTTCCCAGGAACAAAATAAAATCTAAAACGACCAAAAATAAAATCTAAAATGAACAATATATAGACATTACAAGAGAGAAGACAAAAACTACTGCCTGCAATAATGTCATGGGCTGAACATGCCGGATCCTATCCTATGTTAAGCTGTTATGTTAAAGTGACACATCATTTTATTTAATAAAATAAATTAATTCTCTTTATTTACCTCTGGTTATGCTTGATTGTTCTCTTCTGAGTTTATATCCTATCCATCCCCACTTTCTTACCTTAATTTCCATTTGTATTGGCTGTTGCCCGCATCTTTTCCTTAGTTCTATATTTGTTATTACATATGGCTATCTTATATGGAGGATCCGTCGGAGACATCTATTTAAAAATATCTGTAGTTTAGAGATGATACTCTTTGAGACATGCCATGTCTCTGAGCCATACAGCAAGACTGACTTTACATATGAGTTAAAGATACTGATTTTGTTCTCTCTGGATGTTTGTTTCATGTAAATTAATTGAATGGAAGTGAAGAAATAAAAATGTAAAAATATGGAATGACTTTTCATTCACCCTGTTTAACCAAAATGAGGTTACCAGGCAGTCCCTTGGAGAATAATGTACAATACTGTGGTGCACCATATGATCATGGGACAGAAAGAGTTATGCTTTAACTGAAAGAATGGTAACAATAATATGGTCATGTTAGAGACTTAACATACACCATCATGTAAATATACTTACATCTGCACTTGCAAAACTAGAAGCAGAAGCTGGGGGTCTGGACACTGGGGTTGGGGGTTGAGAAAAAGGATTGGAAGGGTTAGAACAGTTATTTCCCCTTTGGTCAGACTGCATCATGGGTACTTTGTACCCTCCACTGGCAGTTGAACGAAGGGTTCCACTGTTGGGGTGGAAGGGAAAGGTTGGATAATATGGTCGATGATAATCAGGCAGTTCCATTTCTGTAAAAGGGAGAGCTGGGATAGATCATGTCCAAAAACAAACATGTTGAAGGGGAGTGGGGAAAAGCAAAATGTTATGATGTGCCAAGCAATGAATAGTGTAGCAGTGCAAAGCAAACAAAAAATGATTCACTTTGTTAGGAAACAACTTAAATATATATAGTATGGTGCAAAACTATGTAACCATGTTTCTGCTCAAGTGGTGTGAGTCAAGAAGCTTGCAAGCAAAAATATGATGACATAATTCAAGTGCTAATGAAATATTAGCAGTCAGGTTAATCATACAAAAAATGCACAACTTTTCTTTTAGAATCAAACTTAAAAATGATGATGATGTATCTATTCCTAAACAACGTATAAGGTGAAGTGAAGTCTTGCATAATAAATAATGAACATCATGTCTGTCCCTCTCTAAACGTTGACTACCTAGAATCTTCAATCTTCTCCCTTTAGAACACCATTTACCACACAGTTCAAGGTAACAACATATTCTCTATGGTTGTCTAAACATATTTTTTTGATGACTACCCTTACTTCCCACAAGTCTTTGAATATTGTCCTGGTCTTTGAAACTAGATTGTATTATCACAAGTAAGATCTTTTAAATACTTTAGTGTGATACTGTACTTATTTCATGCATGTCTTCTACTTCTCCAAGTGCTGTGCCTACTGGCACTGATGATGAAGGCTCTCCACAACATCAGGTCCCTAGTTCTATTTATCATCATGTTATACTGCTGTCACTCTTCCATGTCAATTTATTTGATTGTCCAGTGTCTTCTTGTTATGTTGTCCTCCGTACGGCCCTGGTTGAGAACCACTGTTATAAATGGCATATGCCATAGTTGACTCTATTACAATATAATTTACTTTCAATACCGCACATCCCCATGTTTAAACAGTAAATTAGTGGTTAACAACCCAACTTTTTGTGCATTAAAATTAATATTTATGTGTTAATTTTTTGGGTTTTTGTGGCGCCATTTAATTTGTTCTGATTTTCTTGCCTTTTCATACATAAATCTTCTAAGCTTCTGCAACTATTGCCAAGAAGGATTATAACAACTGTAATGTTTGTATTAGTATCAATGATTAAATTTATTGTCCCATACTTGTAACCTCTATGCAATCTTGCAAGTATTCCAGATTTTAGATCTGAATTTTTATGATTAGTAATGTCAAAACAAAAGCATTGTTGTTAAAACATAAATCTAATATGCTAAAACTAGTTAACTATACTGGCCATCCCCTACTTCAGCGAAATAAAGCAATAAATAATCTGAGGCAAACACTCACAAATGCACGACTGATGAATTTTTTTTAAAAATGTATTACTGGACATAAGCAACAAAATAAACTAAAATAAACTGGCTCGTTACTAACCTGCCTCCTCTATTTCTAAGTCTTGCATATCACCATCTTTTCGTTGTCCACATTTTCTGGCTGATTACAACACAAGTAAATATATTCATTAATGTGTGACTGACAATGACAGAAGTAAAGAACAACAGAAAAACATCATCTAAATGATTAGGATTTCTTAAAGGTTTTTTCTGCCATGGACTTCTCTGATTGTGCGATTAAGGCTGTGGACATCTTTGATTGTCTGACAAAGGCTAAGGAGCCCTTTGATTGTCCAATGGACTCCAATCACAGGATATGGACCTCCTTGACTGTCCGATGAGAACTAGGGACCACTTTGATTGTCTGATTAAAGCTATGGACCCCATCTTGTAAAAAAAGGTGCATACAAGAATAATTTAAAATTTTACATTTTAAATCTTAGGTTACACATATGGACCCCCTAGAATCCACGAATAGGCCCCAAAGGAGTCGGTGGAGCACAGGTTAAGAAATCCTGATTTAGAATGATAAATACCCCCAAAACTCCGCCTAGGCCGGTCCCAAGCCTGGCTGAAAAAGGAGGAGGGCGGCCTGCATGGAGGCCGTAAGGAGGCAGCCCCTCCACCATGCAAAGGCACAACAGGCCAATCACCTGTTTGCTTTAAAACACGATTACGCGAACTACAAGAGAGAAAACCGGACTGATTCTAAAGGCGATGAACTGGAACGGACTATGGCTTATGGAACATGGAACACAAGAAGTATAAATGGGAAAGAAGAGGAGCTGGTGGAAGAGATGAGGAAAGCAAAATTAGAAATCATGGCTGTAACGGAAGCAAAGAAAAAGGGACAAGGAGTCATGGATCTCGATGGCAACACGCTGCTCTATAGTGGTGTACCCACGTCTGAAAGAGCTAAAGGGGGTGTGGGTTGCATTGTGGCCAAAAACCAGAAAGATAGTATCAAGGGATGGAACTTTGTCTCGGAACACATTATGGTTGTAAAACTAAAAGAAGGAGCAACCATAGTCAACCTGGTCATAGTGTACGGGCCAAATGAGGATGAGAGAGCGGAGGTCAAGGAGGAATTCTTCGAGCTGCTTCAAAGGACAGTGGATGACTGCCTAGATGAAATTATCATGCTCGGAGATTTCAATGCCAGAGCTGGAAATGACCATGCTAGATGGGGTGGAGTTATCGGAAGATATGGAGAAGATACTCTCAATGACAATGGAAAGCGACTCCTTAGATTCTGCAGTGAGCAGAATCTGATCATTACAAACACAAAGTTCCCCCATAAGCGCATACATGCATACACTAGATGTGAACCAACAAAGAATGAGAAGTCAGTGATCGACTATGCTATTGTTAGGAGGAGCTCATTCAAATATGTCCGAGATGCTAGAGTCTGGAGGGGGCCAGAGATTGGAAGTGATCACTACCTTCTTACAATCAAAAGAACAACTGAAAGAGTTACTCAACCTAGGAACTGCCCAACATCACGCAAGAAACCAAGTAAACAAACAGGAGAAATGAGCATTAAGACCTACAAGCTGAGAGAGCCAGAAATTAAGACCAGATATCAGGGGCTTATTGCTACAGCGGTGAGAAACACAGAAGAACAACCTGATGACTTGGAAACCCTCTGGCTTAAATTCAAGGACATCATAAAGACAGTTGCTGCAGAAGCATGTGGTGAAGTCCAACTTGGGAACACGAGAAAGAGGACACCTTGGTGGACAGAGGAAGTCAAAGAGAAAATAAGAGAGAAGAAAATGGCATGGAAACAATACTTAGGAGCTAAAAACACAGCAGGACAAATAGAGAAATATAGAGAATATGTGATACTCAGAACAGAAGCAAAGAACAAGGTGCTAGCAGCAAAACAGAAGTCCTGGGAAGAATTTGGAGAAAAGCTAGAAAAAGATGCGCAAGAAAACCAGAAATTGTTCTATAAGACCCTAAAGAACATGAGGAAGGAAAAACAATGCCCTCTCAAATTTATAAAGGACAAGCAAGGCAAATTGCTTACTGCCTGAAGGAAGTAATGGAAAGATGGAAAGAATATTTCTCAGAACTCCTTGATGGTGAGCAAGGTCAAGCATCAGAAATGATAACCACTAGCACAGAAGAGGAAACCAATGGTGATGAAGATGACATAAAGATGGAAGAACTGAAGGCAGCACTGGAGAAAATTAAGATGGGCAAAGCAGCAGGGCATGATGGTATAACACCAGAAATGGTTAAGTACATGGGAGCATCAGGCGACCTATTACTCTTAAGGGTCCTACAGGCAGCGTGGTGTAACAAGACCATACCAAAGGATTGGGAGATTGCCATCATAACACCAATTTTCAAAAAGGGTGACAATCGACAATGTGGAAACCATAGAGGCATATCACTTCTCAGTGTCCCTGGTAAAATCTACTCTAGAATCCTAGAGCAGAGACTCTGACGCCTAGCTGAGCCACAATTGGATGAGGTCCAGTGTGGATTCTGAGCAAACCGAAGTACTCACGACCTAATCTTCACACTCAGACAGCTGAGTGAAAAGGCTCTTGAGTATAAGAGTGAGATAGATCTGGAAAAGGCGTTTGACAGGGTCCCCTGGAGCAAACTTTGGGACTGTTTGGCAAGGAAGAATATTCCAGTACCTCTGATTCATGCTATACAGAGCTTCTACAAGTCTTGCAGAAATTATGTGAGGACAGCAAACCATAAGTCAGAAGAGTTCAGGACCACCACTGGTGTAAGACAAGGTGATATCCTGTCACCTTATCTTTTCATACTCCTCATGGACGATGTTATCAAGGCATGTAAGGAGAGAACAAGAAAGTATTCAGTGGGGTACTGGAAGGTGAGACAGGTATGTATTTCAGAGCTGGCATTTGCTGATGATGTTGCCCTGATTGCTAAATCAGAGGCACATTTCCAATCCAACCTGCAAGTCTGGAAGGAAGAGCTGGAGAAGAGAGGGATGGTCATAAGCAGCTCTAAAACAAAATCCATGGTGATATCACGAGAAGAAAGAAGACATCAGATTAAGCTGGGAGAACAGGTCCTGGAGCAGGTCGACCACTTTAAATATCTCGGAGCTATTATAGACCGAAAGGGAGGCATCAAAGAAGAGTTGGCCACTTGAAAAGCTGCAGCTGGGAGACTTTTTCAGGCCATAAATCGAGGATTCCTCAGCAAGAGAGAGGTTGGTAAGAAAACGAAGATGGCTGTATACCGCTCCACCTATGTCCCAGCTTTGACATATGGATGCGAGTCATGGGCAATGACTACAACCCACAAAAGCCAGATCCAAACCTCAGAAATGAGGTATCTGAGGAAGGTGGTTGAAGTAACAAGAGACATGGTCCGCAACCAGACAATACATCAAGGCCTAAAACCCACCCCCCCTGCAGACCCAAGTAGAACAGTCCCAACTAAGATGGTTTGGCCATGTCTGCAGAATGGGAGAAGATCAGCTACCACGACAAGCATGGGAAACAAAGAGCCAGGGATCCAGACCCCCAGGACGACCCAGAGTTCGCTGGGAGGACAACATCAGACAATCTTTGAAGGACCGAGGACTAGAATGGAACCAGGCCAGGAGGAAGACAGCCGAAAGGATAGTCTGGCGCTCTCTCTTCCAAACCTCTACACCTCACGGTAGAAGGGGAACGACTAAGTAAGTAATACCCCCAAAACTGACTAAGCTAGGAAATTTACTGAATACTGTGTAGCCAAGAAATAAGTTTTATATTTTTACTAGTTCACACCGTCCTCTTTTTCAAAAATGAACATTTGGTTTTGTTTTACTTTTCTTATTAACTCTTACTATACGTGAGCTAAAACCGCGTTTTTACGCGCTAGTTTTGCTATCGTTACCGTCGCGCGCCAGTTGAAGTGGCGAGCCGTAAAATTGGTACTAAACCCGAGCCACTTCACGGGGCTTGCCGGATAGTAAGAGTTAATCATTTTCTGTTCTATTTTTCTTTTAAATCAAATAATTTCTTTCTTCCTTTTTCCCCACACACACATTTACACTAAGACATGCCAATACACACATGTATGCACCACTCACACAGATATAAATATAAAATTCAATCATCGCCATGGAAACAACAACAGTACTTACCAAGCTGCTTCTTCCTCTCAGACTTGGGATATGGTTTATGTACCACAGCACTCATGTTGCTGTCTGTACTGTAGGGACTCTGAGGTCGGGCAGTTGACTTATGCTTCCTGTACTTTTTGTTGCTACCTGGGGAATTTGATAAGATCACATAAAGTTAGTTCACCTTTGTAATAAAGTGTATCTTCTTTGTCTTCGCACAATCTCAGATGTCTAATATTCAAAGAAAGCAGACGTCAGCTTGAGGCTATTTCCAAAGAGTTTTTTCAGGAATGGTACTGAGGATGGCCATATGTGCTTTCTCTGTTCCTCATTATGTTGGGCATCTTTGAAGCTGATGTTCAAAAGTCATTTTATTTGTGCCACAGTTACACTCATCGGTAGTTCCTATCTTTAGCTTGTTGAACAGATGGTATCCCAATCCTGGCACGGGACAGGAAGACTTGGTATAAGTTTGTTGAAAGCCTATGCTCCTTGGAAAGCTGAAAGGTAATGAAGAAGTGAAGACAGCAATACAATGAAGTACTTTGCTAGACTTCAAAACTAAGCATTATCGAAACATAATTACTGAGGCTTGTTATTCCACTGAACATTTATTAATTTACTTTATTTTGAGGCATCAAGATCACAACACATTAGAAGTTTTATCACAGTCTAAGACTTACTATTTTTGGGATCTGTGACAGTTGACCCGACGACAGTTAAGCCAGAAAGTTCCGCTGCTCTAGCAACCGCTGAAGCAAAATCTGTATCTGCCAGAAAGGAGGAATCACTTGAACTACTAACGTCATCATCTTCATGGTGGAAGTGATGGTGCTGGTCATAGCGACAGTCACTACTATCATCATTGCTTATTTCGTCAGAGTCAGTCTGGCTTGGCCATCCTGTCTTCATGGAGCCTGTGGTTGTGGTGGTAATGCAGGAGGATGGGGGTGAGGTGATGAAGAGGAATTTGATTAAGATGAGGTGAGCAATCAGGTAGATGAAGAAGACAAAGCAGTTGGGATGACTGAGGAAGTAAGGTACTAGTTGCAGCTAAAGAAGCATAGCAATTATAATAACAGTTTAGTTGTAGGGTAAAGAAGGATGTGGTCTAGATACTTAGGTATGGTCAAGACAAATGTGAAAGAATGCATCTGTAGCAGAAGTTCTACATCTGACTAAACTAAGACAAGCCAAAAATATTTTAGCTACTTTACTACTAAATAACTTTATATTAAATGCCTCTAAAATGTATAAATTAAATCAAGATTGGCAACCCAACTGTGATCTACTAGTAGATGACAGGGGATAATTTGTTAGCTCTGTAGGTAATGGAAAATAAAAAAAATGTTAAACTGAGTACATTTATGACTAGTCCCTACCGCTGACATTTAAAACTGTGGTATCCCCTGGATTAAAGTTACTTTTTCTGTTTTCTCAATAAAGATCCATGAGCTTGCTTACAAAAATTTGATTTATTCATGAGCTGCATAAGATTGTGTGATCCTTTCTTGGAAATGAAGTTAAAATTCTGCAGAATATTTAGTTCAAATTTTCCACCTCTCTATTGATGACATTTCAGGAAGCAGATTGCATGGCAGAGATAAAAATTGAATTGTTTGATCCCTGAAGTCTGAATGTTTGTGCCTGAAGGTGTCTTTACATCAGCACATTTCAGGCACATGTTTACCCTTCCTGTCTTCTATGTTGAGTTCATTTAGCTTTGATGTTATTTCTTTTCTGACATGATTCCAATGTGTGCCTATGTGTAAAATTATAAGTTACATTTGTAAATGAAAATTAGCATGACTTAGTGCAAACAAAAAGCAAAACATCTATCATTTCCATTCTGAATGTCAATATGGCTTTTTTTTAAAAATGACATGAATGAGAAATATGTGTGTTTATTGGTACGAGGCAGCCATCACTTTTGACTAGAAAAATAAGACATTTCAGGCTGTTCATTCTAAATTTCTACCTAACTCTGCAGACATGATTTTATCAAGGTAAATTTTGAGAGTGCTGAGTGTTTCTAAAGTAGATTCTCATAGTTCCTGGGATGCCTACTGCTGCTGTAAAGCAATATTTTGTCTGGCAATGATGATTATATTATATGAGTAAAAAAACCATATACTTATAACTAACAAATAGCTCGTCTTTCATTCCTGTCATACAGTGTAATAATAAAGTAAAAATGTATATTATACTTTGCAAAATAAAATAAAATGGGTTAGTCTACTTTAGGAAGCAACTGATTTTGTTAGTCAACTAAAACCCATACTAGCACTGCATAAGCAATCCAACAAAACTTGAGGGGACACTTGTACCACACATAATCTAGCTATCAAGAACATTTTAAAAAACGTGCCAGAAAAAACGTATTTAGAGAAGTGGCCTTATTCTTTTTCCGGATTTAAAAAAAAAAAGAAATGAAAGCTAAAATTACAAGTCAAAGAGTGTGTAAAGAATAAGTTTGGAAACCTGATGATTATCAAAAACATGCTAATGCTTGCATGAACAAAAATGCCCTTACTGTTAGTGGCTTTTTTTTTAGTGATTATAAAAATGTATGTAAAGAGGGAATTTCAAGTCCATTAGTGAATTAAGAAAAGTACAAATTCAATTCAAATAATTACATAACTGGGTTTAAGATGGTGGGAATGCTGAAATTGATGCTGGGAAAGCTACAATGGTGTTATTTGAAGCGAAGCAGGTCTAATTAAGAATACCAGGTACAGTATGCTGCAGATGTGACAAGATGTGTGGATACATCATGAATTTTATTCTATAGAACACAAGTCCTCTTAGAACCATGAGGCAGAAAATATCTATGGAAGGTCTGAGATAAGAATGCACTTAACAAGTTTAAATTTTTTTTAAGTACTAATAGATGTATTTAAACTATACAAATACTGGTGCTTGTTCTAGACCCTTCCTAATTATAAAACAAAAAACTTGTTTAGCAAGAGTGATCTGAAGATGAGCTAGTAAGGCAAGAAAATTGAAGTTTAGAGAAGAAAAGAGTACAGGTCATAAGGAGGAGAGATGTGGTCACCACAGGCTCCATGCTGTCATCTTCAAATGTCAATCAATGTCAAGAGTTGACAATACCAGTGTCAGATCACAAACAAGTGATATCATGTAATTATAACACAAATTATCACAGAAAACAGGCAAGACTCAGAAATGAAAGACCAAACTATACAACATTTCTTACATGCACATTAAGATCAGGCAAGTAACATAGAGTCTACAGGCAAACTAGTGCTGTTATATATAATAGCTTATATATTGAGTGAGCAACCCTTTCTCCAAATGTCACCAGTGGCAAACTGACCATGAAAGTGTGGAGAATTTGAATTTTCCAACTTTTGGCAAAAATATGCAGCCAACATTTGTGCAACTTGTCAAACAAAATAACTGTGAAATTTCACATTATATTTTTTAAAAATGTTTTATCAATTCCAACAATGTTTCTTCAATAACATCTGAGATAAGTGACCATGTAAAATGTACATGTTTTGAATAAACATGTTGAAATAGTGTGTTTTGTTCTTTTTTTTTTTTTTACATTTTCAATTAATTTATGAATTTTTACATGGTGTAGCTAATTTAGCTACTCCTTCACCACATCTGTGACTAATATGAAAAAGAGGGTGCCCACCTATGGGTAATAAAATATATAATTTATATACATCTTTTGTTGTTCTCCTGTTGCAAAGCTATTTTTCATGCATGAGATATGTAAGATATATGTATATTCAAAAGTCTTCTTTTCCTCACGCCCTTTTTTGTTTTGTTATTTTATTGAGTAAATTTTGTAGTCCTGGTCCTTCTTGTCAAACAGGTGGGCTTTGATTTCCAAAGTGTCTCTATATCTCAGACTCTGCCAGGACATGTAACTTTGGGAGACTAAATTGCCTTGAAATATATGAAAGGTATCTATGGCTTTAGATATTTATGAAACTATACATTGAGCTTAATGCCAGAAGAGGATTAACCAAAAGTTTTTTATTTTGCACACACAAATGTATCACTGAGTTGTGTCCCTTAAGGAGCTACAAGCACATGATAATGTTTATTGCCAAAATAAGCACTTCTGTTTTTTTTAATTAAATTCTGGGAAAATGACTCAAGACAATGCAATCTATTGTTAATACCATAAATATTTTGAAAATGTGAATTTGGTTCCAAAAATTTAAAGAGAGAGTTTATCTCCTCAAGTGTAAGTGATTAAGTGTGGGCAAGTATACTTAGTTAATCACATCCCCAAGACAATTAGATGACCACCTCTACACTTTGACCTTACAAAAATGTCAGCTTGACAAAAACTCAGTATTCTTATAGATCTTACCAAAGTCAAGCTACTAACTACCCTGAATAAGTATACTTTATCAAAAAACACAGTTAGTCAAGTATAATCTATATTTTCACAGTGAAGTAACAGCATTTTGTCATTTATTATTTATATTTTCAGTAAACGGTAGAATAGTGTTATAAACAGCAAGATGGAGAAAGAGTTTTGCCTTCAACCAGGTGATCTCTTAGACCTTCCTAACCAGTACATTCCATTCCAGTTCATTCCATGTTATTTTTTTATCATTCAGCACCATGTGGAGCATAAGCCTTTAAGCAGAACTGTCCTGCTAGTATGCTCCATTTAGATCCATGTCTCTCTGATTAATGATAGTTGCTGACATTATACTATTCTGGCGACAATGCTATCTTTGAGAAAAACCGCTAATAAATATTCATAATTGGAGAGGGGTGGGTGGGGGTGGGGGTGGGGGTGTGTAATGAAGAAGAGGAGAAGTGGTAGTGCATTTTAAGTCAAAATAGGAAAAAAATTTTGAAAATTTGTAGTAGTCTATTTTGTGATAATTCATAATCTCCTAAATCTTAATACGTCTGTCAAATTGTCAAACTACATTCTAATCAGGTGTTTATTTTTTACTTTGAAGACAGTATTTTCTCAAGAAATTGTGCTATGAAGAAAACTGCATGTCTCACAACCTTGTTTTATCTTGCTAATTTTCTTCTACTTACTTATTTATTCATCAGTCAACATCAGATCTGACAGAAACACTTTTCATTATATGATAAACTTCTGTCACATTAAATTTCTTATATCTTATCAAAATTTTGATTTATCACAAAAATATGCAAAATTTAGCAAAATGTGTTACTATTTTTAGATACTAAATTCAAAGTTGTATAGCTCAGAATCTACGAAAAGTTATTAAAAATCTAATCCGATAAAAGTTTTAAAATAAAATGTTTAACTTCTAACTCAACCTTGGTGCTCATAACTCAAATAATAAAAAAAGTTTTAGTGAATTGAAATATAGGATTAGAATCAAATTTGGCTCACATTTCTACAGCAATCAATAGCATTTTACCATCAAATGCTCTTTTTATGCACAATTCAGTGTTTTATGTTAAGCCCACACATTTTAACTTAAATCCTACAATTATTTATGAAAATGGCACTCCACGGTGGCTCCTTTCCCCTAAGTAAAATAAATGTACATAAACTGTTAGTTTATATAAAAATGTTACTGCAAAGCAAACTACCCTGTAACAAGCAAAACATTGAAACGGTTAGCAGTTATTTTCACCAAACTTGCAGCTGCCTGTATCTTGGTAAGAGATGCTGGGAAGGGGAAAAAAAGAAGATAACTTGTGCTGGCAGATTCTACCTGAGATACTCTCATCTCCGTTAACACTAGAATCTGGGGTGTGGCAGTCTGTTGCCCTGTGAACATCCATGTCAGATTCCCCAGCATAATCTGGACCACCCTCAGATGTTGGTGATTCTGGCCTGAAACAGGTAACAGATCAAGTGTAAAACAAAGAATGTGTAATAGACAAAATATTGCACTTTTATAAGCTATTTACAGTACTATGTGGTGAGGCTTAGAGCACTATAGACTACTTCTCACTTGCAGGACCATGATTTTCTTTAGCAAGTATCTCTCCAGCATTTTTGTTTATGTAGACTAACAAACAGCAGTTCCACAACCAAATTTACTAGTGCCTGATAGGAATGTGCAGACAATATCTTGTTCCAAATGGCTCATTTGAACTTTACTAAGTCCCTAGACATGAGATCTCTGTATGGCATATTGAAATGTTCTGCTTTTTTCAAGATAAAATAAGCTACTGAACATATTATTTAAACTACAGACACTTTCCAGACAGGACTAAACAAAATATTACAGCAGGATGTAGTTTGATCATTAGATGGCACCATCCATCAGAAAAAGCATTTAAACCCACAGCTTCTTCACACTCGTTTCCATGTATCACGCTCCTGCTGACTAATCTTTTGAAGATAAGTAAATATTATATAACAGATCTGTATCCTTTTATCTGAACACCTAAAAATCGATATGTTCTGAAATTCAAAAGTTTCTTAGGATAATTTTGGGCTACTTTTCAATCACAATTGAGCAATTCTGAGCATTTTCAAACACATTCTGGGTGACTTTGAGCTAATTTAGGCAACTTTGTAAATGTGATTTAGGATTAGGCAACATCTGGAAACCTAAAAAATTTGGTTTCTGAAACTCAGCTGTTCCCAATGGTTTCGGATCATAGGATACGGACCTGTACTATAACTGAACCAGATGTTTACTCAGAATGTATCAACTATTGCAGTGAGGGATACCTTGTGTAGTCCCTGGAGATAACTAACAAGACAAATAAACAATAGAACTACTGCTCCTTCAGGTTGTATCATAAACAACAACTAATAGGAGGTTGTACATGAGGTTGGCAACCTCATCATGTCAAACTGCTGCAACAACACATGAAGACTTTGATGACAGCTTCCCATAAAGGTACCAGCTGTAGTGGTTGCTCCAATGTTCCAGGAGTAGCCAAAATAGGAAAAATAAGAAGAAATAAAGGGTAAAAGGCAAATTAAACAAATGAATTCAAATAAAGTAAATGAAATATGAAACTGCAATTGCTTCTTGCAACTTATTTAATTAATTTTTTTCCACAAAAATTAAGTTTACAGATTACTCAAAATGGATGCCAATATAACTTTGATCTCCAACATTCAGTTGTTACTATTATCTCTGCCTCAAAAGTGATGCCAATTTAACTTTGATCTCCAACATTCAGTTGTTACTGTTACCTCTGCCTCAAAAGTGATGCCAATTTAACTTTGATCTCCTCCAACATTCGGTTGTTTCTGTTATCTCTGCTTCAAAAGAAAATTTAATGCTCACTGTGGATACATCAACAATACAAAACAAGAATCAATAGATAACAGCAGAACAGACTGACAGAAGTAAGAGATTAAGTTCACGTATGACTATACAATGAAAGTCTGTTAACAAGTTAAATTGAGATCTTTCATAATTCACTTACCGTCTTTCAAAACCTGTCTGTATACTTTCACTAGCTAAACTAGGCAAGGATGACTGACAAGCCCTGTCCATATGAGGTCCATCATGACCTGGCTGGTACATCCGGCCTTGAAATTGCTCAAGGTCACTTGCATTCCGCTGGTCATTAGACTCCATCGGTGGGATTCTGTATCCATGTAGAGCTGGGGGTGGGTATGGGTACATGGGATTATATGGACACTGTCCTCCACCTGCTTGTGTGAAGGATGTAGATATACCTCCTTGTGGATAAACATTCCCAGCCTGAGGATACTGCCCAATTCTTGAGTCGTTTATATCCCCAATGCAAGGTGGACGCTGACTGACTGTCACAAAAGAATCAGAGTGAAGTGGATGGTGGTGGTGGTGCATGTGAGGATTATATGATGAGGATGATGATGAGGAGGACTGTGGCAACTGATGCCCAGAGGACTGTATGCTGCTGCCACAGTTGTGACAGGACCTAGGGGATGGGCATCGATGCAGCAAAGCATCTGTGGTTTGCGACCGAGCAGAGTTCAGCTGTTTCGGTGAATAAGGTCTATCAGAATTGTAATTGCTACTACCACTGCCTCCGCCACCACTACCTCCACTACCATCTTGGCAATTACCACTCATATCTCCATGGTAACGATGTGATGGACCTGGGTGGGTCGGGTACTCTATATCTGAGTACGGGATGTTAGGACGCAAAAGAGGAACCATGCGGTCATGTGGGGCAGGGCAAGAACAAGCAGATATTTTTGACACTGGAGACACTGGACTGCGATTGTCCATGAAACGGGTTTCGGCTATATTGCTGTTGATACGATGAAGAGAAGAATCAACAGAATGATCTGGAGGAGATCCAAGCTCGCTCGGTGGTGGGTGTTCAGGAGGTGGGGGGAGTAACTCTGCCCAATTGACCATGGGTTGCTTCCCTTGCCCACAATTGCTGCAGCCTCCAATTTTGGAGTATTTGTTTCGCTTGACAGGAATTCCATTATCATCTGCAAAAGAATGCAATTTCATTATACACAATCATTTTATTTATGTACAAGAAATTGTGTGTGTTTAGTTAGTATATATTTTTTTTCACTCTTATTTATGATTACAAATGTAAAGGGGTGATAGAACTTTCATTCTGATGTGAACTAATGTGATTGTGGTCAGAATTAGTTTTCAGAATTTTGGTGCAACACTTTATCATGTATAGACAACAGCCTTCTTCTTCTTCTTCTTCTTGCGATCGCATCTTTGATGATTACACCGTCAGACGAGTTCTCATGATGAATTCGACTGTTGTTTGAAGTTCCTCTTTAACTCCATATAGCTTTGAGTTTAGTGTTGAGTCATTGGGCCAGTATATCTTTCTTAACTGGTCATACAGAGGACAGTCCTGTAGAACATGCTCAGCAGTTTGTTCGTTTAATCCACATGTGCACAGTGGTGAAGCAGACAATCGTAGCTTGTGCATGTGTTTATTCAGTTTGTTATGTCCTGTCCTGAGTCGAAAAATAGTTATCTGTCCCTGCCGGTCGAGAGTGTGATAGTCGTCTTTGGGTTGGTTCTGTTCTCTTCTGATAGTCTGGATAGCTCTCTTTTTCTCAAAGTATGTGACTTCATTATCTTCTTGTTCACATTCTCCTCCCTTTTTTGCAAGTTTATCTGCCTTTTCATTTCCGGGTACACCACAATGAGATGGTACCCACTGAAGTATGGTTCTCTTTTTGGCAGCTACCTTGTTTAGTTCATTTCTCAGATGCGGGAGTTTACCACCCTTGAGAGCTTGCAGGACAGACAGTGCATCTGTGAGGATGACTACCTGGTGGCAGTCAGAGTTGGTGTTATAAATCATATTTGCAGCTTGCTCTATAGCTTGAACCTCAGCTGTATAGTTGGAACAGAATTTACCAGTGGGAATGTGCCTAGTCTCATAGTGGTTGTCAGGATATGAGATAAAGATACCGGCACCTCCATTCCTAACAGCATTAGGTGCTGATCCATCTGTATAGGCATGTATCCATGATTGATCGGGATAGCTTTCTTGGATCATACTCAATGTAGCAGTTCGTTTTTGCAGATCATTATACTCACATCCACTTGTGAGACCACTGACTGATGTATTAATTTGGAGGGCACTGCTGGCCTGCTCCCATGGTACAGGGTATAGGGTGGGCTTCAGTGGTGTTGTCTTCATGGATAGGTCCTCTTGATGCTGTCTTATAAGTCTTTTCCCCCGATGCACAAAGCTGCTACGCTTTAGACGTCCCAATGCCAGATCATCTAGTCTTGCCTTCATTGGGTGCATTGGCATACTGTTGTACTTTTCCATCTGGATCATGGTTTTTGTGTCTCTTCTATGGGACAATGTCTGTAATCCAGCAACCTTCTGCATCTCTGTTATTGGTGTAGTTTTCATGGCTCCTGTAATGAGCCTGAGAGCTTGATTTTGCACCCTGTCCAAAGACTGCAGATGTGAGTTAGCAGCTGATGACCATGCTGCTGAGCTAAACTCTAAGTGTGGTCTTATTACTCCATTATAAATCTTCTTTAGATTTCGTTCATTTGCTCCCCAGTTGGTACCTGCTAATTTTCTGAGTATGCCTAGTCGTCTTCGGGCCTTTCCTTCTGCGTTTTCAATATGCTTATTCCATGTAAGCCTTTGGTCAAATGTCACCCCAAGATAGGTGGGGTAGCTTTCTTCCTTGATCACGGTTGTCCCTAGGTGTATGTTAGCTGATTTGTCCTTGGGGGCGAGGGAGAACAGTGTTGTGGAGGTTTTGTCTGTGTTTATTGTGATAAGCCATTTCTCTGCCCATGACACTAGCATGTCTGCTGCCCGCTGCATTCTATAATTTGCTGTGGTGACATTTTCATCAGCGCACCAGAGTACTAGGTCATCTGCATATAAGGCAGCTTTAACTCCTGCAGGGAGATCTTTCACCAGGTCATTGATGTAAACAAGGAAGAGTGTTGGGGAAATTACTCCTCCTTGAGGTACCCCCTGATGGAGCAACACTTTTCTGCTCTGCAGACCGTCAAGAGTGACTCTAGTTCTCCTGTTATGCAAGTATGACTGGATCCATTTCATCATGTTGCCTTGGATTCCACTTCTCCTAAGTTTTGCAATGAGGCCATCTTTCCACACCTTATCAAAGGCCTGCTTGAAGTCGACCCAGATCGTTAGGACCTTTTTCTTCTCCTGGAAGGCATCTTCTATTGCTTGAGACAAGTAAGTAACTTGGTCTTCTATACTGTAGCATTCTCTAAATCCAGCTTGTTCCGGCACCAGGATCTGCTCAGACTCTAAATACCATTTCAATCTGTGGTTGACTATTCGCTCCATAGTCTTCCCAACACAGCTTGTGAGACTGATTGGCCGGTAACTTGCAGCCTCGGTCTTACATTTCCCTTTCTTTAGTATGGGTATTGTGATGGCTTCTCTCCATACTTGGGGTACCGTTCCTTTCAACCAGCTGTGGTTGAATATCTCAAGCAGTTTTGTCTTTGCTGCTGAGCTCAGATTTACTAGCATTTCGTTGCTGATTTTGTCTGGGCCAGGTGACTTTTGAAACTTAAGCTTGGAAATAGCCTTCTGTAGTTCTCCTAGTGTGATGGGTTCCCTCATTGGGGCAGGAGTATCTGTCTGTCCCATGGTTGCCAGTATTTCTTTTCTTATCTCTCTCTGATGATCTATGTTAATGGGTAAGTTGCTTTCTGAACTGTATCTTCTAGCAAACAAGTCTGCAGCTTGTTTTCCTCTGAAAAGTTTGCCACCTTCATCCAATGTGATAGTCTGCCTAGGTGAGGAACGCTCTTCATTTAGAGACTTGACTAATCTCCAAAGTTTCCTGCCGTCTTTCTCAAGGTTCAGCGATGCCGTTTTAGTTCTCCAGCTTTTCCGTTTTTCTTCTAGCTTTGTTCTCTGAAACTCTGTTACAGCCTTTTTCCATTTGTTGTGAGTTTCAAGTGAAGGCTGAGACTCTGCGTCCTTTCTAGCCCTGTCCATAGCTTCCTGACGTTCTTGGAGTGTGCTGGACCAGTATGGTATGTAGTTACGCCGGCATCCTTTGGGAATGGTTTCTTTTGCAGCTTGTAGTATGCATCTGTTGAAGTCTTTTACCACTTCATTAATGTCTCTGTTCTGTACCTTGAGGGTAGACAGCAGTGTGTTCACCTGATGCCTGAATAAACCCCAGTTGGCTTTTTTGTAGTTCCATCTTGTAATGGCTGGGCCTGTACTGAGAGTTGCACTCTGGACAGTAAGAAAGATTGGGCGATGGTCGCTTCCCCCTAGTTGGTCTCCTACTTCTCTACTAATAGATCCAGCTATATCTGGTGTGGAGAAGGCAAGATCTGGTGTTGAAGTTGTGTGCCATCCTCTGGAGTAGAAGGTAGGAGTATCTGTGGCATTATTGACTAGGATTAGGGAGTGATCATCTTGCCAAGTTTCAACCTCTTCACCTCTGTGATCCAGATGGTTATAGCCCCAGCTCTGGGAGTGGCTATTAAAGTCTCCAACTGCTATAAAGTTGGTGGCTGGTACCTGTATAGAGCTGAGACTCAGGGGTTTGTTGTTCGGACAGTAATAGTTCAGGAGTTCTATTTCCATCTTGTCTACCTTTATCTGCAACAGCTGATATTCTGCTCCATCCATGAAGGTTTTCCTTTCGTGTGCAGGAATGTTATTCCTTACAAGAGTAAGTACTCCTCCTTTTCGTCTATCTTTTCTGTCGGATCTGAAGCATTGATATCCCCTTATTTTAAAGGTTTGATCTGCTTTCAAGTGAGTCTCTTGGATACAGCAAACACTGACTTGCTTCTCATACAAGATGTTTTCCAGCTCTGTCTTTTTGCTGTATCCAGCCTGCTTGCTGTTCACTCCCTCTGCATTCCAGTGCATCATGACAAGTGGCACTCTGGGTTTCTCTTTTTCTGTTTTGTTTTGGTCAGTAGTTCTCCTCCGCCGTCTGCTGACTCCACAAGATGGTCTAGAGGGTCCTCCAGTAGCTGAGGGTGGGCTCTGTCGAGGCTCAGAGCCCGGCACTGCACCTGCCTGGTGGAGCTCCACAGGGCGAGCACCAGTACGAGATTTATTTGACGGTGTACTCTCCATAGAAAAAAAAAAGCGAGTTGCGTGATACTGTGGTTTCCGGTGCGCCTTCTGGCCCAGTATCTATGACTTTAGCACCTGTTCAACGGGAGAGTGGGCTCATCCCTAATCTGTTTAAGTTCCCAGTAGTAGACTATTCGCAAGCAGCCTGGGGGTGTCACTGCTCTGCGCGGACCTTGTTTACCGAGGCGGCGTCCGAGCTCGTATGGTGAAAATATGGTTGCATTATCTTCAAAATAGCCCTGTCTTTCCTGCCATCCTGCAACTTTGAGTTAGGGAGTTCTGAGCTCCAGTCTCTTTCCCAGGCATTTTATCCTGGCCTGGCACGCATACAGAGGACCCCACTTCTGGTTCTAAGTTAGCAGTTGGGGATAGGTGGGGTAGCACACTGTGCATTCCCCGTCATCCAGGGGGCTCTCCAACTATGCAGAGCTTGCACAATGCTGTGCTCTGGTTCTGGGCTCACCCAAGGAATCCTCACGTCCTGCACAGAGCCACTTCCAGATACCCACCACCTGCCAACCCCCCATTGTAGAAATCTCCTGCATGCGGCCATCCAGTCAAGAGCCAGTATTAAGTCTGGTGCCCAAGTGATCCCCCCAAGCTCAGTGTGCAATTCTGGGTTCTCATCATGCTGCAACACAGGGGGGATTGTGATGCTCAGCCATCTCTCTCAACTCTGCACCGATAAGTGACATCAGGGACTTAACTGTGTCTCAGTACTGGGAGGCCCCGTTTCCGGGTACACCACACACAGCCAATTGAGGCAACGGTCGCCGTGGGCGTGTCTTCAGTGGGGAAGTTGTGGAGTCTTCCTGTCCATGTTCTTGCACATCCTAACACTGCCCGCAAGACATCGGAGGTTTGGAGAGTGGCCTTCTCTGCTTTTTTGAGCCGGGGTGGGCTCCCCGGGCAAGTCTCGATGGGGATCGGGACGTGTCCACGCGCCAGTGGGCCCAGCATCGGCCGCATCTGTTGGAGGACTTGCTCTGCCAGGTTTGAGTTAGTAAATTCCAACTTTGTCATCTTCTTGGCATTGTGATGCTGGGGTGCCTGTGGATTTCCTAACGCCCTGGGTAGAAGCCAGAAGTGTACTGTGCCAGCTCTGGGGGAGATAAAGGGGGTGTTTCTGCATCTCCTTGTGATACGTAGCCAAGGTAGGGCTCACAGTGCTCTTTCCCCGCCACCAAATTGCCTGCTGGTTACGCCGAGTTCTCCGAGGCTCTAGGCATGTGACCAAGAGTTGAAGGCAATAGGATCGTCACGTCCTGAGTCTCTGTGCCTGTACGATGGGTTCCGATCTTCAGGGAGCAGTCCACACTCGTTCCCACTCCCAGGACTTGTTCAGTATCCATCTGGCTCCTTCCCACCCACAGAGGGCGTGTACGGTGTAGTGCACCGGTTTTATTATCGAGGTTTGCTCCTCTAGATCCGTTGTGTTTAGCCTGAGGATTCGCACCCTCAGTTACCAGGACTACCTCGAGGAGGGTGTGGCTCTTCACCACGCACAACGATCTTGGGGTATGAGAGGTTTTGCTAGGCCAAGAGACTAACACCGCAATGGTCGCTCCTTTCATGAACAGAATTCACTAGGCCTAGGGTGAAGCAAGGGGGGAAACCCACTACCCACAACACCAGCACATCATACCCCCTGTCTGTAGACTTTGCCCCTAGACAACAGCCAAATCTGCCACTAAAGACCCTTGACAGTATGGCTGCGAAGTACTATATTATAATTTATACAGTAATCAACTGCAACATATTAATAATAATAATAATAGACTAAACAAGTACACTGTGTGGATTATATGGGCAAAAAAGTAAAAATAACATAGGAGAGTGAGGGAGAAAAGCTATTCAAAGACTAATAACAAAGAGACAAGATAGGGATGGGGCCCTCCAGTGGCAGAAACAGCAGAGAAAAGTGTCCCCAGCCTGAATTTAATGTTCATTATACATTATTGAAACAAATAATACCTTTAAATGCTTCTATTTTTAGCAAATGTAATGATAAAGAATGTCTGACAGGAAAAGAAGCACACGATGTGAACAAAGAAAAAATAAGGAGAAGAGTGGGAAGAATAAAGCACAGTAGACATACAAACCTGTTGTCAAACTTCCACTATCACTACCTGGGCTGGTCATTCCCTCGCACTGCTCATGTGGGCATCCTGCTGCTACAAATTAAAATAAATATCATTATAAACACATACGTAATAAATAAACACACATACAAGATGTCATTTAGCACATCCATCCATACATGCCACACCTCCGAGATGAAAAACCTGTACAAAAAAATCCAAAACCCTGTACAAAGACCTGTAAAACCTGTACAAAGACTGAAAGAAAAACATATCAAAAGAGTTAATTTATGTAAAAATATTTTCAATTACAGTGGGCTGCATTATAAATGAGGCACGGCGACTTTGCCTTTTAAAGCAGGTCTTCACTTATTTTAAAACCAAAACAATAAATGTCTGAGTTTATCTTACACTGTAAAAATAATGTGATGGTGTCATCATTTAGTCTATTTCTGTACTTAATTATTACTAACAGACTGGGAAATTCTGTGTTCAATAGGACCTTATGAAAGAACTCTGAGACACAGTAATATGGGGAAGATAGGTAGATGTGAAAGGTAGGCAGCTGTGAAAGATAGGCAGCTGTGAAAGATAGGCAGATGTCAAAGATAGGCAGCTGTGAAAGACAGGCAGATGTGAAAGATAGGCAGATGTGAAAGGTAGGATGCTACAAAAGGTAGGCAACTGTATTAGATACTGTACAACTTTACTGATAGGAGACTATCTCAAGATGGATGGTTAAAAGGTTCGGTTGTGTTAGTAGTTATATAGTTGTTATTAACTTGTTATCTGTATGCCACAACTGAGATCAGGCATTAGCAGCTGTTATTAGTGCAACTGTGTTACTGGTCTGAACATTTTCTATGACGGCACACAGCATATGAGTGGAATTGGTTACTGTTATCAGCATTAGCGGGATAGAAAAAATAAAGCTATTATGTCTTACTCGGATAATAGACAAGAAAATAACCTATGTTACGGCCACAAGACCTTCATCAGGGACAAACAAACAAAGAAAAAAGCAGAAAGGAAAGAAAGCAAGAACTAAGTAAAATACATGACAAATAAACAAGAATACACCTGAGTGTATGGCATTACTATACTAAAAATGGCTGCCACTACCAGAAGTAGGGAGAAAACGGTTTAGGGTTTGGTTTTAAGGACTATCTTCATTGGACTCGGACAACTCAATCAGTGCTCTGATCTCCTCCCTTAGATCACACAAGGAGAATCTCGGCACAGTGCACGAACTCCGTAGCACTGGCAAGAATCCCAATGTGTGTATATAGGAATCACACATTCTATAAATATTTTTGTGGCGGGTAGGTTTCTAATTTTTAAATTTTGCCAGGACAGCCGCCTGAAAGGCCTACACTTTACGATTTCCAACTGCCAAGGGATTTTTAACGTGCACAACTTGTACATGGGACTTCCTATTTTTCGCCCTTATCTGAGAAGGCTAGGCAGCTGATCTCACTACCCAGGAGACCGGGGGGGGGGGGGGGGGGGGGATGATATCATTAGGACCACAGGTTCTAAAAAAAAAAATTCCATAAATTTTATTCTCTTAACTGGGAATCGAACCCGGTACCTCTAGAATTTGAGGCGGATGCCATACCACTTAGCCACTCTGATTCCCTTCCAAGGGAGAAAAGACTTATCAGCATCACAAGATTACAGGTTTAGGTAGTTGTCACAATGTAACTTTGTTACTGGTATCAAACTGTCTTAACTGATTCCGTACACAAGATCTTTTAAAAGACGCAATGGCCGACCGCTGGGACCGCAAGATCTTTTAAAAGACGCTGATTTATTTCGTTGTTTCTTTCTATTCTGATATTTTATACTGCCCGGAATTTATCTCGAACGGAAGTAAACACAAAACTGGGCAAATTTCAACAAGCTTCAACGTCTTTTATTTGCCTTTGAAGGGATTTTTTCACATTCATCTTCATCTTTAATCGTGTTTTGTCGTATCGCCATAATGGCCGAAAAACACACAGGATATGTTACTAATATGTGAACAGTGAACAAACTGTGTGATCAACCATAACTTTCTTACTTTTTCTGTGTTTCTAAATTGATTACCTGCACAAAGAGAGCAGTGAAACTGTATTGTGATAACAATTTATGTTACAAGCCTTACATAAGTCGAAAATTTTTGTTTAAAATTTCAAGTTATCTTTTTTCTGTGTACGTGTTATCTGTTATAACATAAACTTAACATAAAATTAGCTAGAAAGGCATATGGATTTATATTGTTCATCCAATGTACTTTAATTTGATATATAATATGTTATACTTAACTCATGATTAGACACACATTGTCAGTAAACGTAAATTATGTATGTGTAAATTTTTGGGGCTTAAAAATAATTCCGTCCAGAGCTGAAAATAATTACGTACGGAAAGAGTTAAAAGGTTACAGGGGTAGACAGTTGTGTTACTTCAGCTTTTGTTGCTGACATAACACTGTCTACAGCACGATTAGCCTAGCAAGCATTCCAATAACTACGTTACCGGTATGTTACTAGTATGGACTTGTTATCAACAGTGGGTTAGATGAGTAAATACAATGTGATTAGTATCTAGAAAAAAAAGCTATTTTGAAAAAAAAGTACATGCCTGTAAAACATTGCACAGGGATATATAAATGATTGTAATTCTTGTACACCATGGTTTTTACTTTCTGGAAGCTATTTAAGACTGAAATGTTCTTTCTACGGATTTTAATCGACAGCAATAATAGTTATGTGTAACATATAGTTTGATGGTCCTATACTACTGGTTGTCAAGAAAGCAGCAGCCATATTGAATTTTAATGCTGTATTTTTGTTTGCTAAGCCCCTTTTTTTTTTAGTGTATGAATGCCAAATTCGATTAAGGAGCTCATCCCCAAAATTTTAACTTTTTGTTAGGCCAAATTTTAGTAGATTCAGAGCTGTGGTAGCACAGTAGTTTGTGCACTGGCTTCCCAGTCTGGCGATCCTGGTTCGATCACCAGTTCAGGTGAGAATTTTTAGACTGCAAACAGCTATGGGGTCAATCCAGCCTCATGAATTGGGTACCAGAGTAACTCTGGGAAGGTTTAAGGCGGCCGAAGTGATGCTGACCACATCACTCCCAGCGTGCCATATGGTCAAGAAAATATGGGCCTTACACCATATTCCCAATATACCTCAATGGGCATGTAACTGGATCTTTTTACCTTTTAGTAGATTCAGAGCTACAAACCTTTTTGATGTACTGTCTAAAAAGAGTAACTTGCAATACATCAAAATTCTGATAGGATATCAGATCTATGTTCTCAAACAAAGTTTCATAATGCAATGGAAGTTTTTGTTACAAATGTCAAGTTCATTGGTAAATAAATAAACAAGTTATAAGAAAATTGGCAACACAAAACAAGGTTCTGAGAAACTGATATCTTTTGTTCTTCCCAGACCTCATGAGTGAGTGTTAGTGTTTTAGTGTGTTAAAAAAGCAGGGAGTATCATGCATACCATAGGAGTAGTGACCTGTATTTGGCCTAGAGTTGTCTGTGTTTGAGTCACTGGATCTCATGTCAGGTTTCTGGCAGCTATCTCCTGAGCCACTAGCGCTTGAGTGGACATAAGCATGGTTGATAGGTCGGAAACCAGAGTCAAGCCCCTGCAGATGGAGAATATGGGCATTAGATTTTGGGTGGTGCAGTGGTAATGTTTTTAATTACATTAGATATAATTATAACATCTGTAATGTGTATTAGCTTACATTGCCCTGTGTAGTTCTTGGGAGTCTCTGTGGAAGCAAAGAAAGAACATGATTACTGCACCCTAAGGCATGTCGTACAAGGCTGCTAATATCAGGTTGTGCATGGGGCTGGCAACCTCATCATGTCAAACTAATTGCTACAGAAATCACCGCTGTAAGAGCATGTGAATGCTTGGCACAAGTTCCCTACGAGGGGGCCAGATGCAGTGCTTGCTCCATAAGGAGAGAAAAGCACAATGGTGATCAGCCTACGTTGTGCCTGCAGCTTGAACTTCTGTCCAGAAAGAAAAAAAATGACCACTGTCCACTTCACAGCATATTTATATATGGTTATTAATGACGATTGAAGAAATTCATATACAGACAGAGATCAGCTTGTACAACATTTGTGTTGGAAAGTACTCCTTCAAAAACAAACTTCAGTGGGGATAAATGAATGTGGCAAACATGTACACCAAACTACTCAAAGACAGTGTATTAATTGTAACGGAAGGAAGCACTACACTTTCTCTGTGCATATTGAGAAGAAGAAAGCTGGTTTTATATATATATATATGACAAAACATACTGTAGGAGAAAGATAGAGCAGGACAAAGAGAGAAGATACTAACAAGTTTGAAATCTTGACATGAAAAGAAGCTGGAGAATGGAAGTTGTGGAGAGGCGTGATCACCTGCACTAGCAGGCACAGTAACCTGAAGAAGAAGTAGAAAAATGTAAACATACAATTTTACAAATATTAAATTGAATTATCATCACTCACCAGTCTATCACAAACAATTAGGGAGCCATGTCTTATGATTGCCTCGAATGTTTAAATATTTACCATACCCATCTATTTAAATATTATAGTGTACCACGGAATTTTGAAGGGCACTATATGTATGCTGAATAGTAACAAAGGTTGCTGAGCACTACAGTAGATGATGAGGACAGTAAACAAGGTCCACCATGTTGCCAGACTGGCTATCCGTATTAACGTTACATCTAACCTTAACCTATCACCAACCCTGTTTCAAGCTTTGTCAAACAGGTAGCCTTAACCTAACACAAACCCTATTTTGAGCTTTGCCAAAATTAATAACGTCTGACAAACACCCAGACCATTTTAAAAATAAAATGCTCCCATGGTTGAATTCTCCCATGACACTGAAAGGCATCTGTGGAAAGAAAAGCAGACAGACAGCTAACTCACGCTATTCTGGCTAGGTCTTGAAGCAGTGTTGCCTCCCTTACTGATCAGTGTTGTTGTGGCATATGGAGCAACAGAAGAAGGTGGCCCTGGCCGCTGGTAAAATGTTTTCATCTGTGGCATAGACGTGGCTGCGCTGTACACCTGACTAGAATCTGTCATTTCCTTGTGTCCACACTCTAAAAGACTGGCCAGGTCAGACTGCAAGCCTCCATATGGACCTGAATAAATGCAAGTTAACTATCTTAGTAAGATTTATAGATAATAACCAGAGTGAGAAATAATGAGAAAAGTGACAAATAACAAGAAAGGTGATAAATAATAACAAGGAGATCTGAGACTGAGAAATAACAAGGGGTGTGAGAAATTTGCAGAGAGTGGAATAATGAGTGAGGATGAAGAGTGAGAAATAACAAGCAGAGTGATAAATAGTAGGGAGATTGACAAATAATAAGGAGAGAAATAAATAACAAGGAGAGTGGAAACTAAGAAATAACAAGGAAAGTAACAAATAGCAAGAAGAATGACAAATAACAAGGAGGGAAATAAATAACATGGAGAGTGATAAATAACAAGGAGAGTAGAGATTGAGAAATAACACGGAGATTGGAGGTTGAGAAACAAACGAGAGTAAGAAATTAGAAGCAGAGTGATAAATAATCAAAGTTTTTGAAAATTTAAAAGTAATCACAAAGTTTGTGACAATTTAAAAGTAATCACAAAGTTTTTGAAAATTTTAAAAGTAATCACAAAGTTTGTGACAATTTAAAAGTTATCACAAAGAGACTGATAATGAACTGGGGAAAGGTTTTATCTGAAGACATTTATTATCATCCAGGTTTCACAGTTTACCAGCCAAACCATCATTATAATTATACCAACATTATACGTGAAAATGAACAAGAAAACTGGAAATAGATGTATGAAAAATAAAAGGTAAAGGCAGCCCCATAACACATACTGACTGCCCTGTGTGGAGTGAAGTGTTAGAGGCTATACTAGGTCTCAGCTTTATGGGGTGGAGCTGACCAGTTCCATTCTTCACTGCCTTTGCTTTCCTTAACTCAAAACTGAGATGGGTACCCACATTTTTACAGCTAGATAGACTAAAGCATTACATGATCTGGTCTCGAAACAGTTCCCTTTGCCTCAAGAAGCAAGCTGTAAGAACAGATCTTTGATGACTCTCTGTGAGAACCTCACAAACATAGAAATAAAAACTAACCGTGGATGGTTCCTTCTTTCTGTGAGTAGATGACGTCATCCCTGGTCATGACACTTCCAGCTCGAGCAGACTCTTCTGATTTGTGGACAGGGACAGCTGTGGTTTCATTAAAAGTGTATCAAATATTAGACAATGATAGTTGTTTCTATTGGTTGCTGAAACACAAATATTTCACTACCAGTGATGACCAAATCTTCATTCAAATCAGTCAAAACACTCTGCTATCATAGGATGCTGCTTTTCAACCTGTGGTACAAGAACCACTAGTGATAAACAAAGATTTTCTGCTGACATCTGCTATGCTCATATGTTTGAAAATGATCACTTTTGAATTCAGTGTTTACTCAAATTTATGATTAAAAAAGAAACCCAAAAAATAAACACTTTTCTCGATAGTGAAATGAAAGATGAGAAAGAAATCAATAATCATTAATCAAAATATTTTTTATTTAGTAACAGAAAGTGCGTGTTTTTGAGAGCCAAGTCTATATCAGTGAGAGGTAGAAACATTTAAGCGGGATAAAAAAACACAAAATATCTTGCTTTTATAATAATGTTTTAACATTTTTAAAAAAAATTTAATGTTCAACCTCTGATGGGTTATAATTAGGATAGGCCTATATATTGTTTTCAATTCCAAATAATATGAACAACTGCCGAAACGGGAAAGTGGCATCACATCTGTCAAATCATTGTAAATAGGCGAAAACATAATTACCAATTATGCTTGTATGTTTTAAAAAAAACCCTAGCAAACAAAAACAAGATAAAACCTAACTAAACCAAAAAATAAATAAATAAATAATATTAAGGGGGAGGGGTGTACAGGTCTGGTGTTTCCAGTTATATAACTGACTTTAATAGATATTTAATTGACTTTCACCTGTCAAAAGTCATATGTATTGTAAGAACAGCATCAGACCTTGACATTCCCAATTACTATATATTAACTTTTGTTCTTGTTAAATACTGTGACTATATTATGCAGTTCCCTAGGTCTGTCTATTCTTACTGCCTCTTCTATATTTATAGGTAAATCTGATGCCTGCAAATAATCTAATATTGGTATTCTCATTTGTATCTCTTACATTTTAACAAGAAATGCTCTATATTATTATCCTGAAGACATCCTGCACAAATGTTTTAACTCAAAATGATAAATAAATAGTGATAAGAGGCATACAAATCTATAGAAAAGTTGTACCTATATATTAGCATTTTCTGTGAACAGTAGTTTGTGTTGATGTTTTAGTTTTAGTGTTAACATATTGATGTATTTCTTTGTATTTAGTGTTTACCTGTTAATGCATTTGTTTGTATTTAGTGTTTACATGTTAATGCATTTGTTTGTATATAGTGTTTACATGTTAATGCATTTGTTTGTATTTAGTGTTTACATGTTAATGCATTTGTTTGTATTTAGTGTTACATTTTTATGCTTCATGTGTATTAAATGTTTATATCTAGTTTTATTTAGTGGAAATACCTAGAACATAGGTTAACAAGCGCTGCAATGGGCGGCCAGGAATAAAGGAAGGTAACCCTCGTACCCGTTTTGATCGTCTGAGCCATAAGTTCCTTCCCCTTGACCACATTTTTTTAACGCATCTTTTCGATCAGCATTTTTCCATTCTAGTGTAAGTTTAATATCTACGAGTACAGCGAAAAATCCCGGTTATTCTTGTGCTCGACCATTGCTCACATCTTTTTCTACTATATACTCTTGTATATCTCTCTCCATTAAAAAAAAATGGACACTCATCAATTTGTAATCTCAGGTATTCACTCACTCACACATCTGATGCTCATTGCTTAACTTTCTATTCATTCACTTACCACTGTACATTCCATTCTGCGCCATCTTTTTCTTCTTATTCCGTCGTCTTCTCCGGCACAGCCAAATGCTGAACACACACAGAGCCAGCCACAGTGTTCCACCTATTGTTCCCACTAGCATCCAGATGAACCAGGGTTCGCTTGTGATGTTGGTCTGTTCAGGTCCTGTTGGGGAAATAAGGGAACTTTCTCAACACTGGGACAGTTAATATTAACAAACAGTTACGGTTTTATGACACGGGAATTAAAGAAACACCACAAGAATATGGAGTGAGAACCGGAAAATGCCGTTGGATAGGGCAAATATTACGAACAAACATTTGATAGCCTTACAAGGCATGCCTGTTCTGGAATCCACATAAAGACCTAAAGAGAGCGAAATAGGAGACCCAAAAAAGAGAAGGTAATTGGATACAGACACAAGATTTATAAACAAGACATGTAAAGACATTTAATTGATGGCACAGGACATGAGATCTTGGCAGGACCTGTGCTCCACCTGGAGCTGAAAGGTACTGATAATGATGATGATGAAGGGAAAACTCTTACCATTATGAAAAGTTAATATTAACAACAATGAGAACTATTACGGCATGGGAAAATGGGAATGGAAAGTTAATATTAACAACAAAGAGATCTATTCTGACATGGGAATAAGGGAATAGAAAGTTAATATTAACATAACTAAGAACTAGTCTGACATGGGAATAAGGGAACGGTCTCATCACAATGAAAGTAATAAAAGTTAGGCACTGACACAGAAATAAGGGAGCTCTCTTATTAGCACTGACACAGAAATAAGGGAACTCTCTTATTAGCACTGACACAGAAATAATGGAACTCTCTTATTAGCACTGACACATAAATAAGGGAACTCTGTTTTTAGCACTGATATAGGAATAAGGGAACTCTTTTATTAGCACCGACACAGAAATAAGGTAACTCTCTTATTAGCACTGACACAGAAATAAGGGAACTCTCTTATTACCGGTGCCACAGAAATAAGGGAACTCTCTTATTAGCACTGACACAGAAATAAGGGAACTCTGTTTTTAGCACTGATATAGGAATAAGGGAACTCTTTTATTAGCACCGACACAGAAATAAGGTAACTCTCTTATTAGCACTGACACAGAAATAAGGGAACTCTCTTATTACCGGTGCCACAGAAATAAGGGAACTCTCTTATTAGCACTGACACATAAATAAGGGAGCTCTGTTTTTAGCACTGATATAGGAATAAGGGAACTCTTTTATTAGCACCGACACAGAAATAAGGTAACTCTCCTATTAGCACTGACACAGAAATAAGGGAACTCTCTTATTACCGGTGCCACAGAAATAAGGGAACTCTCTTATTAGCACTGACACAGAAATAAGGGAACTCTCTTATTAGCACTGACACAGAAGTAATGGAACTCTCTTATTAGTGTAACCGCGTATACCGTAAGTTTTTAGATACAGGCTATATTAACATAAAATAAATTTTTATAGAAACAGAAGATTAAAAAAAGTCTTGGCGCAGATGTTTAATTAAACCAGGTTAGCTTCCTAACGCCACGCATTTATTTTAGGCTAAGCTTCGCTTCCTTACGCCAAGCATTAATGAGGGTAGCTTCGCTTAAGCTAAGCATTGGTCACGTGATTTTCCACCAATGGTTAAGCTGAGTTCTTTTTCCCCGGAATGAACAGGAGAGATGAAGCCATTTTTTTTTAGTCAGTATGAATTCAGAGCGGTGGAGACAAGACGTAAGTCTCTTTGCTCAGTGATATTCTATAGAGGAGATTGACTTCGCACAATCAATGCAAATGTGTAACTTAGAAATGTGGAATGTGATAATTTGTTTGTGAGTTCATGAAAACTGTAAGTATTGCCAAATACTGCATGAAATAACGGTTAGAGCCCACGGTCATAACTGAAACGGAGCTACGCTCGAAAACTGGGTAAAGAATTGTAAACCCAGGTATATATCTGAACCTTTTACTAAGAATGAAGGTCCTTAAGCTGAGAGAAAGTCAAACCAAGGAATACTAATGAAATAAAGAAAGTTTGGCTCTTCATTGAAATGAAGAGATAAGAAAAACGTGAAAATCTAGACCACATTAACAAATAAACGAAGGAACACTAGAAGGATAGAAGAGCCACGCCATGTTTTAGCAACTTGAAAAGATTACGAGATGCAATAAGGAATATTGCATCATTAAAATAATACATTGACTTTTTATGCTTGTTTATTGAATGTCAACATGCCATTATGCAAATTTGGTGTGGTCACCATTTGATTCAACTCAGTTCTTGTTGGAAATTGAATAAACATTTGTTTCATTGAACACAAATGCTGTTGACGAATCATATGTTTGCAGTTAGCCATCATAGCAATTATTAAAGGTTCATGCCAAAGCTAATCGTTGCAGGTGCAACACAAATAATAACCATATGCTCTAAAAATAAAACATCATAGAGGATTGTCCCCGAACCTGGTAAATTCCTGTAAGTCTGTAGAGAGAAATCATCACCTCTAGCAGGCTAGCTAGTAATCAAGATCTAATACTCTCGATTCAAAACAGCAATCCCCACTACCCTACCCGGCCACACATCTCAATTTGGTGCCGTATGACCAGTCCTCTAAAAAAAAAGAGCAGAAGCGAAGATGGATCAATTAATGGAAAATTTTCAACAGCTGGGTGTGGAACAACAACAACAACCACAGAACCAACCCGTAAATACACAACCACTGCAGCCCCAGGACAGACAAAGTATGGAAGGACCAACAATAATAGCGCTACAGAAAATTACTGAAACCCTACAGAAAAATGACAACTACGCGAAATTCACACAGGTTAGATCCATTGTTCAGCCGTTCGATGGAAACAAGAAAAAATTCAGAAGATGGTTGTCTGACATGGAAAAATTTGCGGCACTAGCAGAGGCAACAACGGATGAAGAAAAAAAGAAAATCGCTCTGTTAGGTTCTGATTCGTACGTGACTGATTTTTTAAGAAGGAGGTCCCAGCAGTACCCCACAGAAACCTACGAGTCCCTAAAAAAAGAGCTCACCCAGAGATATGGGGAAATAATAGACAAAATGCATGCTTGGTCAGTCCTTAGAAGCATGAAACAGGAAAGAGATGAATCGGTACAACTTTTTGGAGATCGATTCCTCAATATGGCAGAAGAGGCATTTTGCGGAGAAATCCCTACCACACCTGATGTAGAAATACAGTTAGTGGGGATATTTGCCGATGGCCTTAGAGCGGAAAATATCAGAAGGCATCTTATTAGAAAAGACACCAAGACTATTGCTGAAACAATCCAAGCAGCAATACAGGAGGACAATCTTCACGAAGGTTCCAACAAAGAGCAGGTAGGGAACCCCGACCAGAATATAGGGACTATGATGAGCATGAGCCTATGGAAGTTGACCATGCCAGGAGGCAATGGACTCGCCCACGACAACAAGATGATAGGCCTCGCAATTATAGACCCCCCACACAGAGGCAAAACGAAGTCAATAATGTCAATCCGAACGGATGCTTCACATGCGGTAGGCTCGGACATGGGTACAAGTCCTGTAGAGCAAATTACAATAATGCACCATTCAGAAGAGGAGGTTACCAACCACAACAACCCGCACCACCCCCACGTGATTACACCAGAAATCAGTATACCAGAGGCGCACCTCAAACCCTCATGCGTCAGGGAAACGGCCGCGCCACTCACTAAACAGGACCGTTAGTGAGGGCAACAATCACAGAAACTGGTCCAAAACAAAAGAAACAACACAGAACAGAAATTGTCAAGTGGGCCCATCCAGTAAAATACAATATGAAGAAATGTTGCATGATGGAACTAAAATACATCCGGACCCCAGTTCCTGCATCATGTCTATACAGGGCCAACAATATAGGGCACTGGTAGATACAGGAGCATCCATCAGCCTTATTAGGTTCCAGCTGTTCAAGAGGATCCAACACGTAGTACGATTTCAACCGTCCAAAACACACCTAGCTTCAGTCACGGGACAAAGACTAAATTCAGTTGGGACAGCATGGCTAAAATTTTCCTTAGGCGAAACAAATTTTGAACACCCATTTGTCATCACTAAAGGAATGTCTAGAAATCTTATCCTAGGGAGAGATTTTTTTAACAAACACAAAGTTCGAATATACTATGACCTCCACAAAATCAAAGTCAACAATACGTACATAGATCTCCAGGACGATATCCACATAGCGTCTTTGGTAAGGATTACAGCTCCCATAACGGTGGCTCCAAACTCCCTGGTCATAGCAAAAGGCAGAGTAAAAAATTCTGAGTACATAACACCAGGGCAATCAATTCAAGTACAGCCCCTAGCAGAAGAAAGCATTATTGATGACCCATTGTTGCAAATTACAGAGGGAATCGCTGAAGTCTCGAAGTCCAGAGATTTCCCCATCATGATATTGAATATGTCAGGAAAAACTACCACTATAAAAAGAGGCACAGTTGTAGCGCAAGTGGATACGTCAACAATAAGACAAACCAAAACCAATAGAGACCATCCACAAATTGTCTCAACCACCCCCACTGGACATAATGCACGAAATCGCAGTACAAATAACCAAAGTACACGGAAAGTAAACAGTTATAAGGCTTATGCAGAAAAAGGCAGTAACATCAGTCAGAGTTATGTTACACCACAGCATACCCTACCCAGATGGCAGAAACGAACCGGTCCATACATAAGAAGAGAAAGGCCACAGTATGAAAATGACTATAATTACTCATTCTTGCGCCCCAGCACACCAAGAGAAAAGATGAAGTGCTGTATATCACAGAGTAACAGAGAAACAGAAATTGTCTTGCCAGGAGGATATCCAAAGCGACAAGACAGTGATACATGCCCCATGGAGTATCAATATAACTCAAAAACAGGTGGATATGATAAAGTCCCAAAACCACTTGAAATTTCCGAAGAAAAGGAAGAACTCTTATATGACTATACCACAGGAGGATACTATAGCAGCAAAGTTGGAAACAGAAAGAATGAAAAAATTTTCGCCCAGGGAAAGAAGACAGCCCTATAGCACAAACAGAAGAAATACAGTAACGTACGCGGATGAGCGCAGTTACGGCAGAAATAATCAAAAAAAATGGCACAACAACGACTACCCCAGAAATATAATAAGAAATGAATATACAGTAAATGCAGTGACAAATGGAAATGCACACAGTACATGGCAGAGGAGACAGTACCAAGCACAGCCCAATGAACGGCAAAGAACTACGCAAAAGAAAGCCACATACCAGGAGCAGAGATTTTCACAAGATGCAAGAAAAATGTCCCAAAATTATGGGAATGAAACGGAGGCATCAAGACAGACCAGAGATATCATAGCAGATCATAAATACAGAGAGAGAATAGCTCAGTTACTTGCAACCCTGAATGCCACAGAAGATAATAAGCAACGTTTGAAAACGTTTGTAGAAAAGCACCAAGATGTATTCGCACTCAATGACATGGAATTAGGCAGAACTAACACTGTCACAATGGACATTCAAACAACCACAGAGGAGCCAATACATATGAAACCCTATCATACGCCCTTGAAAAAAATAGAGAACTCGTGGAAAGGTCTATAAATGAAATGCTACAGGCAGGAATCATAGAAAGATCCCGTTCCCAATGGTCCTCACCCATAGTGATCGTAACAAAGAAAGACGGCTCCAGTCGCTTTTGCTGCGACTACCGTGCCCTTAACAAAATCACAAAAGTCATTTCCTACCCCCTCCCCAGGATAGACGATCTACTTGCGACGTTAGGAAAGTCTACATACTTTACCACACTTGATGCAAGGTCAGGCTTTTGGTGCATCCCCATGACACCTGAGGCAAAACAGAAATCCACATTCTGTTCACATATGGGAAGTTTTTCTTGGCAGGTTATGCCATTTGGTCTAAAAGGATCTCCAGCAACATATATGTCACTCATGGATGAAGTGTTAAAGGGTCTACATCCATTTGCCCTGGCATACATAGACGATATCCTGATACATACCGCAGGCACGATGGAAGACCACCTCCGCAAGGTTGAAACAGTGTTTGATAGACTCAGGCATCACCAAATAAAGTTAAAACTGTCAAAGTGTGAGTTTCTAAAGACAGAAACAAAATATTTAGGCTTTGTCATCAATAGACATGGCGTCAGACCTGATGAAGATAAAGTCAAAGCCATAAGAGAAATGCCTAGCCCCAAGACGGTGAGACAAACACGCTCGTTTATTGGTACAATAGGGTACTATAGGCGCCACATCATCAATTTCTCCAGAGCAGCAGAGCCTTTGATAGCCCTTACCCGCAAGTATGCACGCTTCAAATGGACAGAAGACTGCCAGAGATCCTTTGAGTATCTAAAAAATGCCCTAACCACCATCCCACTGCTTGGACATCCAGATATTTCTCAGCCCATGATACTATACGCCGATGCCTCAGATAACGCAATTGGTGCTTGTTTGGTCCAACCTGTACTAGAAGATGAAACACCCATCCTACCAAACATTCCAAATGAGAAACCCATTGCATTCCTATCCCATGCATTGTCAAAGTCACAAAAACGGTGGACCACCACTGAGAAAGAAGCATATGCTATTCACTATGCAGTACAAAAGTTTGACTTTTACGTCAGAGGAACTAAACTCATTATAAGAACTGATCATCAACCTTTGGTTAACTGGCTCACCAAAACACAAGAACAGCCAAAGAAGTTACAGACATGGGCAATGAATTTACAGTCCTACGACACCACTATCGAACATATCCCAGGCGAAATGAACACCTGTGCAGACCTCTTATCCAGGATTAAATATGATGATGAAACTGAAGTGAAAACAAATAGAGTCAAAAATGATGGCACATCCTCAGAGATTGACGATAATGCTAAAGAAATTAATGAAATTACTTCATCAAGTCGAAGAAGTACCTCAGATTCCGCCACTCAAGTAGAAGAAGAAAGCCAAGATATGTTTGACATGAGAGTAGAACAAGCGAAAGATGCAGAAATTGTCAAGCTGCTCACATACGTGAAAGAAAACCCAACAAAAAGTAAAGATTTTACAGTACACCCAACGGATGGAGCTCTATACTATATTGATCAGAAACAAGAAGGGACACTAAGAAAAGTCATTCCAGCACATCTAGTCCCAGAAGTATTGCTACAGTTTCATGATAACAACGGGCACATGGGAAGAGACAAAACAATTGATGTCATAAAGAAAAGGTATTATTGGCAAACTTTCTACAAGGACATTACAGAATATGTAGCCACCTGTAGAACATGTAAATTGAGAAACATGAAGCCACATTTAATTCCCCTTCAAGAAATGCAACCTTCCCATTACCCCATGCAAACAGTGAGCATTGACTTATCAGGTCCTTACCCACTCACCCAATCAGGCAACAAATACCTCCTGCACATAGTTGACCAATACTCTGTTTGGCCAGAAAGTTACCCACTCAGTGATGCCACATCGCAGTCCATCACGCAAATTTTTTTACAAGAATTCATTCCCAGGCATGGCTGTCCAAAACGAATCATTTCAGACAACGGTAAACAGTTTATAGGTAACCCATTTAAAGCCACCTTACACCAGCTGAATATTGAGCATACTACAACCACTTATTATTGCCCAAATGCAAATGGCAGAAATGAACGCATGCACGCCACCCTACATGATATTATTAGCAAATATATCAAGGGGAACCACCAATACTGGGACCTATACATTAACCAAGCTCTTGAAGCCATCCGAGTAAACGTGAACGATACCACAGGAATGTCACCCTTTCTCATGCTATACGGAAGAGAACCAAACTTTCCGTTAGACAACCTACTTCGCCCACAAAGAAAATACATGGGAGAAGACCCCATCGAAATAATCCTTCAAGAAAAGTATAAAGCTCACCAGATTGCACAACGAAATACGCAGAAGGCATTTCACAAGAAACAGAAACAACATGATAAATCAGCCAAGCTACCAACGTACAAAATAGGAGACAGAGTATACTACAAGAAACATGTACGCAGTTCAAAATTCGATGACCGATGGTTAGATGGCTACAAAATCATGAAACAAACTACGCCTGTAAACTTCATTATTTGGAATGAAGAGAAACAACACCAAACAAAAGCTCACGTAAAACAAATCAAAATCGATAATCACCGGCCCATTCCGCCTCTGACGACAAATACAAGACCAGTCAGAAAAGCCACCCTAAATTATAATCCATCCAGCACAGATTCGTCTGACATATCAGAGTCAGAGACGACAGACTCTGAATTTTACCAAGACGACAACATACCCAGACCACCCACAGATGAAATACATCGAGCAAGACAACAACGAGACTCGTCCGAAAGCGAAGAAGATATCCCACCACTTGAATTACGTAATAGACTACAAGACAGAGACATGCGCATTAGAAATGAAGAAATCATGCCACAGACGTCACACGATGACAACACGAAAACACCTTATATCCACACTCAAACTTACTCCCGCAGTGATAAATCGTCAGCTGATACCTATCACACCCCCAGTTCAGGCAGTTCTAGTTTTAACACTAGTGAAAACCAAACACTGCTATACCACAAGAACAAGATTGCTCGTTCAAAACAATCAGATCCTGAAGAAACTATACCCAAACAGATTGTTGAACCATATACCAGCGATCTTTATGGAGACGAAACAGAACAAGACAGCATAGCTTTGTCAGACCCCAACGAACATAATGACAGAAAAATGGTAGAATTATACCAACAAGAAACAGACATTGATACAGCTAGTTCCATTGAAACCAGTGATGCGGATAGTACATTATTTGTACCAGTCAGCTCCAGCGTCAAACGCGCCTATAAAACAGAATCTGATGACTCAATCCCTAGCAACAAAATTCCGCGTATACAGCACAACTATATCAGACGAAAGATTCTGAAGAAACGCAATCATTTTCCAAAACGAAGCCGAGAAGTGTTAGCCTCATCTCAACTGGTCAAAAACAACAGTGTGAAAATTACTGTGCCCATTGTAACCAGTGCTAACGTTCAGCACAACCAGGTCAGAAGAAAAATCAAGGCGAAACATATACCTGCCTCAAAACCAACAGATGTTCCAGCCATACAAACCCTCACCACAGTAAAACCATCACCGCATTCGTCAATGTCCTCGGTGTCCCAACAATCAGCAAATGCAGTGTCGTCGCCTATCACACCCGTCACCACTGCTACTCAGTATGATGCTCGCCTAAGCAGTCGGGACATTGCAAGGTTAGAGATGGTGAAGGAACTAGCGAAGCTGTTCTGAAAAACACGCCCAGGTGTTTTATGTGTTCGCAAAATCCGAACACGGTCATCGCGAATGTGCACTTAATTTTTAACAATGTACTAACTCTCCCCATGTACTCTACTTTCAGTCTTGGACAGTTGCTTACAGACTAAGATGTCAAAGCCTCACTGAGAAAGCTATTTTTCCAGCCTTAGAATACGAAAAAAAAAAAAAAAAAGAAATCAAGTCCAGCCCACGGAGGATTCTAGTTAGACATTTTATTTGGATTATTGAAATAAAGATGACACAGATGATACAATGTTCTTTGTTTACAGACACCCTTATTAGTTACAGACAGTTTTTGATATTAGAATGTTACACAACCTTACCTATAACACATGTGTCACACTATTTTGTTGTAACATGGATCTCCACTTTTGTAACTGATCATATTCCACGCTTCCATTCACCAGACATGTATTATGTTTATATGCCACCCTCACACATTTTGAGGATCATAAGCCAATATTGTAAAACATTGACTGCCCTGAGGTTAGCAGCTGAAGAAAAAAAAAAAAAAGAGAAAATAAATCACCCCATTACCAGTCATACACCCCACCAGCTTGATCCCTGATACTGCCTATCACAAATACCCCAATGACATTTGCGCATGCTGAATTTCTGCAAATGAAGAATCCCTTGAGAGCATTAGTATATGCTAACCCCTGATTGAACACATTACACCTATTTGTTGATGATGCCTTTGCCCATGTTAAAAAAATACACCATTACCGCATGATAACCACTAATGACACATGAGATGAAGAAGCAACTGGTTATGTATGATGAAGATGCCATTTTATATTAAGGTGAAACTTTATGTTGTCACAGATGAGATTTTGTTGAAATGTTTATGCACAAAATCCCCCACATTAACATTGGAGGGATAATCTTAGTCTTCGTGGTTACGAGATAAGACAAGGATATAATAAAATATTTGATGAATACCATGGACATGGAACAAATCAGAGCAGATGATTGTTGCACATATGAGGACCATATTTGAAGTCATTATTGAAGGATTACACTGACAAACAAATTTTATGATAATCCCATGGAACCTTAGGTATAAGGACAATAAGAGATTCTTAGGTCAGTTTCTTGCGCTGATTTCAAAAAATAATGACCGTTTATCTCTATCACCAGGGTTTTTAAAGGAATATTTGTGAATAAATATATTTTTGGGAAACCGTTATTTGCTTTTTTTGATTTTTTTACTATATAGCCTTTATTAAAAACATTTGTTGTATAAAAAGCAACATAATTTTACTTTTTATACTGCTAAAAGATGCATGACATATGTTACGCGATTTTTCAAATAGTTACTGTATTTTGAAATAATTCTGAGCAAAATATGGCTTCTAGAAGTTGTAGAAATTCGGCTGATCTGTTCTGTTACGTGTGCGGATATTTTACCGATCGTGTTGACCAGAAAAACTTTACACCATTACTAAAGAAAGCAGATGAACTTTATTTCGATTCGAAAGTTGGTGATGCAAATAAATCTTGGAAGCCAAATGCAGTTTGTTCGATACATTGGCAGGTTGGTTACAAAAATCGCCGAAGCATAAGTCGATGCCTTTTGGAGTGCCAGTAATATGGCGTGAACATACAACTCACACTACTGATTGTTACTTCTGCTTGACAAATATCCTTTCTTTCACATTTTTTAGAAAGTCTGTGGTTTATCCAAATATTATTTTTTCATGATCCAATTGTCCGATCCAAGTACCACCATCTCAGTTAAAATATGTAAATGAACCATCAAAAGTGATAGTGTTTTGCTTTAAACTAATTCTGACTCAGATTACATACCGGTGAATGATGGTGTTTACTTAATTAACCATTCAGAACTTTCAGATCTAATACGTGATCTCGCTCTTACCAAAGGACAAGCGGAATTACTCGGTTCGCACAATAGAATGAAATCTCTTTTAGCGCCCAATACTCCGATATCTAAATTTCGTCATAGACACAGAGAACTTTTCAATGAACTTTGAGTAAAATGACATTTGCTATTGCAAAGATGTAAACGGTCATGAGCACATAGTATGGTGATTTTTCATCGATTCTTACCAAGACTAGTCTAAAAGCCGTGTTATTGCATAACAGAAATTTTTTTTCATCAATTCCAGTCCCTACTCTGTACCATATGAAAGAAACTTATGACGAGATGGCTAAACGTTTGGAAAAAATAAAGAAAAACAATGACTACCAATGGCGGATTTGTGGAGACCTAAAGGTCATTGCAATTCTCACGGGCATGCAGGACTGGAAACACTACTAACCATTTTGTTGCTTCCGATGTGAATGGGACAGCCGCAAACAGACAGGAACATTATGCAAGAAAGGTGTGGCCTATCTGGATCGTATGCAGCTCGGGCATAAAAAATGTAATACGCGAGCCATTAGTTAACAAAGACAGCTTCATTTTACCATTTTGTTAATATAAAGTTGGGGCTCATGAGAGAAGAACAAAAGCGTTAGATAAAAAAGCAAAGCTATTTCACTTATCTTCGAAAAAGTTTCCGCAAGTTAGCGATGCAAAGATAAAGGAAGGTATCTTTGTAGGACCTCAGATTAGGAAAGTTATTGCAGACAAACAATTGTTAGAAAACTTGTTACATGGTAGTGAACTTCGCGCATGGATGGCATTCAAATCGTTTCATCGATAACTCATGTTCTGGAAAATCACAAATCTGTCGACTAAGTGTTGCATATTAATAGAAGAAGCAGTGAATAGATGCATACAGAATTATGGGCTGTAACATGTCCCTCAAAATCCATTTGCTCGATTCGCATCTTGACTTTTTCCCTGACAACCTTGGCGAAGTCAGCGATGAACATGGAGAATGATTCCATCAAGATATCGCCGTAATGGAGTCACGTTATCAAGGACGGTGGAGTGTGACCATGCAAGATGTTGGATGCTTCATGGCGATGTACCACATGCCATTCACCGACGAAAGTCGACTGCAAAGAAATTCAAACCTACATAACTGTTATACTTATGTACGAAATATGTTGAATAATACTGTATGGTTATGTTAAAAAACTTCAATTGCGTATTTCTAGAAATGGACCTGATAGAGAAAAACGGTTTGGGGGCAGATTTCGCAAAAAACAGTAGCATTTAAAATTGACACCAGAAAAACATAGAAAGTTAGAGAAATAAAAAAAAGTTTTTTTTTGTTAGTCATGTTATCAGTAGAAAAGGAAACTCCAAATGAAATGATAATCCCTAAAACCACAAGCTACTAACTTTTCTACACAACCTTGGAGATTAAATAATAATGAGAAAAAAAAAAATAATGACTGAATAATTATTTACGCCCAGAGGTAAAGGAAATAGAGATACATCCGCATTTTTGGAGATATCTTTTTTTTTTGATTTTTTTGCTCATTGCCTTTGTAATATGAACATTGTTGTATAACAAATGACTATTCCTTATCATGAATTACAGAATGTTGTAAGATAGTTGGAATAAATTGACAATGTACTATACTCATAACATACCCAGAATTACAGGAGAGAAAATAAATAAATGATTGATGAAATTGGACATACTGAGATTTGCTCACCCCGAGGATATTGGATAAGAAAATAACGTTATCCCAAGGACAGACATGTCACAGATATAGTACATGGACAATAAATAAGGATATATTTCCAGTACAGAATAAGAGAAATAGGAAGGATCCACATTTTAAAATATTGGAGATTCCTCACGATCAATTGAATATTTTTCTTCCTTTCTATGTCACATTTTTTGAGTGATGATCCCAAAATTTTTTTTCATCTCATATTGTCAAAAGTTCTTACATCTCAGTTAAATGTTTCCATAAATAATTGTTTGATGTGTTTTGCATAAATGTATTGCTAGATAAGGTACATAGGGAGTTACTAAGGATGAATTCTCAAGATAACAGGAGGACAAGAATAGATACAATGATATTGGTACACCATAAATGATACATTGGTGTTATGAAAAAAAAAAAAAAAAAAAAAAGGAGACAAATATAAATTGTATACAAGGATGCCTCGAGAGTGACAACATGGATACATATTGTCAAAAGTATAAGCAGTTGTCTTAAAGAGAAAATAAAGTAATACGGAACCCAATGTAGAAAATTCATGATGATTTGGAAACTATATTTTTCTTTTCCCTTATATTTCATAATATGATAGTAACAACATTCGTCTGTTGGTTGCTGAATAATTTGATGTTTGAAAATTGATGTATGGCAAGTCAAAGAAGATCTTTGAAAAAAAAAAAAAATATATATATATATATATATATATATAATGTAATATTTCTAGGACAGAGTTCACAAAAAAAAAAAAAAAAAAATACTGTATTGACAGAAAAGAAGGAATGATTTGAAATAACTGACTAATGGACAGGATCACCACCAGACGTACGGATATTAGAGACAAACATCACATATTTTGAAAAAAAAAAATGTAATATAGAACATTTTTTACAGTGACGGACTTAGAACGAGGTTATACACTTACCATTTGGAAAATGTCTATAACAAGGAAACATTCAGATAAATAAATAAGGATAAGCCATGAGGTTTTAATGCTTTTATTGTGAAAAATGATTACTTATAAAAATGATGCTGGTTGTATTATCGTCTGATAAATATGCATATTATGTTTAGAGATGTTTTCTACATGTAATATTGAGCAAGTGGCTCATTCACTGAGAAAAAAGGAAGATGATGATGATGAGTACCCATGAAAACATTGGCTATTTTATGAAAGTGGATTACCATTACCATAGGAATTAGAGATTTTGGACATTTCTTGGAATATTGCAGAGTACTTGGGAAATAGAATAAATAAGTACACAAAAAAAAAAAAAAAAAAAAAAAAAAAAAAAATTTGTTAAGTCTTGCAGAAATATATATGGAGCAAACAACAGGAACAGAAAAGAGATAACACCCCCACCATTCCACCATATCCAAGAGAATGTAATCAACTATATTTTTGAATGAAATGTAATAGATTATGATAATCCAGCCAAGTTCTGCAAATAAGATAGTTTATTGTTCATTCACCAGTGTTGCCACTCGTCACATTTTTTTTTTTAGTGATGACCTTATGAGTGTTTTGCAGATTTTGTTGGGCAGTGTTGCCAATTTGTAAATTTGGTGAAAAATATTATGATGTCATGAATAAGTTACACTTTTTGAAGTTGATGTCCACTACTAGTTTTTTTTTACATAGCAGACGACCTCATATAGACATAGGACCCCAGTATAGGAATTAAATTAAATTTTTTGGAAATATTTTTGGACTTAGAAAAATTTTTGAACTTTAAAAATTTTTTTTGAACTTAGAAATTTTTGGGGATGGATTTTTGTTATTGATAGTACTCAAATGTCTCCCTACGGGATACATTTGCAGGGCCCCGGGATCTGTATGTAACCGCGTATACCGTAAGTTTTTAGATACAGGCTATATTAACATAAAATAAATTTTTTATAGAAACAGAAGATTAAAAAAGTCTTGGCGCAGATGTTTAATTAAACCAGGTTAGCTTCCTAACGCCACGCATTTATTTTAGGCTAAGCTTCGCTTCCTTACGCCAAGCATTAATGAGGGTAGCTTCGCTTAAGCTAAGCATTGGTCACGTGATTTTCCACCAATGGTTAAGCTGAGTTCTTTTTCCCCGGAATGAACAGGAGAGATGAAGCCATTTTTTTTAGTCAGTATGAATTCAGAGCGGTGGAGACAAGACGTAAGTCTCTTTGCTCAGTGATATTCTATAGAGGAGATTGACTTCGCACAATCAATGCAAATGTGTAACTTAGAAATGTGGAATGTGATAATTTGTTTGTGAGTTCATGAAAACTGTAAGTATTGCCAAATACTGCATGAAATAACGGTTAGAGCCCACGGTCATAACTGAAACGGAGCTACGCTCGAAAACTGGGTAAAGAATTGTAAACCCAGGTATATATCTGAACCTTTTACTAAGAATGAAGGTCCTTAAGCTGAGAGAAAGTCAAACCAAGGAATACTAATGAAATAAAGAAAGTTTGGCTCTTCATTGAAATGAAGAGATAAGAAAAACGTGAAAATCTAGACCACATTAACAAATAAACGAAGGAACACTAGAAGGATAGAAGAGCCACGCCATGTTTTAGCAACTTGAAAAGATTACGAGATGCAATAAGGAATATTGCATCATTAAAATAATACATTGACTTTTTATGCTTGTTTATTGAATGTCAACATGCCATTATGCAAATTTGGTGTGGTCACCATTTGATTCAACTCAGTTCTTGTTGGAAATTGAATAAACATTTGTTTCATTGAACACAAATGCTGTTGACGAATCATATGTTTGCAGTTAGCCATCATAGCAATTATTAAAGGTTCATGCCAAAGCTAATCGTTGCAGGTGCAACACAAATAATAACCATATGCTCTAAAAATAAAACATCATAGAGGATTGTCCCCGAACCTGGTAAATTCCTGTAAGTCTGTAGAGAGAAATCATCACCTCTAGCAGGCTAGCTAGTAATCAAGATCTAATACTCTCGATTCAAAACAGCAATCCCCACTACCCTACCCGGCCACATTAGCACTGACACAGAAGTAATGGAACTCTCTTATTAGCACTGCCACAGAAATAAGGGAACTCTCTTATTAGCACTGACACAGAAATAAGGGAACTCTATTATTAGCACTGACACAGAAATAAGGGAACTCTATTATTAGCACTGACACAGAAATAAGGGAACTCTATTATTAGCACTGACACAGAAATAAGGGAACTCTATTATTAGCACTGACACAGAAATTAGGGAACTCTCTTGATAGCACTGACACGGAAATACCGAGAATTTTTACAATAACACGGCCCAGAATTTAAAAAATATATATATACAGGCCATGAAGCATCAACAACAGTGGCAAACCAGAAGTAAACAACAAATCCGCAGAGAAACCAAACAGCAAAGGACTAAAAAATATGACACGGTCTAGGACAACAAAGCTGAGAAATAAAATACGGCCCAAACAAGAAGCAATAAGTTGGTGGCTATTGCAGAATGAAGGGAGTAAGAGCTTCCAACCCCCCCCCCCTTCCCCCCGACAGGCGACAAACGCACACTGAGCTCCTCGTCTCATAATTACAGCACTGACAGGTCACAGTTGTCGCCCGCAGCCTCACGTGCGACGACAACCAGGTCATATAATCCATTTCTTATTCAACCCGAATTTGGAACGAAATTGCTCCATTTCTGCTAATCCCTCCGAGGTAGTTAAGAGGACATTAAAGCATGTTCCACGACGGATCGAGTTTTAATAGCGTCTGTCTGGATGTGCAGTTGTCTTGCCAGATAGAAAGAAAAGTGTTTTCTCGTGCAGGGGGAGAAAAAGTGTTATCTCGTGCTGAATGCAATCTCTTGTCCCCACTTTTCGTATGCAGACGTGACGAAAACAAAATGGGGAAACGGTCGCGTGAATGCAAACGATGAAGTAACAAGATGGGGAGGAAAGGTTAGCTGTGACCAAATCTGCAGAAAGCAGAGGCGGCAGTGGCGTACTAAGGGGGGTGCGAGGGGGGCGGTCCGCCCCGGGTGACAGCCAGGAAAGGGGTGCCATTGGACACTTTTATTATAGTACTTACTGTTAAAAATATGCTTGTAAGTGTTTTTCTATAAGCCATGAGAGTGCCAGAGGTAGGATCCGCCCCGGGTGTCAAATATTTTATGGACGCCTCTGAGAGGCGGGCCTCTATCATTAAGAGTGAGGCTGTAGTTTGGGGAGATTTTTGTTATGAAAATGAGAGATTGGACACACTGATAATATTACATTTCAAATGTAAAACACTGGCCCCCAGAAGACTAAAGTTTCTATAGTAGATGTCAGGACTGTTTGGGGTGGTAACAGTTATAGTGGAGGGAAAGAGCTGGTGTTCAAATATTGAAGTCATATAACGTAATAACGGAATGGGCGTGGAAAACCTTAAACTGGTGGCACGAGACATGAAGTCTTGGCGTAAGTTTGTTGAAGGCACACATTCCTTGTATAGTTCAAACGTGATGAATGAATAATGAAACATCAATTACATTTGTACTATATATGCTAACTCCTGTGCCTGCTGTTAAAGCCCAACATCGAATGGTCTAATTTCTATTATTTTTATTCTTATTATACCAATTTTCGTGGGCGCTAGAAAATTTACAGCGGCAAGTAAAAGAAACGACACCAAAAAAAAGTGGAAATATGGTGGTTTATGTGTTGAAACAGGGAAGAATCAGAGAAAACAATAGGCGACAGACATGGTGTTGGGGGTGACCATAATTGTTAACATTAAAAATAGTGAGCGGAATTCTTCCGTTTATTTCTGTATTGGACAGTCAAGATGATAGCTCTGTAAGACGAACAAGGAAGAAAGCTGACAAAGTAGAATACGCAATATACAAATGATTTATGCAAAAATTTTTTACTAATAATAAAGATCGGCTGAGCAGATAATTTCAAAACATATTTTACATAAGAAAGTTCTCACGTGAGTAATTAATAAATATGTTTTTTTTTTTTTTTCGTGGATGAGATTTTAACATTAATCCAGTTATAAGAAATTTCGATTATGCGAACCCCTGTCATGAATTGATTCGAATAGTTGGGAGTTCTACTGTATTTATTAATAAGCTCAGACGCTTTAATAAGGCCAAGAGTAGTATAATAAAAAGACAAACAGGCTGACAAACATACACAGAGGCAGACAGGCTGACTGACTAACCGATCGACAAATGCAGGAAATGAAGATAATAGTCAAGTATAATGTGACAATTAGCGATGGGCCTAATGGCATCCTAATGTATCATGAATATGACAGATAAATGTCACGCAATGTACAGTTGCCAAGAGCGATGAGTAATGTTCTCTGAAACATGTCTGGCACTCGCTGAAGCAGGATATGACACATATTTAAGAAACTAGTTTAAAAGCACGTCAAGGCAGTCCTTGTTCTGGAATCTTCAAGGTAAATGAAATAGAGAGTGACCCAAAACATATGGAAAAAGAAATATAGCGTGGGGGGAAAAAGGGGGGGGGGGGGCGTGCAGAACTAAGTTATCAGGAAGGTATGGAAAGAACAGGACATGATGGTTTGCGGTAAATTAGCTACGATCTATGCTCCGTAGGGAGGCGAAGGGTGGCGACGAAGATGCTGACAAAATATGCAGAGAACAAGAAAACAATAAAGAATCACATACATTCCAAGGCTAATCTTCCATCAACGTCTAAATCTATTAGTGCCAACGGGCACAAAAACAACACTCAAAGAAACAAAGAAAGTATGCGCCATTTAAAAAAAACAGAATGAAAACTGATAGAGAGAATCAGGATATGAAGATAGACAGAGGGAATCAGAAACTATGTATGGTATCTGGGACGAAAATGAATTTTGCAGAATACTAATGATGAGTAAAGATGGCTGCTGGAAGAATTTGATTGTTTACCCACACACACACAAAAATTAATGATGAACAAGGTGGCTGCTGGAAGAACTTGATTGTTTACCCCCACAAATTAATGATGAACAAAGGTGGCTGCTGGAAGAACTTGATTGTTTACCCACACAAATTAATGGTGAGCAAAGATGGCTGCTAGAAGAACTTGATTGTTTACACACACACACACACACACACACACACACACACACACACACACACACACACACACACACACACACACACACACACACAAATTAATGATGAACACAGGTGGCTGCTGGAAGAACTTGATTGTTTACCCACACAAATTAATGGTGAGCAAAGATGGCTGCTAGAAGAACTTGATTGTTTACACACACACAAATTAATGATGAACAAAGATGGCTGCTGGAAGAACTTGATTGTTTACACACACACAAATTAATGATGAACAAAGATGGCTGCTGGAAGAACTTGTTTGTTTACACACACACAACACTTAACGGTGAACAAAGGTGGCTACTGGAAGAACGTGTCTGTTTACAAACTATTAATGGTGAACAAAGATGGCTGCTGGAAGAACGTATCTGTTTACAGCCTAATACTGGTAAGGAAATTTCAAGTAAAATTTAGTTTTAGTGATCTGAGTTCTAGACTGACCTCTCTTTAAAGGGGCGAAACAGTAACAACAAGAAGAAGGCAAATAGACAGAATAAAGGAAATGTTTTAATTGAAGAGAATCAATGGCAGATAACTACATAATACCACGGCCTATATTACAACAAAGGAAATTTTCGTCAAGGAACAGAGCTTGGTAAATCTGCACAGCGAGCTTATATGTTTTTCCCCCCATCTATTACAGAGTATTGAGCATATACCAAACTAGTCTGGAAAATGCGACAACTATACAAAAGATTAAACAATATATAATTTATGAAGAGGCCAAGCGTTTTATCAAGAGTAAATACAGGAGAAAGTGGGAAGCAAAGCAATTAGAAACCAGATCATCAAGGTCATCAAGAATGATGCATATTACTAGCTTAGCAGAAGTGAACAAGTGGTAATCTTCAAACTTAGTACAGGCCACAACAGATTGGGATACCATCTATTTAACAAGTTAAAGATAAGAACTATTGATAAGTGTAACTGTGGCACCGATAAAATAACTGCTGGTCGTTTACTTCAAAAGTGCCCATTCAGAAAGCGCACATAGCCATCTTACTTACTTAGTCGTTCCCCTTCTACCGTGAGGTGTCGAGTTTTGGGAAGAGAGCGCCAGACTATCCTATCGGCTGTCTTCCTCCTTGCCTGGTTCCATTCTAGTCCTCGGTCCTTCAAAGATTGTCTAATGTTGTCCTCCCAGCGGACTCTGGGTCGTCCTTGGGGGTCTGGGATCCCTGGCTCTTTGTTTCCCATGCTTGTCGTGGCAGCCGATCTTCTCCCATTCTGCAGACATGGCCAAACCATCTTAGTTGGGACTGTTCTACTTGGGTCTGCAGGGGGTGGGATTTTAGGCCTTGACGTATCGTCTGTTTGCGGACTTTGTCTCTTCTTGTTACTTCAACCACCTTCCTCAGATACCTCATTTCTGAGGTTTGGATCTGGCTTTTGTGGGTTGTAGTCATTGCCCATGACTCGCATCCATATGTCAAGACTGGGACATAGGTGGAGCGGTATATAGCCATCTTCGTTTTCTTACCCTCTCTCTTGCTGAGGAATCCTCGATTTATGGCCTGAAAAAATCTCCCAGCTGCTGCTTTTCGAGTGGCCAACTCTTCTTTGATGCCTCCCTTTCGGTCTATAATAGCTCCGAGGTATTTAAAGTGGTCGACCTGCTCCAGGACCTGTTCTCCCAGCTTAATCTGAATGTCATCTTTCTTCTCGTGATATCACCATGGATTTTGTTTTAGAACTGCTTATGACCATCCTTCTCTTCTCCAGCTCTTCCTTCCAGACTTGCAGGTTGGATTGGAGATGTGCCTCCGATTTAGCAATAAGGGCAACATCATCAGCAAATGCCAGCTCTGAAAAACAGACCTGTCTCATCTTCCAGTACCCCACTGAATACTTTCTTGTTCTCCCATTACATGCCTTGATGGCACACAGCCATCACCAGTACCATTCCTGGAGAAATCTCTACGGAGATACCAACATTCTCAAGCTCACCGCTGTTTTCTTTGAACATATTCAAGTCAACGCCTCAAAGTGACGAAGGAGAAACAAAATATGACAGGACACAAGCAGGAAAGAATAAAAAAATGTAGACAGTAAACCGCAGCACAACTGATTAGTATGCCAAAATAAACAAACAGAGAGAGTGACATATATAAACAGACACACAAAGAAACGGTACAGCTATTAATTTCATTGTGTAAAAAAATCTAACACCGACGGAACCTCCACCGATGCGGACAGCGAGAGATAATTGGTTTTAATTGCACGTCTCCAGTTGCAAGGAAACTGAAAGGATTTTTATTTCTCTGACCCGCTAAAAGAGAAAGTGGTTTTTAATTTCCACCACAGCCCAAGGATGATAATTTAGAGAGGCCGTCATCGTTCATGACAGAGGTTTAAAAAAAATTTAAAAAAAAAACTAAATTTCAGGGTAGTGAAATTTAGTACAAAAAAGGACATTACTTTTTATTCTTGTTCTTTCTTTCTTTCTTTGGGGGGCGGGGTGTGTGTGTTTGTATCTCCTTCCTCCACCCCCCCCCCCCCCCCCCCCCCCCCCCCCCATACATTTATAATGCATGTAACCACAATTTCTTGCCAAGTTATTAGTTTTTAAAAAAAAATTTATAAAATCCCCCTTTGTCAGAAACGATAGCTTTAATGACTAGAGTGTAACCATGGCACCGTTAAAATGACTGCTGAACACTTTACATCAAAGGTACCCGGCATGTGGCCATCACCAGTACCATTCATTGAAAAATTCTACGGGAATTAGCCTCAGGCTGACCGCTGCTTTCAAGCTGACGTCTGGAAGTGAAAGAAAAAGAAGAAGAAGAAATCATAGTTTTTTTTGTTTGTTTTTTTATTGCAATTCAATCAAGTTATTTGTCCTTTACAACTTACTGCTCTGACTACAGTACATGCAACTGTTTTGCCTAGAACAAATCTGATTAGACTGACTGATATCTAGTGCTTAAAGATAGGGGACTACAGATCTAATTTATGTTACGTAGTTTACACATGAGTCCAACTGGCAGTGGTTTGAGCGCGTGCTTCACAGCAAAGTTACCTGGTTAAGGCTTCAAAACCTGGTAGTGTCACGCTCCGGTACACCCTGTTGTGAATTGATACCTGGCGTTGGTACTGAGATCGGGATGGCAAAAGTGCGAGGAAAGGAAACGGGTCGTCCCACTTCATACTTCTGGACCTAGTCCCATACGCAAGTCTCTACCACTGTACACCTCTGTGACTGTGTTTGATGTAGTGCTCGCTTTATCATTAGTTTAAACATAAATTTGTAAATTTAATTTTTTTTTCTTGTAAAATATTTTTTAAATACATATCTTCCTTTTTTCCATTAATCGTCATTCGCACAACATTCAGTAAATCTCTGTCTGTCTGTCTTTCTATCTCTATCCCTCTCTCCATACCTTATTTCTCCAATTTTAGCACTATGCACAGTTTTCTTCCCGCTGTGAGCGTACAGCTTCATGAAACCGAACATCAAATATTTGTTAAACTGCCTTTCCTCTTCTTTCCTTCCATAACACTCCTGCAACAGCGCTTCACTCTTCCTCAATCCACAATCTCAAACACTTAAATGTGCTCCTCAAATTTCCAATCAAGCTTTCCTCCTTATATTCTCATCACCTTGTCGTCTCGCCATCCTAATTTCATCACAACATACTTCAACATCGGGACAGGAAAATCATTACGCCGCGCTCTGGAGCTTAAAATTTGATAAAGTCCTTTTACAGGGAGCGAGGGAGGGGAAAAAGTTCTTCTTTCGCATCTCATACAAATCTTTGTCTGCAACTTTCGGTCTGATCATCATCTTTCACTCAATTTTTACGAAATATCGGCGCCTCTTGCGAATCTCCATCCTGCCTATCGTTATTTAATTTCATCGCCGATATTCTCCTTTTGACCGTTATCAATTACAGACATCTGCTGCCCTCTTTGCATTCCATTTCTTTAATTAACCGTCCAGGAGCAAAGGGGCATAATTAAGAACATGTCTGAGATTAAGTGAGGAAGAAAGAAACAGTGGCCACGAGGATTGTCTCTCTTTTATTTGGAAATCTTCAGTAAGATTTAATAACGCTTTTTATTTTATTAACAACCGTCAGTTGTCTCTCGTGTTCCAATGCAAGTCAAGATTTGAAGATTTCAGCAAAGTGGTTATCTGTGTCCATTTTCCATTTATACAGTAGAACTCCATTTATCCGAACCCCAATTATCCGAACATCCAATTATCCGAACACTTTTTCCAGAAAAAAAAAAAAAATCAGATGCCACAGTCACGTTAGACTAAAATTCTGAATCTTTTGATGCGGCAAACTTCAAATGTGTGCGAACAATTTGTAGAGAATGGGATGGCTAATGGTCGGTCGCTTACGTACAGGAAGTCAGATCATAAAGTCAGTTAATATCTGGTTTACCAATCCAGTGTACGTGTGCGTTCTAGGTAGAACACTGGCTACATAGACAGTTCAACTTAAAATAATTGTGTCTGCTACTACAGCAGAATAATTTTTGGTGTACAAGTATTTCTCTGTGCGATATGGCATCTTCCAGTAGGCCTAAAGCATATAAAAGGAACCGCAATGTTTTGTCAATTGAAACGAAAACAGAAATTATCAAGAGACTAGGACAAGGTGAAACTGTGTCTTCACTTGCGAGGATTTTCAATGTTGGGAAAGCTACCGTCTCTGACATCAAAAGTAACAAGGATAAAATTATGAGTTTTGCATCGAAATTTGACAGTGAAAATGGGTCGAAGAAACGTAAAAACCATGAGAAATGCGAAAGATGTGAAATTGGAAGAGGCTTTATATATATGGTTTGTGCAAAGAAGAAGCAAAGGGGAACCTATCTCTGGTTCTCTGTTGTGTGAAAAGGCACTTCCGTTCAACAATCAACTTGACGGTCCTCCTGACTTTAAGGCTAGCCAGGGATGGTTAAGAAACTTTAAATCTCGTCATGGCATACGAGAATTGGAGATTCAAGGGGAATCTTTATCTAGCGATGGAACTGCCGCTAAAAATTTTAAAGAAACATTCTTGGCTTTTTTGGAAGAAGAAGGTTATTCACTCGATGATGTGTATAATGCCGATGAGACTGGCTTATACTGGAAATCATTGCCTCAAAAATCACTTGCATCTCAGCGCGAAGCAGCTGCCCCTGGGTTAAAAAGTGCAAAGAGAGAGTAACAATTTTGGTAGCCGCGAATGCCAGTGGAAGTCATCGTTTACCGGTGCTAATGATCGGCAAAGCCAAAAAACCACGTTGTATAAAGAATGTGACATGTCTCCCATTGTGTTACAAAGCACAGAAGAGTACTTGGATGAATAGTGAAATATTTCTTGATTGGTATACAAATCAGTTCATCCCAAATGTGAAGAGGCTGAGAGAACAAGAAAAGAAAACTGGAACAGTAATTCTTCTACTGGACAATGCACCATCTCATCCAGAGACGGATACATTGAATGCAGTTGATGCAAATTTTAAAGTAATTTATTTCTGCCTCCCAATGTAACAGCACTGATTCAACCAATGGATCAGGGTGTTATAGCAAAGCTTAAAGAGATGTACAAGAAGGAAGTCCTGTTTATTGTTGGCTGAAGATGAAGAAAGTGTGGTGGCGTTTTCCAAAAAGCTTAATCTCAAAGACTGCTGATACATGTTAGCTGATGCTTGGACCACCCTGTCACAAGATAATCTCAACAAGGCTTGGAATAGATTGCGTGGGAAAAAAGGAGGAAATGAAACTACTGCAGTGGACACAAATGATGATTGTATAAATGAAGTTGTGGAACTGTTTCAAGCAATGCCCGGATTTTCGGACTGTGACAAAGATGATGCACACATGTGGCTAGAAGATGATAATGATTCTGGTTTTCAGTTTTTGAATGACGAAGAAATTGTGTCTTTTGTGCAAGAAGAAAACCAAATAAATGTAGTGACCGATGATGAAGACTCCTCAGAAGTACATGATGTACTTGTAGATTATGAAGAAAAACCAAAACGTCGACCAAGTCCTGAAGAGGCCTTTATAGCACTAGAAACAGCGATGGCTTGGTACGAGCAAGAAGATGACAGCTGTCCTACACAGCTTCTGCTGTTGAAGAGAATGCGGGACTTAGCAGCCAAAAGGAGACTATCCAGTTTGGTGCAAAAGAGGATTCCTCATTATTTTAAATAGTGGGCTACATCTGTGCAAGTACATATATACGTAAGTTGCGCCTGGTTTTGAATCGTTTGTAATGTTATTTTGAAAACATTTCTCTTTCTTAACAAAAATAATTAATACAAGTAGTACATGCACTGCAGTGTAATAAAAGATTTTGGTGATACAGTGATCTAATACAGTGTGGGTATTATTATTACAGTACAAGTAAATATGTTTTATAGTGTATTTTCCTTGTGATAGTTAATTATTTTTAGAAATATGTGTACATGTACTCGATACATTATGTAATCCAATTATCCGAACATTTGATTATCCGAACGATGCTCGGTCCCATGGGGTTCGGATAAATGGAGTTCTACTGTATTTTGTTTTTGTTTTGTTTTGTTTGTTTTTTTTCATTTTGTTGTTTTTAAGAACATTACTTTCAAAATAGCGGTTCTCTAGCTATTTTCACTCAAGTGCCCCGATAGCTGGGAACTTCGAAACTGAACTCGAAAAATGGTTTACGAATAACAACATTTCATTGTTAACGACGGGGGAAGTCTGCGTAAGTATCCATTTATGAAAGTCTATGTCTATCTGGTGGCCATTTATATTATAGAATGGTCAGTAATAATTAATTTGGTAAAGTCTTTGACAGCGGACGTATATACATATATCAGTTCAGTTTTTTTTTCTGGGATGGACATAGCCTGTAGATATATTTTACGTTTTCAGCCAATGACTTCATCCTCCTGAAATCTTGAAGCGAAAGAATGATTATACCCCTTAATAAAATGACTGCTAAACATCTACTTCAAAGGTGTCCAACATATTAGGAACAGAAAACGTGCATTTGACCATCATCAGTACTATTTCTGGAATTAGTTCTACGGAGATGCCAACAGCCTCACGCTGACAACTGCTTTCTGCGAACATATTCAAGCAGACGTCTGAAAGTGAACGAAGAAGAAGAAAAAGAATACCTCTTAATATAGTGAACTGAATCTTAAAAATAAATGTCTAAAACAATCGCGTCTAATTCGCAAAATTAATAAACAATTTATAAGAAACGACAGAGTGTTATCCTTCTTTCTTTGCCTCATTTCCTCAACAACTACTGAAACCACTGCTTACATTTTTCGACAGACGACTTCTTTGTCTTTTGAACTGAAGTCCAACAAATACTCCAAGGTGAAAGATTTTGAGATTTATTTCTTGTCAGTCAGTTAAATGTATATCTGACATCTGTTAAGGTGAATGCCAGGAATGCATTTATCGCGATAAATAACACCCCTTCCTCCCCCAATTTACCCAAAGATGTCTCTCATCCATTTGCGTTTTGAATGATGGACGCTTACAGGCAGACGTAGCTTTTGTTCTCAAAGTGAGCGCTTTTAGAATCGAGCTTTCAACAACCCGGATGCACGATTTATGGAATGATTAATGCAGACTGGAGAGTAAGGGACGGTTATATATGCTTTACATATCAGGAAACGTACACAAATACATATATATATATATATATATATATATATATATATATATATATATATATATATATATATATATATATATAGCTTACGCATTCGAACTGAATTAGAGAACACTCTAAAACGACTCACATCGTGGATCGTAATGGCCTTTGTGCTCGTACATTTCCAACACGTGTAAAACCAGAATCTTCCACACTCCAATAAACTATAATTCCTTTACGTCTGTTCATATTCGCGACAGGTGCAAATATACATCAGATAGCTTCGTGGAGAAAATGTTTTATTAAGTGGAAAGAAGTTAGGAAAATGGATTTTAGCGAGCTATTAAGACAGGATTAGAGAGAAATGCTTACGAAACATCGAATAGATGAAAATTGTCATCCCGCGAAGAAAGAGTGATGGCTAGAATAATGAGATGAGCTTGAAAAACTATTAAATGTTAGGGTTTATTTTTAAATGCGACCTTTCTGCAAGAATGGAAGCCAAATAGCATTAATTAACGAGGGTCATAGCTCGCGCACAGAAACATGCGGCTTTAGTCACGCTTAATTTATCTTTAAAAACTCCTTTATAGGTTCGTGCGTTTAACTTTTTAATTCGCGCATACAATGACTGAACTTGTAATATCAGACATGTCAAACTTACACGAGTAAAATTAGACACGTCAGGCTTTCCAAGAGTGAAATTAGACACGTCAAACTTAAACGAGTAAAATTAGGCACGTCAGTGTTTACAAGAGTAAAATCAGACATGTCAAACTTACACGAGTAAAATTAGACACGTTAGTGTTTAAAAGAGTGAAATCAGACATGTCAAACTTAAGCGAGTAAAATTAGACACATCAAACTTTACAAGAGTGAAATTAGACATGTCAGACTTGTAGTGATTTCTAAATACAATATCTAAATTAATATATAACAATATAGGGCATAAAGGCAAAGATAAGAAAGTACAAAAGAATTTTCTGCTAGAACGGTTGTTGTCGCCTACGCCTTCAGATTATTATTTGCTAACGAATAGCCGAACAAAACGGTACCCAATTTTTTCAAATTCGTCCTTGACATCAACACCCACTTTTCCTAGTTCTAAGAAAATATTTGCCTAAAATGCATTGTGGAACGATGAGGGGCAAGGATAGATGAAATGCTAATTCGTTTCGCATTGATTTTAAACCAAAAGCCAACACTAGCACAGGGGCAAGCCTTGCCTTAGGGGTTTCCCCAAATACAATGAAAAAGTTAGAATTGTGGACACTACGGTCATGTAAACATGTTAAGCTCTTATTATGAATGACCTAAGCTCTCGTAATTATCTCGTAAGTACATGAGAAAAGAAGTGAACAGGAGGTAGTTTAAAAAAATAAACAACCAACATAGGAAAAAAAAGATAGAATTTTGAACCAAACCACATAGCCCCTTAAAAATCGTAGATTCGTGTACCTGAAGACTTGCTGACCAAGAATATGTTATTAGTTATATAAATAGTCCCTTAACTAATTAAATATTGATAAAACAATACATAGAGATCAGAGATACTGTCAGGTCAAGTCATATCTGCTTAGATTGGATCGCATATTTTTTGGGGAAAAAGTAGGTGACGGATAGGCTCAGATAGTACAGTGAATCCGATTGGGTGGCATTTGAAGTGAGATGAAATATTATTGGCTGACCTTTGAATAAACATAAATAGCCTAGTAACGTAGAAAAGTTTGAATGATATTTTTTGAAAAGACTGTTTACACTGTAAAATTAATAGAGATTGGCTAACTGAATCGATATTGTCAGAATAAGCGTTAAGGAGGACGCCATTTCTAGGAAAAGTTTCAACAGTGATAGATGAGATCAGGCTGTGCTTTAAAATACAAGTTCTAAGCAGCCTGGGCAATAAAACAGATCGAAACTGTGTCAGTCATCGTCTCTGTGTGTATTTCATTGAACATTGTGAGGTCCTGGGTACTGACGTTAATGTGGTACCAAACGCTTGAAAATTGATTGATTCAGGACTCTGCCTGTTTACTGCGAGCCCATGCTAGTGGCCATTGCCTATCAAACAGGGAACAGATTGTCAAGCAAGCAGAGGACAGGTTCAACCTATATTCTACTGCAAAGATAAGTTCTCGTTCGGCACCTGAGAGCTCAACTACAGAACTTTAAAAGAACTATATAGGAAAGTGAATAAAATTGGGACAAATATTAATAGTTCCACAAGTGACAAAATAGAAACAGACATTATTAAAAGGATATGATTCAAACAACAACCTAGTGGTACTACCAGTATTTCCTTAAAGTAGGAGAACACTACAGACGTATATGAGAATAATATTTTTATGTATGGACAGAGGATCTATTGTGCTATTTGACTGATGTGATTGATTATTGTGATTTCACTTTTAAATTGTCAATCCTGATTCCAAATAAATTGAAATCAGGATAATAAAATTGTAAAAATTATCTTTACACAAAATTCAACCACAGTCTTAATAAGATAGCCTTTTAGAGTGTCGTTTGTATGTTATTGTGGTAGTACTGTGTGCTGTTGTGAATAATAAACTATCCGTTTGTATGTTTGTTGATTATTGTACATTACACTCTACATTCATAACCCTAGACACAAAACGAAGTCATTTAATATACTAATATAAATACATTTTGAATGACATAAACAGGTGGTAGTGGAAAGGTACCCTGAAAAGTTCACAATATTATTGGGTATATTCAGGGACCTTAATAGCTAATCTCAATTAATAATAAATATAATAATAACTACAACAATTCATAACATCAAATCCACCACATTAATTGGGGTCTCGCTCCTGGGGATTGAATTTCTTATAACACCAGCTATATTGGGAGTTTGCTTCTGGGATTTTAAATTCTTAAAATATTATCAAGTATATTAGGAATCTCAGAGAGTATAAAACTAAAAGCATTCCTTTTAGAGAAATTGAATAATAGTTGAGCTATCAGTGCCTGTGGTTGTTCTTGGTTATCATTAGAAATTATTAGCCATAATTAGAGATTTGTATAGTTAGAAATCTAAAAGGTTGCATAGTAAAAATGGCTGATCTGGCAAAGTTTCGATCTGCTGCTGTGCAGACTGCGAAAGAAATGAACATGGAGGGTCAAGCTTTGATCCAATATGTAACTTCAGAATGCGACAAGTATATTGAAAGGGAGGATAGGAAGATAGCTGAAGAGAAGAGGTTACAAATTGAGGCTGACAAAAAAATTAAGAGGTTGCAGATTGAGGCTGACAAGGAGGCTAGGGCATTGGAGGCAGAAGAAAAGAGGTTGGCTGCAGAAAAAGAGGAAAAGAGACAGGCTGCTGAAAGGGAAGCAGAAAAGGAGGAGAAAAGATTACAGATGGAGCATGAGATACGACTAAGGGAGTTAGAACTTCAAGGCCATGCTCCTGAAAATGGTGCCAGCCCCTTTGCCTCAGATGCCACTGCTAGTCAGGGAGCCTCAACCTCAGCTATGGGTTTTCATGTAGATCATTTTGTTGAGAAAGAAGATGACATCGAAGGGTACTTAAGTAGATTTGAACTTTTAGCTACTACATATGGGTTAGAGAGAGAGGTGAAGCCTCAAGTTATCACAAGGACTTAGAGGAACGGCTTAAGAAGTTTTTACCAAGATGAGCAGAGATGACCAAGACAATTATGACATGCTAAAGCAGGCTCTTTTATTAAGATACGAAAAGAACGGAGAATTTTATAGAAAAAAATTTAGGAATGCCAAACTACTGTCGGGTGAGACTTATCACCAGTTCTCTGCACGGTTAGAGACCTACTTGGAGAAATGGACTGCTCTGGGGAAAACCCAAGATCTTAAGGAGATGATCCTTATTGAGCAGCTAAGAGATTCCATGGCTCCAGACCTGAGAAAATTTCTCATGGAACAAGGTGCAGAGAGGCTGGGTGAGTTACTCAATGTCGCTGAAAGGTATCAGGCAGCCCAAGCAGCGGTAGTTGGTAATAAAAAGAAACAGGTAGACAATTTTAAGGCACCTCAAAACTTTAATAAGTTTGACCATAGAGACCAGAACAAAGGTAAGCAATATTTTGATAGGCCACGCAATGACTATAAACATAAAACCTCACAATTCAATGAAAGGAAAAATGATGAAAGAAAACCGTTAACCAAGGAAAGAAGTATTGTAAACATTGTCGGATGGACAACCATAACACTGAAAATTGTAGAAGGAAAACTCCTACTTTCGCTGCAATGAAAATGGGGAGAACGGGAGTAAAGGTCAACCCTACTGAACAACAGGAACCTTACCACCCCCCAGTGTGTGAAGATGTAACATGCAATGGTGTCACCATAAGGTGTTTGTATGATACTGGATTAGATTATGATTCAGTTGTGAGTTCTCACCTGGTGCAGGCAGATCAATACACCACAGAAACAGTGGAGATTCAAACTGCAACCAAGGACGTAGCGACCATGACACTTCCCGTCGCCAGGATAAATGTGAAAACGCGATATGTGGAAGGAATCATAAAAGCAGCAGTGATAAATGAACCAATCTACCCTCTGATATTGGGGTGTAGATATGTCTTCTTGGGGAATCCCAAGAGACCTGTGACCTTGGCAACAGTGCAGACCAGAGCACAGTCTAAAAAGGAGGAGGATAATCCGATAAATACCCATCCAGATGAGATGAGGAAGGCACAGGCGGAGGATAAGACCCTCAAGCCTTGTTTTAAGAAATTGCCCAAATGTCATACACCTCCAGGCAAGGGAGATTTCTATATGAAGAACAAATTGATATATAGGAAGGCTGGAAATGGATCCAATGGTCACGGACAGCTGGTCCTTCCAAATTCATATAGGACTAAAGTGTTGGAACTAGGGCATGCGATTCCCTTCAGTGGTCTTATGGGGATCAGCGCAACAGGACAGCGTATAGCTGCTTGTCATTATTTCTGGCCAGGAATAACTGAAGACATAAAGAGATATGTAAAATCATGTCCAGAGTGCCAACGGGTAGCTACAAAGCATTGGACTGCTCCAGCAACTCTAGGAGAAATGCCCATAGTGGGAACACCTTTTGAAAGAGTTGCCGTGGACATTGTGGGACCTCTCACTCGGACCAAGAGGAGGAACAGTTACATTCTGACTCTGGTGGACACTTGTTCTATGTGGGGAAAAAAGATAAAATTTTGAACCAAACCACATAGCCCCTTAAAAATCGTAGATTCGTGTACCTGAAGACTTGCTGACCAAGAATATGTTATTAGTTATATAAATCGTCCCTTAACTAATTAAATATTGATAAAACAATACATAGAGATCAGAGATACTGTCAGGTCAAGTCATATCTGCTTAGATTGGATCGCATATTTTTGGGGGAAAAAGTAGGTGACGGATAGGCTCAGATAGTACAGTGAATCCGATTGGGTGGCATTTGAAGTGAGATGAAATATTATTGGCTGACCTTTGAATAAACATAAATAGCCTAGTAACGTAGAAAAGTTTGAATGATATTTTTTGAAAAGACTGTTTACACTGTAAAATTAATAGAGATTGGCTAACTGAATCGATATTGTCAGAATAAGCGTTAAGGAGGACGCCATTTCTAGGAAAAGTTTCAACAGTGATAGATGAGATCAGGCTGTGCTTTAAAATACAAGTTCTAAGCAGCCTGGGCAATAAAACAGATCGAAACTGTGTCAGTCATCGTCTCTGTGTGTATTTCATTGAACATTGTGAGGTCCTGGGTACTGACGTTAATGTGGTACCAAACGCTTGAAAATTGATTGATTCAGGACTCTGCCTGTTTACTGCGAGCCCATGCTAGTGGCCATTGCCTATCAAACAGGGAACAGATTGTCAAGCGAGCAGAGGACAGGTTCAACCTATATTCTACTGCAAAGATAAGTTCTCGTTCGGCACCTGAGAGCTCAACTACAGAACTTTAAAAGAACTATATAGGAAAGTGAATAAAATTGGGACAAATATTAATAGTTCCACAAGTGACAAAATAGAAACAGACATTATTAAAAGGATATGATTCAAACAACAACCTAGTGGTACTACCAGTATTTCCTTAAAGTAGGAGAACACTACAGACGTATATGAGAATAATATTTTTTATGTATGGACAGAGGATCTATTGTGCTATTTGACTGATGTGATTGATTATTGTGATTTCACTTTTAAATTGTCAATCCTGATTCCAAATAAATTGAAATCAGGATAATAAAATTGTAAAAATTATCTTTACACAAAATTCAACTACAGTCTTAATAAGATAGCCTTTTAGAGTGTCGTTTGTATGTTATTGTGGTAGTACTGTGTGCTGTTGTGAATAATAAACTATCCGTTTGTATGTTTGTTGATTATTGTACATTACACTCTACATTCATAACCCTAGACACAAAACGAAGTCATTTAATATACTAATATAAATACATTTTGAATGAGATAAACAGGTGGTAGTGGAAAGGTACCCTGAAAAGTTCACAATATTATTGGGTATATTCAGGGACCTTCATAACTAATCTCAATTAATAATAAATATAATAATACCTACAACAATTCATAACATCAAATCCACCACAAGACTTAATAATAATAATAATAATAAATTCTTTAAGCGCCAAACACGGCGCATAAGGCAGAAACCAGTGCTCTCCAGGTTGTTCGTTGTGACGCCACTCCTCTTAGCTCTTGCACATTATTTAGGCCCAACGTTCTTCCTTCTCTTATTATTGTTCTTCTGAGTGTTTCTTTTGGTCTTCCTTTTTTCCGCTTACCCTCAGGAACCCAAGTGAGCGCCTGTAGTGGTATTCTGTTGTTTTGCATTCGTAGGACATGACCGATATATGACCATCGTCTTTTCCTTATATAGTCGGAGACATATTTCTGCCTAGAGTCTTCTCTTATTTGTCGATTAGTCTTGAATTCTTTCCAACTGATGTTCATGAGTTTTCTAAGACATTTGTTCTCGAATGTATTCAGCTTGTTCTCCAATGATTTTGTTATTTTCCAACTCTCACAGCCGTATGTTAACACTGAGATAACATTTGAATTAAACAGACGAAGCTTGGTATGTATATTCAATGATCGTAATTTCCAAATGTTAGATAATCTATTGAAGGCGCTAGCTGCCAAAGCAATTCTAGTATGGATTTCTCTTGTTGTGTCACCATCCTGAGTCATTTTACTGCCTAAATAATTGAAACTTTCAACTTTCTGTAGTTTTTCCCCGTTCAAGATGATATCAAAGGTCTCGTTAGAAAAGTTCATAGCTTTAGTTTTAGAGGCATTTATTTGGAGACCAATTTTAACCGAGAGATGACACAAATTATTTATTGCTTCTTGGGATTGTCTTGGTGTTGAACTTAAGAATGCTACATCATCTGCGAAATCCAGGTCCCCCAGGAATTTTCCATTTGTCCATTTTTATACCCAATTGTTCATTGTGGGTATAGTTTCTCATAACCCAATCAATAGCTATTCCAAAAAGTAGTGGTGACATAATACAGCCTTGTTTCACCCCTGTTTCTACTGTAAACCATTCTGTATTCCCTTTATTTGTTCTAACACAACATCTTGCATTGTCATATAGCGCTTTGATTATATTCACATATTTTGTTGGAAAACCATAGATTGTAAGTATCTTCCACAATGATGGGCGGTGTAGACTATCAAAGGCTTTTTGAAAATCGACGAAGGTGATAATAAGTGGTGATTGCCTTTCCACTGATTCTTCTATAATTGTTCTTAGTGTGAATATTTGATCAATACATGATCGTTTCGGCCTGAAACCCGCTTGTTCTTCTCTGATCTTTTCGTCAGCATGCAATTTAAGTCTTTCTAACATCATGCAACATAATAATTTTCCAGGTACTGATAATAGAGATATACCACGCCAGTTATTACAGTCTGATAGATCACCTTTCTTCGGTAACTTTACAATAATACTGTCTTTCCATTGTTGTGGTGGTTGTTCTTCTCTCCATACTTCATTTATAATATCTAAAATTCTCAAGAGGTTGTTGTCATTAACTGCTTTAATCATTTCCCCTGAAATTTCGTCAACTCCAGCAGCTTAAAAAATTTTTTAATCTTTTAACGGCTTGTTTGATCTCGTCCAGCGTGAATTCATCGCAAGTTATTGGCAAGGTGGTTGTGGATGTTTCATTATTAAAATCAGGTGTTACTGTTGGTGGTGGTCTGTTTAGCACCTCCATGAAGTGCTCAGCCCATCTCTTCATTTGTTCTTTTTCTGTTGGTATTGAATTCCCTAATTTACCTTTAACAGGTGTTTCCATAGCAGTAGGCTGGTGACATAGTTGTTTTGTAATTTGATAAAGGCACCTACTATTACCAGTTCTTGCAGCATTTTCAGCTTCTACGGCCAGTTCATTGATGAAATGTCTTTTATCTCTTCGAGTTTTTGTCTTCACTTCTTTATTTAACAAGTTATAAGTTAGTTTGCAAGATTCAACTGCATTATGTGTACTTGCCGCTAGTAGTTTAAGTTTTGCTGTTTTCCTTTCTTGTATTTTATCCCAAGTATCTTCTCTCATCCATTTTTTCTTTTTATGTACTAGGTATCCGGTGGTCGCTACAGCTGCTTCTGTCATTGCTGTTCTCAGTTGTTCCCATTTAGTATCGATTGTCTTGGTGGTGATATCGTTGTCAATTTTGCCTAAAGCATCGAAATAGTTGTTCATTTTGACATTATATTCCTTCTTTATATCATTTGATTGCAGTCTGTGTACATCTATTCTTCTATTTTTATTCGGTTGGTATAACTTCTTCAGTTTAATTCTCATTTTAGCTATGCAGAGGTTATGATCGCTTCCGATCTCTGCACCTCTGTATGCTCTGACGTCTTGAACTGATGAGCGAAATTTAGCGCTTATGCAGAAGTGATCTATCTGGTTCTTAGTTCTGCCATCAGGTGAATCAGATATGTCAAATTTTACAGGAGTGAAATTAGAAAAGCCAAATTTATACGAGTAAAATTAGACATGTCACACTTATATGAGTAAAATTATACAACTTAAATTTGACATGAGTCTATCTTACACGCGTTATATCAGACATGTCTAATTTACACGAGTAAAATTAGACATGTCAAACTTACATGAGTAAAATTAGACATGTCAAACTTACATGGATAAAATTAGACATGTCAAACTTACATGAGTAAAATTAGACATGTCAAACTTAAAAGAGTAATATCAGATGTGTCAAACTTAAACGAGTAAAATCCGACATGTCTAACTTACATGAGTAAAATCAGACATGACAAACTTATACGAGTAAAATCAGACATGTCAAACTTACACGGGTAAAATTAGACATGTCAAACTTACAAGAGTAATAGCAGACATATCCAACTTACACGAGTAAAATAAGACATGTCAAATTTACAGGAGTAAAATTAGAGATGTCAAACATACACGAGTAAAATTAGACGTGTCTAACTTACACGAGTAAAATCAGACATGTCAATCTTACACATGTAAAATTAGACATGTCAAAGCTAGATAATTAAAATTAGACATGTCTAACTTACACGAATACAATCAGACATGTCTAACTTAAAGGAGTAATATTAGATGTGTCAAACATACACGAGTAAAATCAGACATGTTATAACAGGTCTCTAATTCATGTCATGAATGCATTCATAAATGGGCCCAAACAGAATCTCGAGATCGAAATTTGTATCATGGGTTTCATCCCAAGTGCAAATATAAGATCTCGAGAAATTCAAACTCCCAAATCGCGATTAGGGATTCATGAGAGGGGTCCCTTTCGAGGAGATGAGGCAGTAATGCATGGATTGAACGTTGCACTACAAGCCAGGAGCAGGAGATATGGGATGTGTCAAGACAGTTTGTGCCCAGAGTGATTTCTCTGAAATTTTAAACAGTTCTAAGTGGTCGCGGGGGAGGGGGGAGGGCTGTGATGGATTATTGAATGATTACGTAAAACAAAGAGAGTGTGAGGACGCGTAAAGGGCAGGCCGGGGGGGGGGGGGGTGTTGACACAGAGGGTGGGGTAAGCATAATGAAGCACATATAGCCTGGAGTTCAAGAAAGAAAGAAATGTGGGAGGTAGGGGCGTGGAGAGAAATACAATAAATACACTCAAGGCAAAATGCAGTGTTGAGAGCAATAAAGAAAGGGTGCGATGTTTTTTTAAACATATAACTACTGTATTACCCTCAAATTTTTTTCCTGTTTTCTTCATCGTCTATTATATGTCATGTCTCATATTATTCATTGTCTTAAAGGTTTTCTGACGATGCTTTCCACTTCATCTCTGCACTCAATTCTAGCTGCTTCAGACACATGATGTCATTACACCATCATCTTCGAAGACTCTTCAACTTGTTTCCTTATCAGTCAGAAATAAAGGTTCTCAAAGTCTGGATCCAAGTGATCTATGAGCTAAACCTAGTCGCCGTTCTAAAGTATAGTTCAAAGTTCTTGATGTCATAAGAAATTTAAGTGAACGTAGGTCGCAGGTGGTCCACCGTGCTTTTGGCATAATATAAGCAGTATTTCCCAACTGTAAAATGTGTGAACCACTGGTCTACAGGTTTCGTGTGTGTGTGTGTGTATGTATGTATGTTGGGAGGGGAGTAAGATTATTTTGTTTTACCCGACAAACAATAATTTAGTTTCTCTCTCTCCCCCCCCCCCCCCCAAAAAAAAAAAAATTACATTTGTCATCTCCGGCAGTATTTAGTTACATTTTTGTGTGGACTAAATTACGTGCTTTTCTGTGGTCGCCCCTTTTTTCTTTCCCTGCTATCAAGCAGATATTTAGTACTTTCAAATCATCTTACACTCCTCTCAGTGATAAGTCGTCATGTCTGTTTGTTTACCCGTTCATCCCTGCTGGAAAAGGAGACGGATGAGATAATATTAACCGACAATCATGTTGGAAAATTTCGGGTGTGCCCAACATCAGGCTACGGAGTAGCACTAAAACCACCCAGCGAATTTGTTTAATCGCTGATAATGCTGATGTGCCTTCCTCGACCAGATGGGTAAACGAAGAATTTTGTTTGCCCAAGCGACGGGTAGTTAGATTACTCGCCTGCGCGACACATTTCTGGGCAGACAAGAATGAGATAATCGTTTCCGGTACACCTTGTTACAGAGACATTACGTTTAATGAAAGTAAGAAGATATTTGTAAATATTTCAGAAAGAGGATCAGATGTTTTCATTCCATATTTGGAAGACAGCAACGCGCAGAAATTTCCATGAGGAAATAATTTGAATTACCCCACAAAACACGCATGTTTGAAACGATTGGCAGACATTCGGAATGAAGGCATAACACCCCTTCCGATTGAAGTCCTGCTTAACATCGTAACAAACAAATGCGGGGGAAGAAAGGCAATATAATCTGACACTTCAGCCAGAGTAGAACACTGTGAAAATTCACCTCGCGCCATGAAGGTGTGATAAATTTAACCGTGATACAACGTTAAAATATCTCCAACTATCAAGATAAAATGTAGGGATAAAAATAATGCATAAGCTACTAGAAGAAATGATCGCCCATGCCGCGGTTCACTACCCGCCATGGAAACTAACTTGTTAGACGTGCAGACAAAACGTTTACCCTTTGAGACGGGAGGGAACGGAGATCAAAAAGAAAAAAATATGACTGAACACGTGTTTGAAACTAGCAAGGCTAAAAAGACGCAATTGGTGGGGAAAGGAAAAAAATTCACGTCCACTAGTGACACAATGTAAAGAAATGGACAAAAGGGACCTTAGCTATTATATGCAACAGTCATTTCTTGGACGCTTTTACGATACTTGGTTGTTTTATTTGAAATCAGCGGCAAACGCATTACAGAAGCTTCTCGAAGATATTTCAAAAAAAATAGACGAGAAAAAAAATATGTTTTCTTAATAATAATGTTACGAAAATAAAACTTAGCTAGTTTGATAGCACATCTTGAGCTGACAAATAATATACTTTAAATTATCCAGACGAATAGATAATAAGGAAGATATTGACAAAAGACTGTATTGTTCATATCAGACGAACGACTACACTGTTAACCCATGTCACTAAAAATAACCAAAATCTTGGCCTTGAGTCTGCAAACGTAAAAATCTAGTTGAAATGAAAGAGAGGGAATGTGGTGGAGAATTGTGGCTAAAAATAACTTTAAAGGCAAAATTGTGTAGGGGACGGCAGAGTTGGTTCAAAAAAACAAGTGTGTTTTTTGTGAAACGCAAGTAGAGACAGACGGACCAACAGACAATAATACATACTTGACTGAGGTATGACTGAATTGACTTTTGGTTGTAGGTTTGAAATTTGAAAGTCGGTGATTGGCCAAAGATAATCATATTATTGGCGCACAGACGCGCATTTTTGCCATTCAACTAAAAGCTGTCCAGTAGTAGACACAGTAAATAATTCAGTGGTGTATTTCCCAGAAAGCTATTCCATATTTAGAGGGACGCCATACTAGAGCCAGCAGCTCAGCTGAGTTTTGCTAGAATATAACTGTGTTCTCTATTCGTAATTCTGGTAAGAATGAAAGCATTTCTTTTGTATATTTTAATATTGTTTAATGTTTCGAGTGATTTGATACTGCCATATCAAAATCTGTCTCTTACAACAAGTAAGGTGTTCGCTCTAGATCCCCAGCCCAAGTTCAGGGTCTAGAGATAAACCAAATACATAGACGCCAGCAAGGATTATGAAGGGCGGATCAAGTATTGAGATATGTGGGAACATATCACCTATCTTATTGGATAATAGAAAACTATTGAACATATCTCATATGCACTGCAGACTTTGGGGGAATTGATACAATATGAAACCAACTTGGTAAGATGTGCTGTATGGTCAGAGAGATCTGACCCATTTCTGTATATTGTTGATGTGTTGTGCTGTGTAAAAGTGGTGCAGTGTATAGAGTACTGACACAGCACCAATTTTGTTTCAGAAGTGTGGGTTTCTGATGTGGCACTAAGCTAGTGCTACATAAGTATTCAAAGTTACACCAGCAGACGTGTATGCAGGCAAACAGCGTATAGAAGCAGACTATCGTTCTATTCTAGCTGTCGAGAGAAGTGGACCACCTGATTCTGCATCAGTTCTTCGCAGACCAGATGAGTACTAAATGGCCTGCTGAAGATTCACCATATTTCTAAGGAACTTATAATAATTTCCCCACCACGGTTTACTGAACTTTGGGAAAGACACAGTATAAAGTTGTAATCTAATGGACACAGCTCCTGTAGTTACAGAATGGGAGTGATGACGCCACCCCATCAGCACATCCATTAATCATTCTCCCAGAGAAATTTAAAATATAAACAGTATTAATATTAACTAGTCTTGTAAAATACATATGTATACACCTTTCATTTTATTATGACATATATCCATGCATTTCATTCATAACTTCATAACCTGTTATATGTTCTGACCAAAATAAAACCTTGGTTCAGAACAAATAAACTTAAAGAAAATTTCTATATCTAAAACTAAAACAGCTGAGTCAGTTCAGTGTGTTATAAATTTTATTAATATTATTACACTTAGTAATTATCTGTGTGTGTGTTTGTATATACTAATACAACACAGTACATATCAGTACCCTAGAATTTAACGTAGCCACATTCATTAGTAAAAAAGATATGTGTGAGGTCGTAAGTGGTAGCAAGAAGGGCCTTCTGTAAATTCACATCTACATTTATCTCAGGAGCCTTCACAGCTGACCTCATACATCACACTAGGTAACATCACAACCATACAGTACCATCAAAACCCACTACAGAAGGCAACCAGACCTTGCCAGAGTTAAGAATAGTACCAAACCGGACCTTGTTTGAGCATTCTCAGGACATAAAAGCCCAGGAAAAACTCTACCATTTTAACACGGAAAACCGGAATCTGAGGGAACTGAAACACAAGTCAAAGTGGGAACTTATTGTTAAAGTAACAACACCCCAGACCAAGTGTAAGAGGCCTCTGCAAGTGCCATTATTTCTCTGAGCCAGCAGTCTGTGAGCCTAAAGATTGGCGTAAGTTGTACATTTTGAATTCTATATTATTTCATTATTAACATGTGAACTAATACGTATATACTGACATGTGAAGATTAATATATGAAAATTGCTAGTGGGTGTCCAAGTCATTTGAGGCTGGCAACCTCAGCATACCACCACTGCCAGGGCTGGTGACTGCATTATTGCGAGGTTCTTATAAAGAACCAAAAGCAGAGGTAGTCATAAGTTCCAAATGGAGCAGGGAGGGAATGATGACAGAAATTAAGTACATACTTGTTATATTATTAACTTTTTCAACCAGTGTAAATGTAAAACATATTCACCCGAAATGTAATGAAAGTTTCAACCTTTTCAACCAGTGTAAATGTAAAACATATTCACTCTAACTGTAATGAAAGTTTACAACCTGTTCAACCGATGTAAATGTAAACATATTCAAACTATATTGTTAACATTGTCAACTAAAGTTAAATATAAAACTATTCATTTTAAATGTAAAGATAGTTTTTCGCCCACTGGGATTAAGATTAATTCTTAGAGAGGGTAAAAGTTCTGAAGATAGATGGGATGTGAAATAGAAAAAAAAAAGGGGGGGGGAGACATAAGTATGTGTCTGGGAACTCAATAAGCAGAGGGTGTTCGTTTCTCTTCTTTTGTCATACTAGTTGGTGGTACCAGTTGAGGGTACTATTTCTGGAACAAGTGAGGGTATAAGTGGCCTGAAGTCGATCATCAGGCGGGTCTTAGAGATGCGGGACCAGCTTTGTAGTTACTCCCTGATTCTACTTGGAACCAGCGGGAGCAGATACCTCATTGGCAGCTAAGTAGTCAAATAAAAGCTGCCAAGTGAAACTTTCCCTTTTATTAATCCCCATTAACATCATATGATGATGACCAATTTTTGTTGAAGAATATCAAATTTTTTAATACCTGTTAAAACGTAAGTGATTATTAAATTTGTTATTTATATCTATGCACATTTAAAGTTGGTTTAATCATTTTGAATGTGTTGTATCCGTAAGTCTCAGACAATTTCTTAAATACTCTCAATCAGAGCTACTATATAATAAAAAGAGGAAATTTGCTGAATTAACTCAGCTGGGGGCTTGAACGAGCTAACCCTATCCTTCACAAAAGTTGTCGGCAGATCCTAGAGTTAACGTGCTCAGCCAATGCAGCATTGTTCTCGCTTTTCTGAATATATTGTGAATACTTCCTGGAAGTAGAGGCATCTTTATTCTTCTACCTACAACTCTGCCAAGAGTAATCTTGTGTGAAGGTAGAGACCTTTGAAGACCCACATCAGTCTGTTGGGCCACTACTGCGGAGCTAAGGGGAGACAACCCGTGACACCAGTTTGTGTCTATCGTTTATCTAACCGTTTAATAATGACCTCAATCATCTGTCAAGTGCTACTCAGAATATGGCTTATGGCTCTTCAGAGTCCATTAAGTGTGCTTAATGAAAGGACATTGATATTATTAAACTGTGCCAGATGACTAGGTGGCAGTTATGTGCTTTACATCTCTGTATGTTTATTTCAGCAAACATAAACTCTAGTGCGGTATCGTTATCTAATTAAGACTGCTGAGCTCGTCGCTCCTTCTCAACCAATGATAATTGAAGAATCTGCATGTGTTCTGTAGTTGTTGGGTGGCGCCGTTATAGTATTTGTGAATGGTGAGGAGTCTGTCAGTAGGTGTCTCTTTTCTGTGGTTAGTCCCGGGTATGTGAGCAGCACATGTTGAATTGTCTCGCATGAATGGGTACAGCTGCGGCAGTTAGGCTCATGTGAAAGGTGTGGTTAGTTTAATTGCTACTAATATATATCTGATGCTTTATTACTGGGCGGGGGGAAAGTCCTCGGAAACTGCTGGACTTCTCACGAGGTTTTTACCTTCTGAGATATTGAGAAACACTGATCTATCTCTCCTTCTAAACCACTTACGTTTCACTTTTTTCCCCTTTCTGATATGCAGATCAAATCCTTCACATTATGTAAAAATTCTGTCTGCATTAGCAATGCATCTGCTGAAGGAGCTTCTCTATTTTAATTGCCTGTGGTCCAGGGAAGGCGGTATTCACTCTATATAAAATACGTAATCACAGCGCTGCACTCGTCAGCTTAAAACTCCGCTCGTTTTTTTTTTTTTTGTCTTGGGGGGCCAGCAACTTGTTATAAAAATACGATCCTGCATTATAGAATGTTGCAAAACACAGCGCCACCGCACTTAGATCACATGCATGCCACTCGCTCATTCTAACGCTCCAAACTTGCTCTCCCTCCCACCTTCCCATGTGGTTAAAATACGCTGCAGCACTGGTCAGTTTAAAAACTCGGTTCGTTTATGGTCTAGAAAAAGAAAAAGAAAAAAAACATAACTAGATGCCTGCAAATTTTAAAAAAAAAAACCCTTAATTCTAGGTCAGCTCTTTCTTCTTAAACGTGCGAAAGCTTCCAGTAAAACCCTTCGACCCCCTTCACCCTTTTTTTTTCCTCTCCTCGCCCGAGTTTAAAATTCAACCAGTTTTCACCATTATCTTATTCTTTATCTGAATTCGTTCTCAAATCAATTTATCCCATCACATAGTGCCGGTAAATGATAATAACACGTACTTGTTGAAGACATGTGCTTCACGGGTAAATGAAGGATTATGAATGGAAAGATTTTTTTTTCCCTTAACCAGCGGCACTTGGGCTTTCAGCCCTTCGGCCCAATGACATGCATGTCATTGCGAGGCTGGGGAGCCTGTGGACTTTCCTTCCAACCCGGTCAGGAGCTTCGCCCCTTCCCATCCACAGAGGGCTTATCTTAGGAGCCGTTCAGGTTATTCAGTCAAAATCGCGGTCAATGATACTCTTTCAAATGCACACTTCCGGGCTTGAACCTTGAACTCCTGATAGCCAGCGAAATGTGGTAACCATTACACCAGCGCGGCTCCCGAATGGAAAGATAAACTAGAAATATAAGTAAAGACAATCAACAAATTACCGTCAATAACTTAGATAAGAAGGTCACCTTATACTGTATAACGAATGCCTTAACAGGACTAGAAGGTACTGTCATGAATTAATTTAAAAGACAGAAAATGAACGCAGATATGCACACATAAAAATTGCAGCTGTAGAATCAGTAAATCGAATTAGAAGTCTCTCTTCTACACACAGTTATAATCAGAGTGCTCTGTAATCATGTCTTCACTTTATACAGCGCCGTGGGGAGAGTGAGTGAGAGCTTCCATTATATTTCCCGACGGCTATTCCATTTAAACATGACGGCTATTTCATTTGGCGACCACCCTATATTCTTAACAAATTGATTGTGCTCGCATTATGTTGATGACCTGGTTCGACTGGATGACAAAACACTCATTAAGTTCATTTAACTAATTGAAATGTAATGAAGGAAGAAGCAAACACTTGGAGGACAAGGGTTGTGGAATGGTTTCAATACAAATGTTTTTTTTTTTTTTTACGACGAATGAGGTGGTGATCGATACACTAGGATAAAAACATATGTAAAAAGAATGATTATGTTTGTTGGCGATTCTGTTTATGTAATGGCATCCATGTATGTTGACTGCCTATATGAGGGCATCCATTTAGAGTGACTGGCTATATGATGTCATCTATCTTGGGCTCATTGCCAACATCAGTGCATCTATCTTGGGTGATTGCCTATATAAAGGCAACCATCTAGGGTGGTCTCCATTTAGGGTGACTGCCATTATGAGGGCATCTATTTAGTGTGACTGCCATTATGAGGGCATCTATTTAGTGTGACTGCCTATAACTGGTCTATATGATGACATCCATCTAGGGTGACCGCCTGATATATGAGGGCTTCTATTTAGAGTGACGATCTATATGATGACATCCATCTAGGGTAATGTTCCTACATGATGCTAACCGTGAAGGGTGACCGACTATTTGTTATCATCTATCTAAGATGGCGCAGTCTAGACTGTTTTGATACTGAGTAAAAAGATGTTTCTTTATTAAACTTTTTTTTTTCAATGAAACAGTTTGTCTCCGACATGTCTGTTCGACGGTCCGTTCACTAGTCTATCGGTCTTTCTGTCTCGAATTTCTCGCAGTAGTTCCTGTGTTAAACATAAGAAGATAATGAATTACTGAGAAATATAAGTAAGGGGGGGTCTGGATATTAGAATTCGTTTGTGTGCTAGTAGTAATTACAAGTGGCTGGTCACACAAGAGGAACATATAACACACAGTTTCCAGCATGAACAAATTATGACCAAGATATGTGTTGTAGTCCAATATCATCTCTCGTTACAGTGAAATAATAAAGTTTGGGAAAGGTAAATCTGAAAAACGGAGGAAGTTGCACACCACATGCTCTGTGAGACAATACACTATTAAAAGCTGAACGAAGACAATCTATCACACAATTTAAATACCTAAATAATAATAATTATTATTATTTTAGCTTGTTCCTTTCTTTATTTCTTTTCGTCTTTTTTTAAAGATATCATTCAGGTGGGGGAATAACAACAACTTCAACCTATTACCATATTCTGCGTGAAATATCTTAACTGTCAACACTCCAGGAGAGAGTTGTGGCACCATAGTCAAGCTAACAAAGAACTTTGTTCAGCCTTTGCTACATCAGTCTTGATTAAAATAGGCTCATTTGCATGTAATCAAAGACCTCTTCAATCTGTGATGGGAGGAATCTCAACGGAGATCGTCGCTAGGAGTGGACGATGCCAGTCTTATCCCAACTCGATACTACACAAACATACGGTAAAAGCTTTGTTATTCGACTTTTTACCATCCACATATCTTTTGATAGAACTATGGACTACACCCCCCCCCCCCCCCGAGTTACAGTTCTTAGATACATACGTCTTGAATGTCACGTGATATGCATGGTCATTCTTTCTTTCCCCCCCCCCCCCCCCCCCCCCCAAAAAAAAATATTACTTTAGCGTATGTATAAGAACTATCGAAAACCAGAGTTTTCTAGTAAGTATCATATATATAAATAGTTTTCCTACTGGAGACAAAAGAGACATTCAGCAATGCTTACACACATTATTACCTTCGTACATTAGACATGCATCAATACATTCAGTATTGTCATCGTCAATATTTTTGGCTGTGTTAAATAAAATCCGGAGTTATTCTGCACCGATGCTTCATTAAAGTCATCCAAATTGTCGCGGTGTTTCTGTTTTGTGCAATAATTTACTGACAAGTATTTTTCACACCTCTTCTCCCGCTGGAAAAACATTTAATCTATTTTAGCAGTTATTAAGGCGAGGAAAATTAATTTCAATTTTTTCAATATTTAACAGATTTTCAAAAATTCATTAAGCTGTAAACAACCCCATGCAATTCCCGGGGTTCTCTGGAGAGACAAAGAAAGAATAGCACTACTGTAATGTCAGGCATGTCGTAGAAGGCGACAAATATAAGGTTGTGTATGTGGCTGGCAACTTCATCATGTGAGATAAGTTGACACAGAAACCACCGCTACAAGATTATGTGAATGCTTGGTGAGGACCAGCAGCAGTGGTGGTAGCTTCATGTTTTGTCAGCAGCGCAAAGGGAGATGATGATGATGCTGAAGATATATACATAAACCGCTTTCTTTCACAGATTCTTTGGATCGAGCTGAGTTTACTTTTACTAGTTCCACAGTTTTGTTAATTCTTTTTTTTTCGTTTCGTTGTTTCGGTATTTCTTTTAGATTTTACGATTTTCTTGTATTATTATTATTGTCCTTTTTTTTTCTCTCATCACTGTTGTTGTTTACTTTTTCCATCTGCTTGTATCGCCCATTTGTTGTATATTTCTCATCATCGTATAGTTTTGTAGTACCTATATGTAATTCTTGTCTTTGTCACCTGTTTGTGGCTGACGAAGGGTAAAACCCGAAACGTCCCTTGTTTCTTGTGAACCGTTATTTGTAAAACTGATTAAATACCGTTTTATTGGTTTAAATACTTACATAAACTGTAGAAGTGGCTAATATCGGTGGCTACTTGCCAACTGACCAACCGTAATCTAAACGTATCAAATATCTAGTTCTCAGGTGTGGCAATAAATACTGTACCTTTTTTTTTTAATGTAAGAGTGTTAAATACATAACGTGTACTTTGAAAGTTCCACAGCGTGCGAAGTAATTACGAAAAACCATATTTTCATAACATAATAAGTCATAACAAGAAACTGCCAAATGGGTATCGAATATCAGTGCGGTACAGATATTTACGGCATCGATGTGACCATCCATACTGGAGAACTGTCGCCATATTTAATGACACAGTGATATAATTAGAATCCTGGCTGACTGCCAGCAAATGAAATAGAGCGAAGCAATTTTTGCGGTGCTTTTCTTCGTTTGAATAGAACCTAATGATTGTCTGTGATATGTTAAAGAGGCGGTGACAGTTTTTTATGGCAAGATGTTCGTCAGAAGCGAAGAGATAAGCTGAAGTCTGGGTCTGGAAGATTAAAAGTTTGAATCACAGTTTACTGTGCGGTCGGCGATGTTTTCGTAATCTTGTCGCAAACAGGGTTTGGGTTAGGGTTAAGGTTAGTGGTAGTGTCGTAAATTAATAGTGCTATTAAGTGTTTATTTAAAGAGAATGCAGTTACGGGTTTAGAATTTGGGTTAACCAGAAATATAATCTCTTACGCTAATTTCAACACTAACCCTGTCATGCGGCAAGGTTTAAATAGAAGTTTTGCTTCATTTTTGCGAGGCACGCTACGTTCAACCTAAGCACAAGGTCAGTCGGTTATACAAGGCGCAAGTCTAAATATAAAAGACCTCATGGTCTGTTTGCTGAGTTAAATTATAGACCACACAGTAAGCTGTGATTAAACTGCTGGGCTTTTAAACAAAGGATATTTCTGTACGAGTACAGTTGGGATAACAGAGAGGCAGCAAAACAGATGCATAATGGTACCAGACCAGATAGGCGAAGATAAAGAGAAAATGGCACGACTTTACTGATAACAACAGAGAATAAGTCAAACTTACATGGAATGATAAATGTTCCGAAAAACCTAGTATTATATGTTAATATATTTAGTGCATAGCCAGAAGACAGCTGCTGTGAGAGAGAGAGAGAGAGAGAGAGAGAGAGAGAGAGAGAGAGAGAGAGAGAGAGAGAGAGAGAGAGAGAGAGAGAGAGAGAGAGAGAGAGAGACTTATTGATAAATGATATCTTCAAGTTCTACAACAAACAGAAAAACAGCTGCTTCTTTGATTTCAGCGACAAGACTTTTTACATCAGCCTACCACCTATGTGGCCTAATGGATATGAACGCAGTTTCATAATCCAGATATACCAGGTTCGAAACCTGCTGCAGGCGGTTTGGTAATAGATCGCTTTGTGTGGATTTTTAACAATGGTATAAGCGCCGTACCGTTCAGAAAGCAATGGCAAACTACTGAATGAAACAATTGCCTAGAAAAATCACAAACAGCCAATAAAAGCTGGGGTTGATTGCCACGTCCTGTAAAGGATAAGCAACTAACTAACTACCACCTATATTTAGTTTGCAATTTATACACGAGGACAAACAATACATAAAAAAATCATAAACACAGGAAGGACAAAGAAATACCAACAACAAAATGCCAACAACAAAATGCCAACAACAAAATACCAACAACAAAATGCCCAACAACAAAATGCCAACAACAAATTTCCAACAACAAAATGCCAACAACAAAATACCAACAACAAAATACCAACAACAAAATGCCAACAACAAAATACCAACAACAAAATACCAACACAAAAACAAACAAACAAAAACAAGTAGTCCTATAGCAGATTATGGGAGTGAAATGTTAGATGTATACATCTTTATAACGTGGGTTGACAACTTCCTTTCCTCGCTGCCTTTGCCTTCCCCAACTCATGAGCAGAGTCAGATACCCATTTCTAAATCTGGGTCGAGTGGAGAATGACATGGCCTGTTTTTGAACCCAGTCCCTTTGCCTCGAAAAGAAAGCGCTTTAAATACTCGGCCACCTCATTGCTGACATCGTAAACTAATTACTGATTTTAAAAAAAACATTACGGTCTAAGAATGTAAATTTAAATACGTGAAAAAACAAAACACAAACAAACCCCAAAACAATCCTTTTAATAATGAAGTCCGCACTTTTAAAATTTAATCGACGTTGTGAAACAGAATCCATCTAATCTTGGAAAACAACAACATCAGATCTTCTAACTTAATGAGCTGGGGAGTGAGAAAAATTATGTCCTCACCGCATTTTCATTTCGCACTCAAAATTTATCACCAAAACTCAGACAGGCGAGAAATGAAATTGGCCCTCTTCAGGTCTGGAATGGTTTTCGTCCAATCTTCAGTTTGGTCCTGATCTATTTCGGTTCACAGCGCACGTCATTTGTCCATGTATTATCCAGCAACACGCTGTAATATGAAGCGAAACGATACACGGGAGTAACTACCCAGCCTTTCTTTTGCTACAAAACATTACATTGACCTAATCCTGATATAAAGCAATCAGGGAATGTCGAAGTTTAGTTTTATGAGTTGTTGTTATTATTATCAACTGCCAACGTTTTTGGAAAAGCGTGACTGAATATGGTTGGATGGATTTAAGCAGGGTCGGCCTTAGTAGTTGCCGGACGCAATTAGGACCTTTCTGGTGGGTGTCCGCTTGACTTGAGATTTTAGTTCTGTTTGTAATACGTTTTACGTCAATATAGCTAATAAATATAGATGTAGTTTCATTTTTCATTCAAGGTAATATCATCTATTTTTGATAGCTAATTTGAAAAAAATCTGCATTCTACTTTATTCAAAGCTGGAGGTGAGAATCCCTATGATCACCGGGCCCAATTGGGTTAAGTCGATCCAAGGTCAGCCCTGGATATATGGATACTTTGGTTTGAATTCTCGTTTAAATGAGAATATTAAGGGTTTAATTCATCAATACACTTCAGCATCTCAAGCAGCATATGTCCTCAACAACCGCATGCCGGAGTCCTCCTATCCTGTGTCATCCACTCAAGGATTTCACATATATCTCCCTCATCTCTGTCTCCAGTTCACTTCTCTATGTGTTTAGTTCAACGTTTTGTGCCTTGTTTCATTTTACTGTTTGAATGCAGTATTAAAAAAAAGGTAAAGGATCCCGTTTACACGCCCACTGAGGCATATTGGGAATATGGTGTTAGTCCCATATTTTCTTGACCATCGGCACACTAGGGGTAATGTGGTCAGCATCACGCTTTGAATGCAGTGTATAGAGAGAAAAAGACTCAAAAGAATGGGGGGGGGGGTGTGCAGAGAAAGAGGTGAAAGGTGAGAGACGAAGGAAATAAAGAAGAGAAGGACAGCCGGAGCCCAATTCAAAGATTATGAAGTATGCAGAATGGGAAGCTGGGAGTTGGAAGTAAAAGAAGTAGACAGGGTGTAGGAAGTGTAGACAGTAAGAAGTAAAAGTAGACAGGGTGTTGGAAGTGTAGACAGTAGAGATGGGCAAATCGACACACTCCGCTGTATCGAGACATTCGGCAGTGATTTAAACTGTATCGACACACTGTTTCGATACAATGGCACTTTTGCCCGTGTCGGGAGAAGTCTCTAGCAATAGACAATATACATGAACTGTGTGAGACAATCTCCGCCGATTTTCTTGCGCGCTTCTGGCGTGCTGTCTGCTTGGACTGTCGTGTGCGAAAATCTATGGCATTTCGTGTGACCACAATTCAATATTTTTACACACGTCTTCATTATGATGAAATAAAACGGAGATATGATGATAGCTGCAGTATATGTGAAAATAATAAAAAAACAACAATAATAATAACAACAGTAATAATAACACATGATATCAAACTAGAGTAAGCTAGTTTTGGTAGACAATGATTCAAATCCACACCCAGTACACAGATATCAGTAGAGCTAATAAAGTGTCCATTACATTTATACGAACACACAGACACTTTAAACTTTAACATAGTACCTAAAACATTGACAACTGCAGCACTGACACAATTTCCAGTGTCTATAACTTCTCAGCAAAAATAATATCACTTGTAAAATCAAGTCATCATAACACATCCCTGAAAAATATGACATGTTTGATATTCCATACTATCTATGAACGACTGATGTCCAGGACTCAAATTTTACAAAGGCCCACGGAAGGTGAGACAGTGAGACAGTGTGCCTCTTTGCAAAACAGCGAGGCAGACAGGAACTGAAACTGTTTCGAAACAAGAAGCAGGCTGTGTTTCGGATCTTTCGGACTCAGCGTTGTTTCGAAGCATTGTTTCGACACACACACACACACACAGTAACCATCTCTAGTAGACAGTAAGCAGTAAAAGTAGACAGGGAGACAGAGAGTAGGAAGTGTAGACAGTAAGAAGTAAAAGTAGGCAGGGAAACAGAGAGTATGAAGTATAGACAGTAGGAAGTGTAGATAGTGGGAAGTAAAAGAAGTAGACAGGGTGTAGGAAGTGTAGATATAAGAAATAAAAGTAGACAGGGAGACAGAGTAGGAAGTGTAGACAGTAAGAAGTACACAGAGAGTAGGAAGTATAGACAGTAGGAAGTGTAGATAGTGGGAAGTAAAAGAAGTAGACAGGGTGTAGGAAGTGTAGATAGTAAGAAGTAAAAGTAGACAGGGAGACAGAGTAGGAAGTGTAGATAGTAGGAAGTGTAGATAGTGGGAAGTAAAAGTAGACAGGGAGACAGAGAGTAGGAAGTAAAAGAAGCAGACAGGGTGTAGGAAGTGTAGACAGTGGGAAGTAAAAGCAGTAGACAGGGTGTAGGAAGCATAGACAGTAAAAGTAGACAGGGAGACAGAGAGTAGGAAGTAAAAGAAGCAGACAGGGTGTAGGAAGTGTAGATAGTGGGAAGTAAAAGTAGACAGGGAGACAGAGAGTAGGAAGTGTAGATAGTGGGAAGTAAAAGAAGCAGACAGGGTGTAGGAAGTGTAGACAGTGGGAAGTAAAAGAAGCAGACAGGGTGTAGGAAGTGTAGACAGTCTGACAGTAAGAAGTAAAAGTAGACAGAGAGTAGGAAGTGTAGACAGTGGGAAGTAAAAGAAGTAGACAGTGGAAAGTAAAAGTAGTAGACAGGGAGTAGAAAGTGTAGACAGTGGGTGTAATGAAGTCTGAATCATATCTCGGCATCATTCAAAATTTATCACCGTGCAAACCCCGTGGATATCATGACCAATGAAACACCAGCTTGGTACAAATAGTCAGAAGATACGCTAGGCTATTCGAGACAACATAAGTGTAGATGTTGATGATATTTCGGAAGGCAGTGTGCAAATAATCATGGAGTACCTGGATAAAGAAGGACCCAATTCGATAATAGGGATCATTAACTTTAGGCAGATAGCACTAGATTCACTGGATGTGTTGTAGAGCCGAAGTTATTATGAATAGAAGAAAGTGGAGCATAAACCATGTTGTGTTTTTCCCTGTTTCTGCTGCTCCAGTGAATAATAAAGTGTATAGGCATAGTGATAGAGCTCATTCATATGAGTAAAATAAGCCTAAGATGGAAGAAATCGGTGCAAAAATAAAGATTCCAGAACTATTTTAGATTTACTATCTAAGCACACCTTGCCTTGCCTACACGATTTTGGATGCATGAAAACGTACTTTGGGCTAGTTGTCATCTCGTACATCCGCAAGTCCACTATATAAGGGGAGAGAACGAATGACACAGACACACTGGCCGCCTAATTCAAACTAGACACAGAACTTATATCACCTCCATTGCCATCTGCAGAAGTGTGAGCAGACTGTGTAACCATTGAAAGCCTGTCTGTGATTGAGGGTTATATCCTGCCCTGAGTGTCATACAAAACCTATAGTGACCAAGTCAGCAAATAGATGTTCTTGTCAGAGCTCTTGCCAGCATTAACTATGTCATCTTGACGAATGGAGGACCTGCAGTGGTGGGGTTCTATCCAATCATACTGCTGTACGAGGCCTAGGAAGGACTTTGTTTCAGATAAGTAGCTCAGTGTTGGGCTACTTCAACTTTCAAATACCATAAACCCACCTACGAATAAACTATGTGATGATGAAAACACTGTGGTGTATATAGAAGACATTTGACAGTCATATGAGTCATAAAGTAACATTTATATTCATCTATACAAGAAAGCACAAAAATAGAGACAGATTCCATCAGGAAGCAAGAAAACAGTGAATAGGAACTATATTAGTTTAAGACATTAACTGTAAATGTGTTATGTATATATGAAAGTGACCCATAATTTATTTTGCAATCAATTGAATTTTATTTGAAAATTAACAAAGAAAAAAACATCTTGAATATAAATAAATTATAAATTGTGCCCAGAGTCTTCAGTGAATTATTTAAATTTGGTTTAAAGTTCTTGTTGTGTAGTTAATTACACCTAGCAGAGTTATTGTCTAAGGTTAATCTGGAGAGGAGCCCATAGGTATCTAGATAGCACATTACCATCTCATCTAGGAATCTATACAGCTTGATTATACCTTTGATGTCTGTCGTGAGAAATTCTAATCCACATATATAAATTAAAAAGTAAATGTAAAGCCTAACGAATTAATTCAATAAACGGAAAGAAGAATGGTAAAAGAACAGTGCGGTCACAATAGCGTACGCCTGTATTATAGAACGTCATGCTAGTTAAACAAGAAAACCCCTTTTTATGCTTCGTCTGCATAATTGTAACGCTTTCACGTTTGCTAGGAAAGCCTACTGCATCAACTACACGCGTTTCAAAAAATAAAACTGGTACTATATTTCTTGATACACACTGCGTAATGACCTAGATTTAATATTACATTAATGTCATTATACACTACGTAAACTAAAAGACAGACGGGCTTAGAAGAGAGAGAGAGAGAGAGAGAGAGAGAGAGAGAGAGAGAGATGTACGGAGGAACGCATGCAATACTACCACGTCGTCTCGCGATTGAAAAGTAATGCCACCCCACGCGAAAGGCATGCAGGCTTGCTTTTTTTTTCAAATAAACAGTGAACAAATTATAGCCAAAATATTATAGTGGTGTTGTCTGACAACACAGGATCATATTTGCTCATAATGGCGTGTTTGGACACTGCTTTAGGGGAAATGAGGCCACCACGTTAGATCCGATTTGATTGGCTAGAATTATATGTAAGGCGAAACATGATTAGTCGACTGCAAATACTATTTTTGGTTGTTAATGGAAACGGTAGGAAGGGTACATTTTTTTCAAAGGCTTTTGTAAACATGGTCCCATTGGCTAGACCATTTGATATAGTAAATTAGGAGCGTCTGTTCAGTGCCACTTTTTTGAAAATAAACTTTGTAGAAGCAAGTGCGTTGAGAACCAGCTCATATTTTTCTAATAAAAGCCTGGGACAGAGGCAGATCGGAATTGTGCCATAACTCATCGCCAGTCAACGTACTTGTTTAATATTTCCTTGAATTGTGGTAAGCTAGACATATTTGATCTCTTTTAGATGAAAATTGAATGTGAATTGATAAATTTATGTCTGTATGTGTGTGGTTGAAGGTGGTTGAAGTAACAAGAAGAGACATGGTACGCAACCAGACGATACGTCAAGGCCTAAAATGCCACCCCCTACAGACCCAAGTGGAACAGTCCCAACTGAGATGGTTTGGCCATGTCTGCAGAATGGGAGAAGATCGGCTACCACGACAAGCATGGGAAACAAAGAGCCAAGGATCCAGACCCCGAGGACGACCCAGAGTCCGCTGGGAGGACAACATTAGACAATCTTTGAAGGACCAAGGACTAGAATGGAACCAGGCCAGGAGGAAGACAGCCGATAGAATAGTCTGGCGCTCTCTCTTCCAAACCTCTACACCTCACGGTAGAAGGGGAACGACTAAGTAAGTAAGTATGTGTGTGGTTCAGTAACAAACATGAGGCAAAGCCTAGATATTGCTCCACCATGAAAAAAACTTGTCGGAGAGGAGTATAACTGTATAGGCATATATGGGATTGCCAAATAGTACTATGACACCTATCTTATTGAATAGAAGGAAATAATGCTGGAATTGCAGAGGCGTTGTAACCATTAGGGAGAGGAATACTGGTGTATATTGTTACATGAGAAGCTAGCAGTTGGCCTACCGCGCTGAACTCTGTGTTTGTTATGTATTGTGCTTCAGTGTGGAAATAGATTATAAATTAGTTCTGAAGTAGGAGGTACAACCTTCTTATTTCAGGGACCGTGGTACTGAAGTATTAAAGCAGCACCTGGTCTGAGTTTTGCTGAATCCAGAGGCTGGTAGCATACTCCTTGGTCAAGATATCGACCAGTGTTGTTTCTCAAGAAAACTGTGAAGCAAGCGAGCAGAGGAGACAGTTTTCCTGGCGCCCACACAGAAGTTAAGATTTCGTTGGCCAGAGCAGCTCAATCTTGTGTACCCCCCTCTAAAATTGACTGTACATTAAATCAAGAGGGACAGTTATTTGTTTCAAATAAAAAGAAACTGTGAACCTTTCCAATATTATTTCCACCAGTAACAAACACATGAAGTCATGATGACAAACAACAACCTAGCTTTAAAAGCCAGTATTACCTCATAGTACTACATCACTACTTACACACATATTGTAATAATAATATATGTCAATACAAAGATCCTATCTATAAATTGTGTACATGCAACTTGTGATTACATTTGATTGTGATTCCTGATTCACTTTGTAGTTGAATCAGGATATCTATTATTGAAAGGAATTAATACATATTTTAAAAGTTAACACTGAACTTATTAAGATAGTCTTATAGAGGGTTCGATGTATGTGAGTGTCACAGTGTTGTAAAGTATTGTGGATTAAATTAAATTGTTTATCTGTCTGTTGGTTGTTGTGAACATACACTTCATCACTATCATAACCCTAGACATTCAACGTAGTCATCACAATATTCCAGAATAAGTCTGACTGAGGTCTACATGTGGTAGCAAAGTAAGGTCATCTGTAATACACCACACTTATTAGATACAGATACCTTCACAGCTGATCTCAGTCAGTACACTAAGTCCCCTATAAATATTTATATCATCCCACTTTACCACATATATTGGGGTCCTGTCCGGGATTTTGAATCTTCTATTATATATATTGGGGGTAATTCACTTCAGGGAATAATAAAAATTAAAAGGTATCCTTGGGTGGAAATAAATAAGGTTGAGCTCTCAGTGCTTGTGGTTGTCCTTAGATAATTAGTTATAGATTGAATTATTTAGTTAGATGTGACAAATATATTGAACGTGAAGAAAAAAATTTGAAGCAGAAAGAAAATTACAATCGGAAAGATTAGAAAAAGAAGCTGAAAGAAGGTTAGAGGCTGAAAAAGAAATTAAGAGGTTGCAGATTGAGGCTGAAGAAAAAAAGTTAGAGACTGAAAAAGAGCTTAAGAAGTTGCAGATTGAGGCTGACAAGGAGGCTAGGGCATTGGAGGCAAAAGAAAAAAGATTGACTGCCGAAAGAGAAGACAATCGATAAGCTGCAGAGAGGGAAGCAGAAGATAAGCGATTACAAAGGGAGCACGAGTTACGACTAAGGGAGTTGGAATTTCAAGGCCATGCTCCTGAAAATGGTGCCAGTCCCTTTACCTCTGATGCCACTGCTAGTCAGGGAGCCTCAACCTCAGCTATGAACTTTCATTTAGATCATTTTGTTGAGAAAGAAGATGATATCGAGAGCTATCTAAATAGATATGAACTATTAGCTACCACGTATGGGTTAGAGAGAGAAAGGTGGAGCTTAAAGTTATCTCAAGGGCTTCGTGGTACAGCTTATGAAGTTTTTGCCAAAATGAGCAGATATGATCAAGAAAACTATGACATGCTAAAGCAGGCTCTTTTGTTAAGATATGAAAAGAATGGAGAATTTTATAGAAAAAAATTTAGGAATGCTAAACTACTGTCAGGTGAAACCTATCACCAGTTCTCTGCACGGTTAGAGACATACTTGGAGAAATGGACTTCTCTGGGGAAAACCCAAGATCTTAAGGAAATGATCCTTATAGAACAATTAAGAGAGTCCATGGCTCCAGACCTGAGAAAGTTTCTCATGGAACAAGGTGCAGAGAGGCTGGGTGAGCTACTAAATGTCGCTGAAAGGTATCAGGCAGCTCAGGCAGAGGTAACAGGTAATAAAAAGAAACAGGTAGATAATTTTAAGGCACCACAGAACTTTAATAAATTTGATCCTAGAGATCAGAACAAAGGTAAGCACCAGTTTGATAGGCCACGGTATGACAATAAAAATAAAACCCAACAATTCGATGAAAGGAAATTTGATGAAAGAAAATCTTTCAACCAAGGAAAGAAGTGGTGTACAAAGTGTAAGATGAACAATCATACCACTGAAAATTGTAGGAATAAAACTCCTCGTTTTGCTGCTATGAAATCTGGGAAGAAGGGAACAAAGGTCAAACCTGAGGAACTACAGGAACCGTACCACCCCCCAGTGTGTGAAGATGTAATCTGTAATGGTGTCACCATAAGGTGCTTATATGATACAGGTTTAGATTATGATTCAGTTGTGAGTTCTCACCTGGTGCAAGCAGATCAATACACCACAGAAACAGTGGAAATTCAAGCTGCAACCAAGGAAGTAGCGACCATGACACTCCCTATCGCTAAGATACATGTAAAAACGCGATATGTGGAGGGAATAATCAAAGCAGCAGTGATAAATGAACCAATCTACCCTCTGATATTGGGGTGTAGATATGTCTTCCTGGGGAATCCCAAGAGACCTGTGATATTGGCAACGGTGCAGACCAGATCACAGTCCAAAAAAGAGGAGGAAAATCCAATAAATACTCATCCAGATGAGATGAGGAAGGCACAGGCGGAGGACAAAACACTCAAGCCGTATTTCAAGAAGTTGCCCAAATGTCATACACCTCCAGGCAAGGGAGAATTTTATATGAAGAACAAGTTGATTTATAGGAAGGCTGGATCTGAATCCAATGGTCACGGACAGCTGGTACTTCCCACTTCATATAGGACTAAAGTGTTGGAACTAGGGCATGCGATTCCCTTCAGTGGTCATATGGGGATCAGCGCAACAGGACGGCGTATAGCTTGTCACTATTTCTGGCCAGGGATAACTGAAGATATCAAACGATATGTAAAATCCTGTCCAGAGTGCCAACGAGTAGCACCTAAGCATTGGACTGCACCAGCAACTCTAGGGGAAATACCCATAGTGGGAACATCCTTTGAGAGAGTTGCCGTGGACATTGTGGGACCTCTCACTCGAACCAAGAGAAGGAACAGCTACATTCTGACTCTGGTGGACACTTGTTCTATGTGGGGAGAGGCGGTAGCCCTGTCATCCATTGACTCTAAACATATGGCAGAGGCATTACTCACAATTTTCACAAGGTTAGGCTTTCCCAACCAAATCTTGACTGATAATGGCTCTCAGTTCAAGGGGAAACTAACAGAAGAAGTTTTCAGGATCTTCCAGGCCAAACACTTCCATTGTAGTCTGTACCATCCCCAAGGGAACGGCCAAGTGGAAAGATTTAATGGTACGTTGATGTCGATCCTGAGAAAGTTGGCACATGAAAAACCAGATACATGGGACCAGTACCTTCACGCCACCCTCTTTGCTTATCGGGAGGTACCCCATAGTTCAACCGGTATGGCCCCGGCAACATTATTATTTGGAAGGCCAATAAAAGGTCCACTCGAAGCTCTGTTAAGAACGTGGACTGATGAAAAGGCAGAGGAAAATATTACATCCTCATACCAATATGTGAATGAGCTGACCACTCGTTTAAAAACTGGCTGGAAACTTGCCAATGAAAATTTGAGACAAGCCAGGAAAAAACATGCTGCCTATTACAACAAGAAAGCTAAAGACAGAGATTTGGCTGTGGGAGAGAAGGTACTGCTTCTTCTACCCGGTAGCCAGAATAAGTTACAAATTGGATGGCAAGGTCCATATACAGTTCTAGAGAAGGTGTCTAGAACAAATTATAAGATAGATAAGAATGGGAAAGAAAAAATCTATCATGTGAATCTCCTGAAGAAATATTTGGAAAGAGAAAATCAGGAAGAGACACACTTGTTGACCTTGTCTATTGCACCGAAGATGAAAAAGGAACCACTTTCATCATTAGAATATATTTCTGGAAAAACTAACCTGGGTGCGGATTTTCTAAGCCGCCATCCGTGTGATGAAAATCACCGTAAGCCCCAGGACTAATATTAAATTTCTCTATGTGTATATAGAATTATAGACTGACATATAATGTCTGTTTTAAGTGGGGAGAATTTGTCGTGAGAAATTCTAATCCACATATATAAATTAAAAAGTAAATGTAAAGCCTAACGAATTAATTCAATAAACGGAAAGAAGAATGGTAAAAGAACAGTGCGGTCACAATAGCGTACGCCTGTATTATAGAACGTCATGCTAGTTAAACAAGAAAACCCCTTTTTATGCTTCGTCTGCATAATTGTAACGCTTTCACGTTTGCTAGGAAAGCCTACTGCATCAACTACACGCGTTTCAAAAAATAAAACTGGTACTATATTTCTTGTACGACCTTGATACACACTGCGTAATGACCTAGATTTAATATTACATTAATGTCATTATACACTACGTAAACTAAAAGACAGACGGGCTTAGAAGAGAGAGAGAGAGAGAGAGAGAGAGATGTATGGAGGAACGCATGCAATACTACCACGTCGTCTCGCGATTGAAAAGTAATGCCACCCCACGCGAAAGGCATGCAGGCTTGCTTTTTTTTCAAATAAACAGTGACAAAAAACACTACCAATACGAGGTAAGGTTTTAAAAAACATTCTTCTTCTTCTTCTTCGATCCTTAACCACCGACCGTCAAAGCAGTCAGTGGCCATCACGCCTAGTGGCGTCTTGTAGGGCAACAACAAATTGATTCCACTTTGCACGGTCGGTGGCCATCCTTCGTACAGTGCCCCAACTCTGGTTCATTCTTTGCATCTCAGGCTCCACAGTCCTCCGCCAAGTTGTTTTTGGTCGGCCTCTCTTTCGCTTTCCTTCAGGGGTCCAAAGCATAGCTGTTCTTGTGATGGCATCGGGGTCTCTTCTGAGGACATGACCAACCCAGCTCCAGCGTCTGCCAGCTATGATGGTGTGCATGTCCTCTTGCTTGCTACGAGTAAGCAGATCTTGGTTGGTGATGGTATTCGGCCAAAAAATGCGGTGAATTTTTTTTTGGCATGTTGTGTGAACAGAGGACAATTTTGACATTTCCTTCGT